>SADC01001342.1:0-169820 GCA_004194705.1 Ditylenchus dipsaci
AGATGGTTAATAGGGGTTAAATTCCGTTCTGTAGGGTATATTTTGAGCATTGGTAAAATCCAGTTTTGGTGAAATAATTATTTCCTAATGCTCACAAATGTCATACAAAACCTCATTTTACTATTATCAACCATCTTCAGATGCCCGAATTAGTCTAGAAACAGGTTTTGGAACATGAAAAACGTAAAAAATTTTTTGCTCCAAGTGGACGACCATTGGTTTGTTGTACCCAGTCAGTTGTATCCAGGTTAAGCACTCAGATAGTATGTACTGGTACCTCAGTTTGAATATTCTCGTGTTGAAAGAAATTTTAAAAATTTAAAATTTTTTTCTAGATCCAACCTTAGTTCTACTGGACAATCCATGCACCAATAAAAGTGGTCGTCCTTGGATCAATTTTTTTTTTATCGTTTTTCATGTACCAAACCTGTTTTCTGACTAATTCGGCATGCTGAAGATGGTTTAATAATAGTAAAAATGAGGTTTGTATGGTTTTGTAGGTGAGAAATGATTGATTTTACAAAAGTTGATTTTCACCAAACTCAAAAAATACCATAGAAAACCTCATTTTACTATTACCAAACGATTTTCAGCATACTCGATTAGTCAGAAAACAGGTTTTGGAACAGAAAAACGTAAAAAAGTTTTTGCTCAAGTGGACGACCACTTGGTTTGGCTGGTTCATACTAAAAATTGCTGTCATTGCTGTAGCAGACTTTTCTTTGCTCTCCTCGAACCACAGGCTCTTCTTTTTCATCGACGATTCGAAAAGCTTGCGATCTTCGTCATCGCTTAATGGTATTCTGTCGACTGGTCTTCATCACTTATCCCATCCATGCGCTATCTAAGATCATTAAAAGTACAAAAATAACATCAAAGCTTTAGTTTAGAAGCTAGAAATTTTTTTCTGAAACAGTTTTTTTGTAAACGTATATTTTTCGAATGTATGTTGCACAAACAGGTCTTTTCAGAAATGCGCTTTGTTGAAATTTTGTTTTTGGGAATTGACCTTTTGGAGAACTTTGACTTTTAAGAAACAGTACTTTATTATAACATCTATTATGAAACTGGGTAAGCGCAACCGATTGCGCAATTTCAAACTTGGGCATACGTTTTACGTGGTTCAATTTTCACTTGCGTACTGTGTCATCTCTTGAATCCGACATGCCAGTTTCAAAGACGAAATATATGGTCATTGATTTAGGCGCATTAAAATGTGCGCAATTCCCTTTTGCGCATTTCGCATTTGCGTAATCTGCATTTGCGCAATTTGAGCTTTTTCGCAATGTGAATGTGCGCAGTTTTAAATTGCGCAATTGCTGCGCCCTTTTTACGCACTTAGCTCACGCTTAGGGCAAGGCAATTGACCTCTGTCGGCCGTCCGGCTATCGCCGTCGGCCGTCCGCCGTCCTGCGTCGTTAGCCGGCAGTCTACCGGACGTTCTCCCCTTTTTCATCCGCCTCTGGCCGTCCATTTTTTTGGCGCCGTCCAGAACGGGCCCCACTATGCTCATTAACACAAAATTCGTGTAGCACTGTATTAGTGCTAATGGCAATAAATTATTGCTACACTAAATAGTGTTTTTTCAAGTGCTGAAAAAGCACTAAATTACACTATTCAAATAAGGACTTGTGCCCAAATACAGTTACCTGCCTGGAGAGTGGGAAGGGGGCCTGACGACCAGTGGTTTTTTTATTTACAAATTTTTGTGTACGAAAATTTTTTATTTCCGTAAAAGAATAAACTCCCAAAGATATCGCGTTTATGTTTTGTACATATATGAAAATTTAAATTTTTCATTTTTATTTTTGTTATTTATTTTCTAGGAGTCGATAAATAGCCACTCGAGTAGATAAATCAAAAAACTCACCTACTTGAGTATGAATTTCAACTCACAGAAATTATTCTGAACTTATCTCAAAATGATCGGATTCTGGAAGAAATTTTTAGTATTATGAGTCACTTTCCAAAAACTTTTGTCTTGAAATGAAAGATTTTCAATGGAAACTTTTTAAAAGTTCGTTCAAAAATCTATACGAGTTGGTGTTTACCCACTTAACAACCGTCCTTCCCACACCATTAACCAACATTCGAAACTGCACTAACTTGGCCTTAATTTCTAAAAAATGTCTTAATTACCGTATTTCTCTAATAAGCGCCCCGTTAATAAGCGCCCCCATCGACTTTGAGGGTCTGGATTCAGTGTAGAAGCTTTATTTTGCAAAGCTGTTTTATTACGTTTTCTTAACTCCACGACTCTATCCGATTCCACTTTTTAGATTTTAGTTGAGCACCAAAATTTCGAAATCGAATTCCAAATTTTCCGATTTTCGGGGTTGAAAATAAGCGCCCCGGGGCGCTTATTAGAGGAATACGGTACCTCTTTAATTACCTAAACGATTAAAATTAGTGTATAGTTGGTTTAAAAAATTTCAAGGTGTTTTAAGGTGGCCTTGCGTGATTTAAGACTATTTGCAATTTTAGGGGTATTTTAAAATATTTAAGGTAGTTTCGATGATTTTGGTGATTTGGGACTTTGAATAGTTTGGTGTAAAGTGGCACTCATTTTAAAAATGGCTGTGATTACTCGTAAAACTCGCAAAAAACTCTGCGTAGCTTAAAAAAATTGGGTTTCTCACTCCATTTAACCTTAAGAATATGAAACTATGCAAAAAATTTTTTAGTACACAAAATCAAACATGTTTGATATGCAAAAATCGAGAATTCGGAATCGGATTCGGATTTCGGAATTCCGACGCACCCCTGCTATAGACACTCAAATGACTGTTTGTTACCCACGCTATTGTAAAGCAACGTTCACATACTGCGACTCGCCTCCTTGATATGCAAAAAACGTATGTGAACACGCAAGAGTCGGAGGCGGAGTCGGAGGCGCAGTCGGAGGCGGAGGAGGTATGTGAACATCGTGTTCACATAGGTAGTCGGAGGTGGAGTCGGAGGCGCAGTCGGAGGCGGAGGAGGGTATGTGAAACTCGTGTTCACATAGGTAGTCGGAGGTGGAGTCGGAGGCGCAGTCGAGGCGGAGGAGGGTTGTGAAACACTCGTGTTCACATAGGTAGTCGGAGTCGGAGGTGGAGTCGGGTCGAAGTCGAAGTCGGAGTATGTGAACACTCGTGTTCACATAGGTAGTCGGAGGTGAGTCGGAGGCGCAGTCGGAGCGGAGGAGGGTAGTGAACCTCGTGTTCACATAAATAGTCGGAGTCGGAGGTGGTCCGGAGTCGACGTCGAAGTCGAAGTCGGAGTATGTGAACACGAGTGTTCACATAAGTATGTCGGAGGCGAGTAGTGTCGGAGGGAGTCACAGTATGTGAACACCTGCGCCTCTGCCTCCGACTTTCGTGTTCACATAGGTAGTCAGAGTCGGAGGCGGAGTCGCAGTATGTGAACGTAGCTTTACAATAGCGTGGGTAACAAACAGTCATTTGAGTGTCTATAGCAGGGGTGCGTCGGAATTCCGAAATCCGAATTCCGATTCCGATTCCGTTCCGATTTTTTTCCGATTCCGACGCAGCCCTGGTGTATAGGAAATCTCCAAAAATACTTAACAAAATGGCATTTTACTATCATCAAACCGATGTTTAGAATGCTCGAATCAATACGAAAAACATACTTTGGGACCCAAAAAACATTAAAAATATTTCACACCAAATGGACGACCACTTGGTGTGATTGATGCATTACAGATTATAGAAAAAAACATTGAAAATGACAGGAGTCTTTCACAAGACAAAATAATTTGAAAATTAAACATAGGTACGAATTATATAAAAAGGCGCGAATTAAAAAAATGGAAAAAGGGCCAAAAGGCTACGACCCGATAAAAGGACAAGCGCCTGAGCACCCGTAAAAAAAATTCAAAGTGATTGGGTTGCAGTTCAGCTTTTAACTAAATTTAAGAAAATTGGTGACAAGAATGTTTTTGGCAAAAAAGTTTTTTCTTGAAATATAGTCATCACATTTTTTGTGGACTCCGACTGATTATGCTGACCTATATTTTTATGATTACAGCTTGAGACTCTCCGATCGGGTCAATCTGCCTGTCTTATCCGAATCCAGTGCTCAACGTGAGGTAGATCTGAACATATTGGAAGAGGACAGTTCACCTAATGAGAGCACGGAGAAAACCATGCTGGTATCAGATTGAAAATATCTTTTTATCTACTACAACACTTTGTAACACTCAATGACCAAATGATCTCGCTTTTATTATTGAATTATATCACGATAAATTGCATGTCACACAAACCCATTTACAAAAAATGAGCATAAACTTAGTTCCGAGTGTAAGATGCACTCTTCACATGGTTGTGGGACATTTCCGAGTCGCCGTTTCCGAGTTGGCCGTTTCCGAGTCAGCCGTTTCCGAGTTGGCCGTTTCCGAGTCGGCTATTTCCGAGTCGGCCATTTCCGAGTCAGACATTACCGAGTCGGCCATTTCCGAGTCTATGTTTTGAAATTAACCAAATCCTTTCTGGACAAAATTTGAATAAACCTAAGCAAAAATTGTTTTTTCCCTGATTTTTTCTTCGATAACTCAAGTCTAAAGGAAGGTTGCACATCCCAATGCGAATATTTCGAACACTCAAGTTCGAATCCCAGTAGGTGCACATTTTTTTAAACTCTACTTTTGGGTAGTTCACTTACTGCTAGAGCCCAAAACTGTTAAGGAATCAATTGCAAGCACTACCAGCTCTGTTAAACTGCCAGAAAATACTTTAATTCTCCGACTTCAAGCAAATGACGATCAAAATAATGAAACCAGCCAATAATATTACAGTAAGCGTACGCCAGTGGCCGCGTACGGCTTTTCTACAGGCCTCGGAAAAAGTGCGATCCCACGATATCCTCCTTGCAAGTCGGCGCTCTAACCAGTTGAGCTATCGGGTCGCCCCAGGCCTGTTTATTATTTTTCTGCTATCTGCCTCCCTTACACCTATCCCCCTTCCACAAGACCAGTGTTTTCATAACTAACACTAACTATGTTAGTGTTAGGCTAACACTAACCTAACTCTAACACTAACACTTTAAACTAACCCTACACTAACACTAACATGTTAGTGTTAGTGTAAGGTTGGTTTAAAATGGCGGGTTAGTGTTAGTGTTAGAGTTAGTCTCAAGTGTTAGTGTTAGTGTTAGGTTAGTGTTAGCCTAACACTAACATAGTTAGTCTTGAAACTAACTGTTAGTTTTAAATCAAACTGTTAGTTTTAATTATAGTGTTGATTCTAACATACTGCTTAACTAACATAAGGTTCTTCAGTGCTGCTCAGTGATAAGGACTTGATCATCAAGTCTTGATGAGAAATGTTTTAACTTAATGAAGACCGTCTTTCTCATGTTTTCCAGTTTCATAGCCACGCGCAAATTTTTGTTTTGTCTTTAAACTTTTCAAATGCGCTAGCCTCATTAATGTTTGTTGATTTTTTATGTCTGTACGATATATCTGTCTTTTAATGAGTTTGTCGTTCATATAATGGCTGATATCAAGAAGCAAAAACTGCGCTCTTCCTTCGTCTAGGAAATAGGAGTCAAGCGAAAAGCCATTGACGTCATGGATGCCTTTTGTGAAGATATTTTCGAACGTCTGTGTCAGGATGCAGTTTCCTCGCGAAGTAGGTCGCTTTGTACTGAAATTGTTGCTTTGGAAAGCGTCTTGTTTTCATGCGCTATCAGTCTCACAAGAAGCAGAAGATTTCAACGATATCCGTTCGTGAAAATGACTCGTCTACTCGGCTCCTTTTGAAAGGTGAATTGGCCAAGCATGCTGTTGCTGAAGGTACGAAAGCTGTGGCGATTTACAATGACTCTTTCCCAGAGAAAACCTGAGGCTTTATACTTTTTGTTTCGTCAACAAAAAGTCCTTCGTCGTATTAGCTATTCATTCAAAAATAAAGAAAGGTGGGAAGTTTGGCGTCTATTTCTAGGTGTGATTGTGTTCTTCGTTCTTAAAAATTCCACAATTCTGAATATTTACACGGGTTAAGATCCCGAAAATGAAACTGACCATGCAAGGCGCTACGTACCACTATCTTTTTTTTGATGTGAGCGTAATTTCGGGACACCCTGTACTCGCACTGGTTTCACGACCACTTTCGGGAAACGAAAATGCTACGTCAGCGTCCTCTCATACAAATTTTTGCTTTACCAGAGTAACTGAACTACACATAAAAGAATAGAGACACACACAATTTCACACATGCGTTTTACTCCGTCCGAAAAAATGCTGGTCTACATTTTGCCTGAGGCTGTGCTTAGCAAAAAATTTGACTGCTCATAAGAAGCCTCCTTAGGTGAATAATTATCCATACAAGTTTTCTTGCCATGTGGTAGGGAAGTCGCAGTAACACATCCAGAAACATCAGCTTTTTTATTATAATAAAACCAAGAAACAGATCAAGAAATACGCTAAATGCGGCGGTTGCAATAAATGAACAGTTGAGAATTCAACAAATTGGAATTAGTTCTGTTGCAATGCCGTCCAGTGGCTAATCCAGCCTGCGAAAAAATTCTTTCGACTGGTGCACCTGAAAAGGGGACTGAGAGAACTTCCAACGCTAGCAGAGCTACAGGTCCAGCATCCTAAAAAAATCAATTATTTTTTAACAAAAACCCGTTACAATATGTCAGAAAATAACCGTATCAGAGCACTTCAGCACTTCTTCGCAATCGCTTCTTTGAGGCCTTGTTGGGTTTCTTGAACAGACAGTTGACTAACTTCGATAGACATTTCTAAAGCAAACAATAAAATACCAGTAAGAAGTCAAAATACAACATAGCTGGTAATTTTTATAACTCAAATCAAAATACGAAGCATTTTTAAGAAACAGTCGATAAACAGTAGCTAACCATAAACTGAAACCTTATGTTAGTTAAGCAGTATGTCAGAATCAACACTATAATTAAACTAACAGTTTGATTTTAAACTAACAGTTAGTTTCAAGATTAACTATGTTAGTGTTAGGCTAACACTAACCTAACACTAACACTAACACTTGAGACTAACCCTAACACTAACACTAACCCGCCATTTTAAACTAACCTTACACTAACACTAACATGTTAGTGTTAGTGTAAGGTTAAGTGTTAGCCTAACGTTAGGTTAGTGTTAGGCGTTAGTGTTAGTTATGAAAACACTGCACAAGACCGTCCTCGGTCTTTTCCATTACTGTCTACTACCGGTCAACTGTGCTCTCTGCATCTCCTTTTTGGCCGGCCTTCTCAATCAGCAAGCATTCCACTGGGCGGAAACATGTCCTCTGCCAGTGATCAGCGAAAGGAGGGGCAAGGGCAGGTCAGACAGCTAATCCCAACACCAAAGGAGGTGGACTGGCCAGCCGATAGAAGACTGCCAACCACTCGCTGCTACCAGTAAGCGTACGCCTGCGGCCGCGTACGGCTTTTGTACAGGCCTGGGAGAAAGTGCGATCCCACGATATCCTCCTTGCAAGTCGGCGCTCTAACCATTTGAGCTATCGGGTCGCCCCAGGCCTGTTTATTATTTTCTGCTATCTGCCTTATATCGCTTTAGTTCTCAAAAGGGGATGGCAACTTTTCAGAGTCAGAATTCCGTGAGGAATCAAATAGCAATATTTTCATACCAAATTTACCTCAGAAAGCTAGGTAGATATCGAAAGTTTGAATCAGCAGCAAAAAAGTATGTCTGAAGGATAGGATGTCACGCACTCGAACATTTTTTGAATTTTATCTCTGATAAGTGATACCTTTTTCTTCATATGATAGCCGTTATGAAAGTCTGGACTCACGGTTACATGCTATGAAACAAAAGGTGTGCGGTTTTGATAAAAGTCAGAAAATTTCCATGAAACCAATGAAGGTAAAGCCCAAAAATGATAAATTTTCAGACAAAAAGCAGGTTTCAAGTAGTCTTTTGGACTAAAACTCAGCCGATTTAATGGTTAAACATGCGCTGATGGCGCTGTTGTATATCTAACAGAATGAAGATCATTTTGATATTAAAATTGTATATAAAACAAGAAAAACGTGAACAAATGAACTAAGCTGCTAACGTTTTTGTGCTAGTCTCGGAAATGGCCGACTCTGAAACGGCCGACTCGGAAATAGCCGACTCGGAAATAGCCGACTCGGAAACGGCCGACTCGGAAATAGCCGACTCGGAAACGGCCGACTCGGAAACGGCGACTCGGAAAATTTCCCACAACGCTTCACATACAGTTAAAACTCGATTTCACGAAAAATCGGTATAACGAAGCTCAAATATTGACTTGGTTAAACTTTACTAAATTAGAGTAAAATGAAGTTCAATTTAACTTTATTTAACGAAAAGCTCGAATGAAAGAAACTTTTTAATCAGTCCTTGCCGAAGAAATCAACACTCGATTGATCGAAAATCCATAAAATCGTCGAAAATTTCATATTTTTTAATTTTTGTCCTGCAAAAAATTTCACACACTATGTTGGTCGTTATTTAATTACTTTTAAGCCTCGTGTCCAATTAGCGGATTTTCCTTTCACTCTCACTCTCACTCTTACCTCTCACTCTCACTTTCAGTGTGTGTCCAATTAGCGGACACTTATTTTTACTCTCACTTTCACTCTCACTCTCACTTGCACTCAATTTTCGTGTGTCCGATTAGCGGAATTTTCGAATATTCGAACCAGCAACCTCTACATCACTCCTTAGAATCGCTCAGAGCCACATCCAGAGTGGCCAAAAGGCAAAAATAACTGGTTTTTTGGGGTTTACTAAAGGGGGGTTAACTTTTTGCGAAAATTCGATTGAGCGGATCAGATTTCGGGTCCGATAGGCTTAATCGCCCAGAATTCCAGGTTTACGGTGGTTTTGAGTAGTTCAGGGTGGATTAGTGTGGAATTCTGGGCGATTAAGCCCATCGGACTAGAATTCTGATCCGCTCAATCGATTTTTTGCAAAAAGTTTACCCCCCTTTAGTAAACCCCCAAAAAACAGTTATTTTTGCCTTTTGGCCACTATGGATGTGGTTCTGGGCGATCCTAATAAGAAGAGATGTTGGTGTAATGTCTTACGTACTTAGAAGGGAGGTCGCTGGTTCGAATCCGGGGTGCAGAAATAAATAAAAAATTAGCAAAATTGCCCTTCAGCCTGTCTCTCAGTCTGCCTCCCAGTCTTTTTCAGTTTCAAGTCTTTTAAAAGTTGCCATTCACTCTCACTATCAGTCTGCCTTTCACTTTCACTCTGACTTTGGACACACACTGAGAGTGAAAGTGAGAGTGAGGGCCAAAGTCAGAGTGAGAGTGAAAGGTTTGTTGTGTGTCCAACAGGGCTTTGAGGGCTTTAGGGGCCTCATAAAGCGACACCCAACAGGGCTTTAGTTTTTTTTTCGAAATTTTTCAGATTGTGTCCACCATTCCAAATTACTTAAGCCATCCGTAATTTACCCCAAAACATCCCAAATTGCTGAAACCACCCCAAATCATCCCAAAGCATCTAAAAGCACCTCACGCTCTCCGAACCCCGTTAAGCACCTAGTGACCAGTACCCGGTACTGATTGCATCCAGAGGGGTTCGAACCAGCAACCTTGGTGATGAGTATATGGACCTCTACACCACTCAAACACTCAAAATTATAATAAAATTAAAATTATGCGCCCAGGTGGATTCGAACCAGCAAGCTCTATATCACCACTTATAATCGCTCAGAACTCCATCCGAGGGACATCCAGAGGGACGAACCAAACCAAGTGGTCGTCCACTTGGATCAAAATTTTTTTTCACGTTTTCGGGTTCTAAAACAATTTTCTGGACTGATTCGAGTATGCTGAAGATGGTTTGACAGTGGTAAAATCACGTTTTACCAAGAAATTTTTAAGTTATTGCTAATTGTTGATTTATCAAAATCAATCGTTAGCAATAACTCAAAATTTCCTGATAAAACGTGATTTCACCACTGTCAAACCATCTTCAGGATGCTCGAATTAGTGCAGAAAATTTGTTTTGGAACCCGAAAACGTGAAAAAAGAATTTTTGATTTAAGTGGACGACCACTTGGTTTGGTCACACTGCATGATGGGGTTGTTAGTAATTCTAAGGGTTGATTTAGGTTGCTGGTTCGAATCCACCTGGGCGCATTCCTTATTTTAATATAATTTCAGATATAAAAGCAAGCATTTGATTTTTCAGGTCATTTGGGTGAATGTAGCCCTACTCTGGAGTTACCTGGATATCAACCTGTCCAGGTGGTAGCCGCCCCAGGTTTGGGGTTGGGTAGGTGAAATCGCACTTTGGTCTTAACAAGCCCAATTCCTCCCAAATTTTTTAGTTTGGAAAAATGGATTTTTTTATTTAAATTACCTTTTTTATTTTTAGGCCATCCAGGTGGATATCCACCTGACCAGGCGGTACCTTGAAGTTGGAGTGTGTAAAATCGTAATTTTGGACTTAATAAACCCAATTCCTCACACAAGTTGGAAAAAATGGTTTATTTTTCATTTTAAAGAAATTTTTATTTTTCATGTTTGGGTTAGGTTTGGGACTATTAAGGCAGTTTGAGGGTATTTGGGTCGGTTTGCGATGGTTTTGGGTGTTCGGACACAAAATAAAAAATTTCAAAAAACCTAAAAAAACTGCCTTGGTCCCCCTGTTGTTTGAAAAAAGTTGTAAATTAGACCAAATTGAATTAGATAGTAGCCTTGAAATCACTGTTACGAAAATGTTTGTTACGAAATCTCGGGTTACGAAAAAATTTGTTACGAAATCTCGTGTTACGAAAAAATTGTTACGAAACGAATCTGTTACGAAATCTTGCGTTACGAAAAAAATGTTACTAACTGAACCTGTTACCAATGAACCTGTTACCAAATGAACTTGTTACCAAATGAACCTGTTACGAAATATCGCGTTACGAAATGAGGTACAGCCAGTCTGGGGCTCACACACAGGGTCGAAAAAGCAATCAAAGCATTGTTGATTATTTTTCCACTACAGATCAGTTTTTAGTAAATCTTTTCAAGAAATTTCAAAATTCTGATATTGATAGTGACACCATAGTGTTTCTTCTCCATAGTCGGCAACAAACATTTTTCTCATTCGGTTGATCACAACAGAGATTCCATGAAAAACCGCTGTATCAATCCCATTCCCTTATAATGGCCGGCTTTAACTAGTCCCTCATGCCTAGTTCACAATGGTGGACTGCAGTCGCCACCCTCAGTCCGGACTTACAATCCGCAGTGAGGGTGGCGACTGTTGTGTGTTCACAATAGGAATGTTAGAGTGCGGACTTACAATCTGCACTGAGTGAGGATTGTTTTTCATTTGAAGTGAGGATTGTTGTTCATTTTGGATAGGATGTCTTTTCAAAAGACTACCGTATTTCCTGTAATAAGGCGGCACCCTCTAATAAGGCGGCACCCCCAACTTCGAGGGTCTATATCTCGAAGCAGAGTAAATATTTTGGTTATCTGTTTGATGCGTTTTCTTAACTCCCACGAGCTCTACCTATTCTAATTTTTAGATTTTGGTTGAGCACCCAAAAATCTCGAGATTGAATTCGAATTTTTCGGATTTCAGGGGTTTGAAAAATAAGGCGGCATGCCGCCTTATTACAGGAAATACGGTATATTTTTTTTATCCAATTAAGATTTATTAAAAATTAATTAGCCATCAAATTTGTGACATCCATATTTTTTCTGTACTCTCACTTCATTCTCTTATGTTTCTAGTGCGATTTTCGAACAATGCAAACAAAGCAGGAAATGAAAAAAGGATCTAGTGATGATCTAGCAACGCGCAATTCCGCCATCATTCAGAAAGTCCGAGAAAATGTATGCCTCTACGACCTTTCTCACGACGACTACAAAAATAACGTCAAGAAATCAAATGTGTGGGCTTCGATTGCTCTAAACCTTGGATTATCTGGTAAAAATTGTCCCATTACTATAACTTTTAATTTTTTATCTTATAGATGGTTTTTTAAGTGCCAATAATCTGGTCTATGTTGTATTTTAGGTGGTCGAACATTTGACGCCGGATCGTCTGGTGTATGATCCATCTGTCGGCCGATCCAAGTCAACCTTTAAGCCTGATACGTCCATCCATACATTCTTCCAGAGTCAGAACTCCGATTACCTCGTATGTATTTTGCAATTAATTTCTAAACATGGTTCTAATAAAAAATTTAGTGAAGTGGCTACGGTAAAAAAATATTGTAACGGTTGCTTAAAATATATTTAAAATATATTTAATATATTTATTTGATAGTTGCAAGCTTTTAGATAGAGGACATCTGGCAGCGGCTGGCAACCATCGAAAGTCGCGGAATTCAATTGATCAGACTTTCTTCCTAACCAACATGTCTCCTCAAGTAGGCAGAGGTTTCAATCGTGACAAGTGGAATGATGTCGAAATACATGTGAGGTAACGGAATGCTATTTTTGATTTTGTCAGCTCGATTTTTTTTTCGTTTTCAGGCGTCTTGCCAAGAAGAATAGGAATGTCTACATTTGCACAGGACCTTTGTACTTGCCGCAAAAGGAAAGTGATGGAAACTTCTACGTAAGATACAGGGTAATGTATTCCTGATGTTTTTCAAAATTGTTAACACGGGAACGGCTGTACGTCCTGATGGTATATCCTTGTGCAGAATTTACGCTGAGCACGATGGTCAAGGAAAATTGAAAAAAAAATTACTCTACGGTAGTCAGCGGCCGTTGTGAACCATCTATGTCACGATTTTTGCCTATATCACTTCAAAGAGGTAAAACATGCCGCTGTTTCAATATATTTATTATATATCATGTGCAAAGAAAGCGCAGATTGCGAGCTTTCAAATGACATATCGTGGAGGTATTTATGACAATCATTTGAAAAATTTTAGCTCACAGAAACCATTGTATTTTTTTCAAAAATGTTGTTCATACAAAAATATGTACAAAACAGTTTTAAAACGCCGTTTTTTAGTTAATGGGTGATATTATTCGACAGAGCATGAAAAATTGCACCAGATAGTTCTTTAAAGTAATCTGCAACCAGGCTTTTTGAATGTTTAGCAAACGTTAAAAAGTATATACCAAAAGGCATCTTGACCTGAAACTTCGATTTCGCTACATAAATCTGACATTATAACACCTGATTCGTGTTCAGCATTGTCGATTTACTTGAGAAACTGTCCTTTGATCAATTTGATCTTCGCCATTTTGGCCTGTTCTTACCGGGTGTTGCTCAAGCCGTTAGAGACAAAAATATCCAACACCGATAACATCATAAAAGCTTGCCTTGCCCTACACAATTTCAATGTTAGGCACGCAGCAGTTCGCTCACCGCAAAGTTTGCTTTTTCGGCTTCAATTTTTTCCAAACTGTTTCACCTTATAGATCTGGCCGACACAAACGATCAAGCTAATGGAGGATGGAGAGAACAAATAGAGGGACTTTTAAGCGCTGCGCCAGATAGCAACTACGTGACTCAAGATGGCAAGAATATTCAACAAAAGCTAATGGAGTACTTAATGGAGCTGGATCCGTTGAATGGCAAGAAGAACGAATTGGATGGCGCGGAATTTAAATATTCTCTAATTTGCTGTTGTAATTGTTGTGAGATAGCCGAAATATGTTTTCTGTTGAGTTATTGCGACTGTTTTGCCAAAATAAAACATTTTGTCGATTGAAAGGCTTATAGACTGTTTACATAAGTTCATGCGAATGCATAGTGATTTGGCTAAAATTGTACGGATGATCCTTTGGCGCCTACCTACAGCGTGCGGTTATTTCGTCCACAAAAATTTAATGATCTCTTAGTGCGAAACAAACTTTTTTATACATCCAAAAATCATGTGCTGAAAACGGCTTGTTGAGAACATAATGCTATTTCGACTAACCAGAATCTCAATACCTCAGACTGGTACCCACTCCAAAGAGTTCGACCCCAAATATTAGAGAATTATTCTCAATTAGCATAAAATCAATTCTATTTGGCCAAAAATGATTCCCTAAGTACGTTAGGAAAGATAAAAAAAGTTAGTTTTCTCTTGTCAAATTTTCAGGCTGTACTCATGTTGTCCAGCTGGACAAATTGACTCGTGAACCTACATGTTACCTACATGTAAATTTTGGACATTTTTTCTCATTTTTAAAGAAATCAACATTGCAATAGAACATAATGATCGAGAAAAAATTCTACATACACAATTCACACTTTACCATCCTTAGTGTGGATTGTAAGTGTGGATTGTGAGTGAGGATTGTAATCTTTTTTGTAATTTTTGATCGCAAAATTATTATGCGATCCTTAATGTTTTGGTACCAAAATGTTGCTCTGGAACTTAGCTTCATTTGGTTATAAGAGCAATACAGAAACTAATAAAAAAATAAAAATAAACACCGTGAATAGTTTTGGATGAGAGTGGCGACTGCAGTCCGCACTCAAATTGTAACAATCCACAGTCGCCACCCCGGACTGCAGTCTTCATTGTGAACACACAACAGTCCACAGTCCTCACTGCGGACTGCAATCCTGAGTGGCGACTGTGGATTGTTGTGTGTTCACAATGGAGGACTGCAGTCCTGGGTGGCGACTGCAGTCCTCCATTGTGAACAACGCATCAAGCGGCTAGTACATAGATAGTGTGCTAATAAAAAAATCGTCTCATACGGAAAACAAAAGATGCCTGAGGAAACACTATTTTATTGTTCTTAGTATGATACAAAAGGCAAAAGAGAGTGTGTTCTCTAACCGTCTCACATGGTTGCAAACCCAGCCAGTTGTCAAACACTTATTTTGGTATAGTCTCAAAATAATCCTGCAAGTTATCGCTTCTCGGCCTTTTGGCTAAGATCAAAGTGTAGTATCTGTTCTTATCGGCTTAATCTCCGATACGACTCCAATTGGGGTCTTTAGAGATTAACCTATTTTTGGAACCTGGTTGGGTGTTGGGGCTTGCTCCACCCTGACCGCGGTCGGCCCGGTATTGCACCTACCTCCGGGATCGGCCCATCCCGCTCTGGGGGAAAATTGTTGATTAGGACTTTCTCCTTTCATCCACCATTAACAAATTCATGCTGATCAAGTTTCTAGATGGGATCTCCGTAAGGACGTCATGTCTATAAACTCTTTCTTGATAAAATTTGTGAACAAGTTTCATGAAAATGTTTTTGAACCTCTTAATTGTTAAAAAAAATTTATAAAATATTCAATCGGTAAATATGGTAAGTGAATGCGCGCATCTCTACATGGCTTAAAGAGCATAGATAAGTAAATAATGAGAAAAGTCTGCAAAAGACCCCAACTAATTAATGGCTTTTTAAAGTGTTTTAAAAAGTGCTACTTTTGTCATGGCTAGGGTTGGCAAAGTCTTTTACTATCTGAATTGGAGAATCGAAAAGTCGACTAGTATCGAAAATTTGACGCTACTTTGAAATATGGACCCAAAGGTGTATCATGGTTAGAGATGATGACGGGACAGGATCCCGTCGGGATCCCGATCCCGCCCGACCCGATTTTGGTATAAAATTCCGTCCTGAAATCTCGCCCGATCAATTCCCAGAATCCCGATCCTGGAATTCGTTAAATCCCGAGCTCCAATTTTTAAAAAAAAAACACCACTTTTGCTCTAAAAAATCACCAATTTTTACTTTTGTTTGCTATTTTTTGAGTTCTTTTTCATTAAAATCATAATTTTTATTTTAAATTTCTGTGATATTTATGCTTTTTTAAAAGAAGAAACTATATATACACATCGCCGAAGTCACAGGTTAGACTACTACTGGGCAAAACACTCATTTTTACTTTCTTTTCTTCTCCAACTGGTAGTATTGTTTCAAGCGGGTGTATCGATCTAACTTGCTAAATCTATCAAACTGGCTGAATCGGTCGGAGTGGCAATCACGTCAATTAATCAAAATCGATTTGGGTCGATTTTGTTTATTTGATCGATACAATTAGCCCAATAAAGTTGATTGGGTCGATTTAAGTGGTTAATCGACAACTCAGCAAGTGTAGCCTCCAATTGTACACAATCTTTCGAAAATCAAGCTCTAATCATGCTACGCCATTTAACAAAATATTGTCAGAGCATAGAAAATCAAATCGGTCTATACAAAACGAGTGAAGTAGTAATCGAGCTACGCAGAATCAAACAAGCGCATGAGTCGATCCAAACAATAACAGTGAAAAATAGTTTTGCAAATTTGAGATACCGTATTATCTCTATTAAGCGGGCAATTTCTAATAAACGGGCCCCCTCGACTTTGAGGGCTCATATCTCAGCACAGAGTTAATATTTTGTAAAGCTGTTTTTCTGCATTTTTTTAACTCCCACGAGCTCTACCGATCGCACTTTTCAGATTTTGGTTGAGCACCCTAAAATCTCGAGACCGGCATCAAATTTTTCCGATTTTGAGGAGTTGAAAAATAAACGGGCATGCCCGTTCAATATAGACAATACGGTAGTTTACAATTGATACGAAAAGCAGACGCAGTGATTCTTCTCTCTACTTGAAAAATCCCGAAATTTGTTCGGGATCCCGAATTTTTTTTCCGAAATCCCGATCCCGAAAATTTTTGGCCGAAAATCCCGTCCCGAAATCCCGCCCTAACCGATTTCATCATCTCTACTACTAACTGGTTAAAAATTTTAGCACCAAACAGGTAGGATATGAATATAGTCGAAATAGCCTGAACCGACGTTACACTTTTGACAAATTGACAGGACTAGGTACGCAGACTCAAAAATAGTTTTTGCGAGCAAAAAACGTTTGCTTTGCTCAAACAAGGGCATAAGAACCAGTGTTTTCAATAATGAGAAGCATAAATGAGAATGAGAAGAATGAGAAGCAGAAATGAGAGTAACATGAGAATGACAATGAGAAAATAGTCAACATGAGAATGAGAAGTATAATGTTTCAAAAGATAAGATTTAATAACTAAAACAACTTCGAACTGTGAGGTATCCAACAATTAATCCCTAAAATTAGTGGCAAAAAAAGAACTTTTACAGAAAATTTTTTCTGCTACCTTTCAGCACGAAATTCTGAATAAAACGCTAAAATTAGTACATCCCGACGGGATCCCAAACAAATTTCGGGATTTTTCAAGTAGAGAGAAGAACAGGGAAAATTCACATACTTTTTCCATATTTTCCAACTATTGACTATTTTTAACACCAAATATGTTTAATGAAAACACATATATATTGAAAAGTACTGTGAAATTAGCTG
Organism: Ditylenchus dipsaci; assembly: GCA_004194705.1. NCBI lineage: Eukaryota > Metazoa > Nematoda > Chromadorea > Rhabditida > Anguinidae > Ditylenchus > Ditylenchus dipsaci. The sequence continues at coordinate 17,191 of SADC01001342.1, forward strand.
CTTTTTATTTTTTCGATCTGTTTAACTTATTTACTTTTTTCCAGGGCCGGGCGCTTGTATCGATCAATTTGATTGTCTATGCTCTGACAATATTTTGTTAAATGGCGTAGCATGATTAGAGCTTGATTTTCGAAAGATTGTGTACAATTGGAGGCTACACTTGCTGAGTTGTCGATTAACCACTTAAATCGACCCAATCAACTTTATTGGGCTAATTGTATCGATCAAATAAACAAAATCGACCCAAATCGATTTTGATTAATTGACGTGATTGCCACTCCGACCGATTCAGCCAGTTTGATAGATTTAGCAAGTTAGATCGATACACCCGCTTGAAACAATACTACCAGTTGGAGAAGAAAAGAAAGTAAAAATGAGTGTTTTGCCAGTAGTAGTCTAACCTGTGACTTCGGCGATGTGTATATATAGTTTCTTCTTTTAAAAAAGCATAAATAACAAAAAAAATTGAATAAAAAATTCTAATTTTTATGAAAAAAACTGAAAAATAGCAAAAAAGTTAAAAATCGGTGGTTCTTCAGAGCGAAAATGGTGTTTTTCAAAACAAAATTGGAGCTCGGGATTTAACGAATTTCGGAATCGGGATTCCGGGAATTGATCGGGCGGGATTTCGGGACGGGATTTTAGACCAAAATCGGGTCAGGCGGAATCGGGATCCCGACGGGATCCCGTCCCGTCATCATCTCTAGTTAGCAGTCAATTTTGTCGGCAAATGAGTAATTATCAAATTATTTTTGCACATTTATATTTTCTTTTAATTATATTTAAAAACGGGCAATACATTATTTGTATCAAATATACTTTTTCTGTTTCAAATCTGATTTTGTACCAAATTTACTTTTTTCTGTACCAAATTCTATTTCTCTGCAAATGAACCAAATTCTGCAAAATTTCTCGAGAATTCAAAATTTTCGACATAAAATGACTTGGATTGCTCAGAACCACACCCTGGAGTGGCCAGAAGCCCATGAAAGTGGTTTTTGGCGGTTGATTGAAGGGGGTGGGGTGAACTTTTTACGAAAATTCGATTAGGCGGATCAGAATTCCAGTCCGATGGGCTTAATCGCTCAGAATTTCACCCTAGACCACTCAAAACCACCATAAACCTGGAATTCTGAGCGATTAAGCCCATCGGACTGGAATCCTGATCCGCTCAATCGAATTTTCGCAAAAAGTCAACCCCCCCCCCCCTCAATGAATCCCAAAAATAACCAACTTTCAGGGCTCTGGCCACTCCAGGGTGGGGTTCTGAGCATCCAAGTCATTTTATGTCGAAATTTTGAATTCTTGAGAAATTTTGCAGAATTTAGTTCGTCTTGGAGAGAAAATCGGATTTCGTACAGAAAAAACTGAATTCGGTACAGAAAAAATTAAATGGCTGTAACTGAAATGCACCCTCTAAAGTCTAAAATTCCACATCTAATTACTGAAATTCCCCCTCTAATTTTATACTTTAATTTTTATCGGCATTTTCATTGTAAATTTCAAGGGTTTTGCATTAGCTTGTAGCCTTGGATCTTGACTTTTCAATAAACTATAAAACTCTGCTGCATGATTTGAGGAACACAGGATCCAAGAGTTTTAAAAAAACGTCAATTTTTTCAAAACCGTTAGACCCCTATGTTCCTTAAATAATTCAGCAACGTTTTATAGCTTATTCGAAAGCTAAGATCCAAGGCTACAAGCTTATGCAAAACCCTTGAAAAAGTTACAATGAAATGCCGATGAAAACTTGGCAATGATGACCAGAAAAATCGGAATCGAACTTGGCAATGATGGTTTTGTTCATGAAATCTACTGTTCAAATGAAAAATTAAAACACTAAAGGATGATTATTGTCTGCAAAAAAGCTAGAAACAGCCATAGATTTATCGACACAATTTCACACATTAATCAACGTGAATTACAGACGGAGATGAAGAGTGACGAGAGAATTTCGAAAAATTCATGGAAGAACACCATAACACATAACAATTTCATCAAGATATACAGTACAAGGGATTCGACTTCGTTGCACTGCTTGTTTTTCCTCCTAGCAGAAATGCCAGTTGGGTCGGATCTAATGGAGCACTTCGAGAAAAACACAAGCAAAAACATTGAAAGGCTAAACAACAAAACAGTCAAAATGATTTAAAAAAGGATTTTGAATTTCAAATCTCTGGCGTGCCTGGTACCCGCGAATTTGAAATGCAGGAATTATTGCATCGGGCGCGAGCTTTAAATTATCGATAGTCGACCATCGACAGTCGACTATAAGTAAAAGCACACATAGAATCGGTCCATTAAGTGTATTGCAGCCTTAGGTGCTCTGGGTCCGCCTTGGTTCAACACTTTTTTAAACTGATTTCTAAAATGTTTAGCAAATGTGATTCATCCGTCTAGTCGGAAATAACGCAAGGATTCTGATTTCACTGATGGTTTTGCAATCGACAATAGTTTTGTTAGTGAGATCCGCGGCGCTCTCTATAAGATACACCTAAATCAGGGTCGTAATCGTCTTTTTTTTAAAGATTTGGCCTTTCTAGGACCCGAAATCTTTTTTTATTTTTGAAGTTTTTAGTCAAAATCTTTTTTTTCACTCTAAAATAGCAATAGCACTGAATAAAATGGGGGTGAAAATAAAAATACCGAAAAAACTTCGGTAAAACCCAACTCGTATCCATACCTGCACCAGCGCAGCGCCGGCGCTGGCGCTGCCGCCGGCGCTGTTTTAAAAATGCCTGGCGGCACCGCCAGGCGCCGCGCCAAAATTTTTTGAAGCCTGGCGCTGGCGCTGGCGGCGATTTTTTTATGACGTTGGCGCTGGCGCCGGCGATGCGCTGGCGCCGGGTGTGAACAGCCAAGTGTTGAACAGCCTTCTATTTTCGGCTTTGGAACTGTCATGCTCAGAAAACCTATTGGAGCGGGTGAAACGGAGCAAATAACAAGATTTTTGAGGAAATATCTAACGAAAATCTGGAAATTGAACGTGATTCTGGTGATTTTTGGAAAGCTCATTCAAAGGTTATGCAAAATCCTTGACTGAAATTCAAATTTTTGTAAAAAATTTTATAGATCTATCCATTAACTTCTAAGCTAGCATTTGATATACCGTATTTACTGTGTTAAGTCTCCATGGGGAATATTTTTTCAACCTCTAAAAATCGAAAATTTTGAGGTCGATTTTGAGATTTTTGGTGCTCAACAAAATCTGAAAAGTGTTATCAGGTAAACTCACGGCAACTAAGAAAAACGCAAAAAACACATTTGCGAAATGTTCGCTCTAGCTGAGATATAAGGTCCGTAGGTTGGGGACTTATTAGAGGGTGGGGAGTTACAGTAAATACGTACTGCCAATACCAGCAAGTTCAGGGCGGTTGAACGCATGTTCAGCATTATGTCAATGGTATCTACTGGACGAAAAAAATCTACTGCAGCAACTCTTTTAAATAGCAAAACACTTCTTGTCTATAATTCTCATTTAATCAATTATAATTTCTGTAGTACTTTTGCAGGAATTGTTCTCTTTACCATTAAAAAAGTGAGCAATAATCAATGGCTGTAAGTGAATTGCAGCGGTAAAACTGTGAATTTCAACGGTAAATTAATTTTTTCAACGGTATTTCAAATTCGCCATAAAACAATGAAATTCAACGGTAAATTTGTGTGAAATTCAGCGGTAAATTTATCGTAAGTCAACTTCACAGTCCGTTGCCTTATTTTGTGTATCAATGTTTGTGAATCGCTCAGGCAGAACAACTTAGCACTATTTTAGATGCAATCTCAAGTTTGGTCAAAGGAAGAGGCGAGGAGCGGCGCCGCGAATGGAGACTGTGAAGAGTGCTCCTAGTAAGGAAGACGCAGACGTGTGGACGGCTGAGAATGCAGGATGGAGTCTTCGATTGCGAACAAACAATGGGCTAGAAGGCACCAAAACTCTCATCAAGAGCGATGACACTCAACGGAGCTTCTGGGAATTTCGAGGTTTCACTTCTGGAGCAATACGTTCACGACCGGAGCATCGATCCGGAGAAAGTAGCTTTGAGCTTGACATAGCAAGTCGATATATTATGGGTGAGTTTAGGAAGTGGCGCAAGTCCCGTCAATCCCGAAAAGTATGAACTGCAATGTGCGAAAGGCGATGGAAGAAGAAAGAGAAGAGACCGGTCATTTACTTCGTTGAAGAGGAAGAGCACATGTGCTGATTGGCGCGAAAGACTACAAAGGAACTGCCGAAGGATTGCGAGCGATGTGGGAAAAGCTGGAGCAAGCCACACGATTGTCTGACAGAAGGTTGTCAATCATCTAAGAAGGAATTCAGCAATCCTATTATCAGCTATATTTTAGAGTTTTCCTACACTAGTTAGACCCGCTATAAGTAACTGCGGACGCGTTCCAACTCGCTGAAGAAGTAAAGCTGTTATGCCGGCTACATTTCATGGAACGATTCATGCACGATAAATTCACCGCTGAATTTCACAAATTTACCGTTGAATTTCATTGTTTTATGGCAAAATTTAAAAATACCGTTGAAAAAAAATTAATTTACCGTTGAAATTCACAGTTTTACCGCTGCAATTCAATTTGAGCCTTAAATCAATAAACAAAAAAGTGTTGCATTGATTGATATTTTGGAATTAAAAGCAAAAAAACACTCACTAAACATTTCAAAACATTTTTTATGGCGCTGGCGCCGAAATTTCCGACTGACGCTGCGCGCCGGCGGCGAAAATTTGACCACCTTAGCGCTGGCGGCGGCGCCGCCGGCGCCGGCGCTGTTTTTAAGGCCAGGCGCCGCGCGCCGAAATTTATTTTGAGCCTTGCGCCGGCGCTGGCGCTGGCGCCGATTTTTTGAGCGTGGCAGGTATGCTCGTATCTCGTACTTTGAGGGGAAACGACTTTTGAAGGGAAACGAACTTTGAGGAAAACGAGCTTGAGGGGAAACGCACTTTGAGGAAACACCCGTGTCCCAATATTAAAGTATTTTTTAATAAAAAACAGATGGCCAGACACGACACATTGCACGGCAATAAACACAGAGGCACACTATTTTCACATTTTCCTTTATTTACAATTCATCGTAACAACAGAGAACAACAAACAATTGTGTTCTATCAGACGCTTTCTTAGAGGACTACTGAGCTGAGGCTGGCAACGTGATTTCTTGAGGAGCACCACTCTGAACAGTTCGGCGCCATCAGTGACGTCAACAGCGACCTCCAGGAACTGAATGACCAGCTTGTCTTCCTTCGGCGGCCCAGCCTGAAAACGAACAAGGCCACAAAGAACAAATTCAAATCTGTTTATTAAAAAGAACTCACAGTACGAGTCACTTCGAGGGCAGCAGTCTGACCAGCTCCACGAATCCAAGACGGCTTGAGACGATAGTGGTCGTTGTTCGTCGACTTGACCTTGAAGGCGAGGCGTGACTCCCCGAATTGGTCAGCGTGTGAGCAGAGACACACCAGCAGCAGGCACTTGAAGAGCGGCGGGTTCGATAGCCAAAGCCATTCTCGTTTTGAAGGCTGAGAGCAGGAGCGAGAGAAGCAAGCGAACAACAGAACAGCAACCACGAAACTGAATGTGAAAACATGAATTCGACATCCTTTATAGTCTTTCGCAATGCAAAGTCCTGCAGATTCTTTACAAGACAAATATTGAAAACTGAGGTTTAAAATTTAGGCACTATATAACGAAGTTTTCCTGTATACTTCATCAGTTTGGTCGTTTGCTTTGCTCGTCAACATCGCTCTTCCTTGCTCTTTGTGCTCTGAAAAGAAAAAGAAATGGCTTCCGTCCTCCAGGTGACATCAACACGCAGCCGAACTCAAGGTGGTCTTCAACGCTCCTTACGACGACAAGCACACCTATCACATCAAGGTTAGTCAATTTTTCGGGATTTGCGATTTGACATTGTTTATCAATAAATTCGAACAGATCATCAATGCGGGCGGTCGTCGTATCGGGTGGGCATCAAGACTACGAATTTCGAAGCGCCTGGAGTGGATCCGCCATGTGGAGTTTCTTGATCCTAAGGAATCTGTGCTGATGGCTGTCTCTTGCGATTCGTTCGACTTCGGCTCTGAAGCCACGCAGAACGATCGCATCACTGTCGAGTGGACCAACACACCTGATGGAGCAGCCAAGCAGTTCCGTCGCGAATGGTTCCAGGGAGATGGCATGGTGCGTCGTAAGAATTTGCCCATCGAGTACAATCTTAGATCATGCATTGTCTCTATGTGTTTGTTTTGCTGTGTTGTTGAAATAAACAAAATGTTGTGAAAATGTTGTTTTCTTTGCCTCAGGAGTTTTTGCTAGTATCTGACTCCTAGACCATCATCAGCGAAAATTTTAATTTTCAATTTAAAATAGATTTCGCGTATAGCAAAATACTAATTAGAACCTCGTGGGAACACGTACTTTCGACCACATACCAAAACCATGTGGCCCAAACCGTTTTAGCACAAAGAACAGTTGATGCCTCAATACAAACACCAAGTCATTAATTGATTTGAAAGATGCGTTCACGTGATACGTCGACTCATGTTTTTCTTTTAAGGCGAGTAGAGCGGAAACTTTTTTTTTCCTCCATTGAAATTTTTTCTGTATAATACCACCTGTAGTAGGAATCCCAGTTCTGAAAAGTACCAATAAGTGCTTAAAAGTGCATATGCATTTCGAAATTGCATGTGCATTTTATAATTTGCATATGCACTTTTGTAATTGCATGAAGTAATGCATTTAAAAGTGCACATGCATATTCGTTAAGTGTATGTCCAATTTTCCAAAGTGCCCTGAATTTTTAGTGATTAAGTGTGCAGTTTGATGGCTCATTGTGAATCTTGAACATCTTTCAGTTGAACATCTTTGGGATCTGATCTGTAGATGGCCTCTGGATAGGTGAGACCTAAACCACAGGGGGCGAAGCAAAAATCGTGTTTTTTGACATTATATACCAAAAAATTGTTAGAGCAAACGAACCGATCTGCTTTACAGAATTTTGAAATGTGTCAATACAAAAATTTATTGCCGTTTAAAAGTGTTAGAATTTCTTGAAACACCCTGTAGCTACTATGTGTGAACCCCGAAAGTCGGATTAAAATTTTTCGAAAAATTGGCCGACAGAGTTTCTATCAGGATTCCAGAATTATTCTATGCCTTTATATGTCATTGTGTTCAGCAGTCCAACAACAACACATTTGACATGGCCATGGTACATTCAAAAATCTTTGTTAATTTTCTACTTTTTTCATTCAGAATGAACAAGCAAAGAAAGTAGTGCCCTATCTCAAACGATGGATATGTGATCAAGGAACAAATTTCGCATTGAAGCGCTTATCGAAAAGGCGGTTTCGGCATATCTACAAAGTTACAGACGTGGTACTTTTTCGTTATTTTCCGCTGCTCTACTTTCTATTTTTTTCCGTAGCGCTTCGATATGACATTTGCAGTGAAAGTGAGTTTTCGAAGACTTGAGCCTCTACGCATGATACTGGAGCAGAAGATTCTCCTGGCCCTGTCTGATCAGAACATTCTCCTGCAATGGTATGTTGTTTGGTTGGTTGAATCTGTCTCTTCATGTCCATGTTTATCGGTTCAGTTGGCCAGTGGTACGTGTGTGAATTTCTATTACATCGTCATGGAGTTGCTGGTCCTAATCTGACAGAGCTGCGAAGAAGTCAAACCTTGAAAAGATTCCTTGTGGCTACAACACTTCGTCTAGGACAACAGTGGGTGTTGATGCTCAATAGAGATGTTCACGAAGTCGGATTCGTTCACAGTTATTCTGATTGAATAGGAAGGCCCAAGCAGAAAGAGTGTGGGAATGAGTGCGGGATTGAGCTTTTCTTTTAGTATGATAACAGTTATCAGTTTTTCCACGCTCGAATTAATTCGGGTCTGCTAGTAGAGTTGAACCTGGATATAAGAGCAGTCCTGGGAGCAACCCAGTATATCGGGTACCAGATGCCAGACTGGGCCAGCCAAATAGCTTTGAAAGGTGCCGTTATATGTGGTGCCATTATACTCATGTTTGAATGTACCATATTATAGCCAAGAGCTGGTCTTTTAAATGAGCTATCAACAAGTTTACAAATCGACATATAATTTAAAAAAATAAATAAAAATGCTTAGGTTCCACTTCCAGCCGAGTACGGGACTGACTGCCAAGTATTTAAGCACTTAGGAATCTTTTATTTTAAATTTTTGCTTGTCAATAGCTTATTTGAAGCCCTACAGCTTAGCTACAAAACGGCTTAAAGGAGCATGCCCTTGCGTTTTAAAAAGTTAAAGCGGGGCAAGCGATTTTTTTTGAAGCCATCCCATTTTTCACTCATTTCGCGTTGAATCTGATATTTATGACCTTATAACTACTTTAAAATTTGTCAGAAAACTTTAAAAACTTAGAAGCGCACGAAAAAAGCAAGAAAGAAAAAAAGTTATTGGTTTATCCCCGCTTTTCTCCGTGTAACGCACTGGCATGCTTCTTTAAAAGATTTTTTATTGATAGAGAAAAAATCAATTTGTCGTTCCTTCGTCAAAATCGGTAAATCCCGCATGCAGTCTCACACTTATTGTGCACGTGCCCCGAATAAATTTCATATCCTTGCTTTAGATGTGAAACCCTCGAATGTGTGCATTGGGATTCAACAGGAGAAGAATATACGGCGCCTTTACTTAGTGACTTCGGTATGGCCAGAAGCATTCGACAGACTGATGGAAGCATTCGACGAAAAAAGAGCTTACGCCGGAATCAGAGGCACAATTCGCTATATCTCCTTGAACATTCACGACAAAGGCGATCAGTGTGAGCGAAAATTCTGATAAGAATCTGTTGACTCTAAAGTTTTCTAGAGTCCAGTAGAATGATCTATGGAGTATGCTCTATTCAATGATAGAACTGGGTGAAAGCCTCTTCCCTGGCGTCTAGTGGCTGACCAAGCTCAGGTTCACCAACACAAGACAGTACGGCTATTGAGGACATGTGCAAGTAACTTTATCATGTAAATTCTCAAATTATTTTGACAATACTTTGACCGATTTAGCCACTTACCCAAAACTCTCGCGGATTTTCCGACTATTTGAAAACTTTCGAATATGGTCAAATACCGGACTATAATGTTCTGAAGACTATTTAACAGGTTCTGCTGTTTGGTAGATCTCTCAATTTATATTTATTTAGAGCATTCTTCCTAACGATGTGAATCAAAGCACGCCGTACGATTGGGAGGTTCCGCCAGCTAAATCATCTGCCTGAAGAGAAGTGCTCTTCACTCAAATAGTAATGTAAACGTCGTTGTGGACTGTAATGATAAGTAAACGTAATAAAGGAATAGTGCCATGTTGTGCGTAATTTTTAGATTTTTACTATTGTTGGTGTGAACTATAGCCAATATATTACTCTTATGTGGTCTGGCTGAGGTGTGAGTCAATTAGTTTTTTCTGTTAGAGTTCTTATCAGTGTTTCAAAAATGAGAATGAGAAGCAGAAATTTCCAAAATGAGATGAGGAAGCATAATGAGAATGAGAAATGAGAATGAGAAGCATAATGCTTTCATTCTCATTTGACTATTTTCTCATTCTCATGTTACTCTCATTTCTCATTCTCATGTTGAACACTTTTCTCATTCTCGTTTCTCATTCTCACTTTCGTTTCTGCCTCTCATTCTCATTTTGAAAAGCTTCCATTCTAATAGTCTTTTCTATTACGAAGGGTGTAAGGTATAAGGACTAGAGTATAAGGGTATCAGGACTTAAGGGTATAAGGACCACTGAGGGTTAATCAGGGCAATGGAGGGTGGATCGGAACACTAAGCGTAATATAAAAACCTCCTAAGTGTGATCAGGACCATCAGGATCCTCTTAAAGAAAAAGGTTGTAAGGAAAAAATAGTTGTTCCTGAAACCAGATAAATGACCAGCCATTCTCGAGTTAACTATTTTCTCATCCTCATGAAATAGTTAATGAAAAATAGCTAACATGAAGATTAGAAATTAGATTTTATTGTATTTCAGAGAATACTAAAAAGTCTTATTAGTGACGAAGGTTTAGCGCTAGTTATAAAAACTTAAAAAAATTTAGTATGTGGGCAAAAAACTGACTTTTGAAACAAAAGTGAGGATAAGTCAAAATTTTCATTTACATTTACATTCGATTGTGAAGACGTAAGTGTAATGTAAGTGTAAATGTTTTCGGTACTGTGAAGACACCTTACATTTACACTTACACTTACAATTGTGATAGAGCCATCAGAAAAATACGAAACATACAGAACGCCATGAAAAGCGCGAATTTAAAATAACCCGTAAAAGCCATCTACCAGGAAATTTGCTGATCTTTACACCGGTTTCTTTAAGGACTTGCTGTCATGTTTGGTATCAAAGTGATGAGCAGTTTCTGCGCTTTCTGCTACTATCGAATTATTGAATAAAAATGGTTATTAGCACAGGGCTCCCAACTCAAACTTTGAAAAAAAAGGACATTTTACAAAATAAAAGACATTCAATCAAAAAGTGCATTTTATCCAGTGCTTGTGTGGGTTTTGAGTGCTAAGAATAAAGATTTTGCGTAACTCAAATTTCAAAAAGTTCTAAAAATTTCGGGTCTCAAATAAAGGACAAATCTTTAAAGAAAAGATGTTTGGGAGCCCTGTTATAGCAAGAAGTATTTATCATTTACAATGAGGCTCAAATTGATTTCACACCCCAAAATATTGTTTCCCGCAGTAAATTTAACTTTCAAGCCGATTTTCGAGAAGCCGTCGATGATCATGTGAGCGCCGCTAGTCTGGCTGTATGCCTATGGACGAAAAAGCGAAAAAAAACCCGAATTGCACAAAGTCACAAATTTACTGCGGGAAATCCAAAATTTACTGCGGGAAATCATTATTTTGTTTGAAATTCAATATATATACTGCGGGAAAAAATAAATTTACTGCGGGAAATCAGTATTTTGTGTGTGTTTTCACCTACAGCCTTTACAATAGCAACTGAATTTTGTTTCTTTGGAATTTTCTGAAAGATGCTAATTTTTTGCATGTATTTGTAGAATTTGTAGAATGGCATTTGTAGCATTTGTAGCATTTGTAGAATGAGACAGAGTGAGTCTACGGGTCTTCAGGGGCATATATTTCGCCCATGAAGAAAGATATAAGAAATTAATTAATTAAATTAATTGTTTGAAGAGCTACACTCAGGCCTCGATAACCTGCCCCTGTTATACGCCACATAGATAACCGTTGTAACCTCTATTAATCCCCCCATCCCTGAATTGATTACCTACACCCCTGCACCATTTCTACAGCTAAAATCAATCATTGTGAAGTGAACCACGTTGGGAACTGAATAGCTATAAGCAATGTTTCTTGGACTGTGGGCATTTCGTAAAATACTAAATCAGTCTGTTTTCGGCTGTAAAAGAAGTTTCATAATAATTTACTAGGGAAAAAGCTTGAGATTTTACGAAACCTTACTAAACACTGTTCGCCATAAAACAGCTCCAAGTTGCTTTATTGGGAGCAAGAAGCAAAACACAGACTTGACACACAGTTGTTTTTATATATCGGCTGTGACACAGCAAGAATAATAGAATAGGTGAGAATTACGCAGCATACGTCTATCCTACAACCGCAGTTACAGCAGGAATGAATATTGAATTTGAATTTTTTTGGTCTCACGCATTAAAGTGGTCCCGCGCTTTTAGAAATCAAATTTCACCATGTCGGGCACGGCATGCCCCTTTAAACATCCTACCCCGAAAACCTTGGCTGAGTACCCTTGGTTCAGGGGTAGGTACCCTCCAGGTGGATACCCACCTGGATGGACTGAAAAATTAAAAAAAATGTTTTATCAAAAAAACGACAGGAATTCCTTTTACCTCTCGCCCAAAAACGCGTTTTTTTCAATTCGTATCAATGTTTATGGTTTTAAATGGGTAATATTTTAGTCTAAAATGGGTATCCAGGTCTATATTTTTCGACTATAAGGATGGGTATCATGGTTTGGTCAAAAATTTGTCATTTTTTTTTTCTTTTTAGCTGAAAAAAGCACGCTATCTTATATGAAATCGTGTTGGTGACTTAGGTTCGATAAGACCGAACTTCGAGCTCACCCCACTCGACCCGAAAATCGGCGTAGGTACCCATGTCCAGGTGGATACCCATTTACGGGCGTTAAGCGAATTGATCCTCACCGAATTGATCCATACCGAATAGGTTCATAAACGAATTGACCCACACATGAATTGGTCCGAAATTTTCAAAATTCGTTGAGAAATTTTGCGGGAATTTTAATTTTTTAGATGAACCAACCAAAACGAGTGGTCGTCCACTTGATCAAAAAATGTTTACATTATTCATGTTCCAAAACTTTATTTTCTGGACCAATTCGACACGCTGAATATGGTATGATAATAGAAAAAAAGTTTTGTGTGGCATTTTTTGAGTATTGAGAGACAATTGATTTTACGAAAACTCGATTGCACCAAAACTCAAAAATACTCGAGAAAACGGCGTTTTACCATTATCAAACCATCTTCAGCATGCCCGAAATTAGTCCAGAAAATATGTTTCCGATCCGAAAAAGTAAAAAAAATTGCTCCAAGTGGACGACCAATTGTTTGGTTGGTTCAGACTAAAGAATTTAAATTCCCGAAAACATTTTCAACGAATTTGAAAGGTGGACCAACTCCGTGTGTTGGACAAATTCGTGTGTAGACCTATTCGTATGGATCAATTCGATGAGGATCGATTCGCTTAACACCCGTAAACAGCAAATGATGTGCTACCATCCCAACAAGTCGAAGAAGTAGCTCAGCAGTATGGGTTCAACGAGAGAGTCAAAGAGGCGATCGCTAAACCACCCAGAGAACCAGGCCCATATGGCACTAACGCTTTTGGGAGCATGCCCAGTGTGCCGCAAATGATTTGGAATTGCTCCCTAGCTTTAAAGATGTGTGGATGTGGACTTGCTGCCTAGTGGTAACGCTGAAGGTGTTCACTGACTATGTCTGGCCGAGACTCCTCCGAATGGGGTTGAGAAAACTCGGGATTCAGATCAGCGAACAAGTGAGCCGCAAAGGGCGCAAGCGAGCAGTGAAAAAGGTGCGACTGTCTGATCTTCGACAGCGTAGCCCAGAAGAAGGGCAAGAACAGGACGCGGACAACGAAAGAGAGGAAGAGGACGAGGCAAAGACAACAGAACTCTCCATGGCCACCAATTGTCAGCCTGGGGGGAATGTCGCGAACCATCGCGATTCAGTAAAACTAACTTTTGATCATAATTTTCAAGTTATATTTATTTGTCGTCAATTGTTTAAACCTTTTCCTTGTTCATCGATTCAAGGGAAAAGGTCATTTTTTGCTGAGTCTTATGCTAATGCATTAGCCTAGCTAATGCATTTGTCCCTCCTTTGACGACTATGTTTTTGTTCTGCGGGAGCATCGCTTCCCACTGTTGTGTTGTTGGATATATATTTTTTAGTTGCAATAAAATCATATTTTTGATAAACGGTTTTATATTTGCTCTCTCTCTAGATTTGGAATTCTAGAGATCGAGGCTTTAATATTCCGTTCACGTCAGCTTTCGAGTAAATAATAGTTTGGGCGAGATGAAAGTGGTGAGTTAAACTGTTTCACGGCGGTTAACACCATCATTAAGAGCAGAAAAGGCATTGTCCTATGGGGGACTGAGACTAAGTTCGGAGTTTGAGATTAAAATAGTCTCAAGACTAATAGTCCTTGAGACTATTTTAAGATAGTCTCAAATAGTCTCATAGTCACATTTAGTCTCAACAGTCTCAAAATAGTCACAATTTAGACTATTGTGACTATTTTTATTATATGTTTTATTATAATAGTCACAAATGTCAATCCCTGGTCCTGTTATCCTGTTTGTACATTTCTAGCAGAATTTTTTTTTTGTAATATTTATTTTGTATCGGGGATCAATGCACTGTATATCAGTGATGTAAATCTGGGCACCGGCTAAACTCTAGGCACCTGTTTCTAGCAGTCATCAGTATTGCCCAGTCTGGTGCCCCCGGATCATTAGGTAGCTTGACATCGGCACCGGGCTGGAATTAAAAAGTTAATCATTTAGACCTTTATACAAGCGGCACCAATCTGGCCCCGAAATGATTGCATGAGAATTTTACGTTAAAATGTTTCGGTGCCAGGTTGGTGCCGCTATGTTAAAAATTTTTTAATGATTAATTTTTAATTTCCACACAGTAACTCGGGTTTGAGTTTAATAGGGTAAGGTCAAGGTTTAAATAGGATTCAAAGTCAATTTAAAGTTCAACATGACCTAATTTAAACTTCAACCTAACCTGGAGAAGTGAATAATGGGTAAAAGTTTAGGATAATTTTTTTTCTGCCCGCTTCTGGCTTTTTTCTGCCCGTTTTTGCTTCTTTCTGCCCGCTTTTTTGAAAATGATAAAAATAACCCCAATTTGTGATAATTTTTTAATTCTTAGCAGCACTAGTATAAAAATTTCCTAAGGAATCCGAATTTGTTTACAGAATTTCTAAAAAAGCTCTTAGCTGTCTAGTTTCGGCCACTGCAGAATTTAGGCGAAAAAATCTCTTGCATGCAATAAATGGTCACATCTCAGCAGCCAAGAGCTTTTTGGAAATTCTGTAAATAAATTCGGATTCCTTAGGAAGTTTTGCTATAATGGTGCAGCTCAGAATAGAAAATTATCACAAAATTGGGGTTATTTTTGATCATTTTCAAAAAAGCGGAAGAAAGAAGCAAAAACGGCAGAAAAAAGTCTCGTCCTAAAGTTTAGGTTAAATTAAACTTTATTTAAACACTAACTTTACCTAATTTAAACTTTAACAATGTCCAGTCAAATTTTTCTTTAAAATCTAAACTTAAATTGGGTAAAGTCTTACTTTAAATTGGGTGTTTTGACTTGATTCAAACTTTATTAAGGTTCAACACCCACTTTTCACTTTTTCGCATATATTCATGTGAATATGCATTTTTATCAATGTTTGTGATTGTTTTGCTGTGCGATGTAAGTTTTAGGTAGAATATAGAGTGTTTGGCAGTGTCCATAGTTGGGTTCAACATTTTTGTTGACCCTGAAATGTTGAGATATACTATCTTCAACAATCTTTTGTTCAATATTTTGTGGCCCCAATGTTCACATTTTGAGACCCATTTGACACCCCTTTTGTCACACATTTGAAGCAAAAATGTCTGTTCACCCTTTCAGAAAATGTTGCCCTCTACCCCCTCAAAAATAACTTTTTGTTTTTCGGTATTGTGTTCGTAATTGTTTATTATATTAAACAATACACACTCAGCACTCCTCACAGGCATTAGTTTGAGTAAGATCAAGTAGATAAAATCAAAAATCAAGTAGATTCTGAGGATCTTTTGTCTAGGACAAAAGAGAATAAAAAATGTATTGTTCTTGTGGAGCACCTCCAGGTTACGTGTAAAAGTGGTTGGCTAGACCCCGCGTGATAGTCAAAATTTTGAGAAAATAGTTTGAAGTTCGAAATGTGTTCTTAACAATTTTAGTATTTTGCCTTGGGGACTAAGGCTATACCAAAATAGAATCGATCTTTGAAACCCAAAGAAAACCAAATAAGTAACCAAATTGCCTATTCAGTAGTCAAGAATCACGATTATACAAATGGTAGTCCCTTGAGGAAAATAAATTTTTAGGAAGGATTCTGCATTTCAAACTTCAATCAATTATTCTCAAATTTTGATTATTACGTGGGGTCTAGCCAACCACCAACCACACACTGGGGGTACTCTACAAGAATGCACTAATTTTTTTTATTATCTTTCGTCCTCAGAATCACAACTTCGATACTTTCCTTGTTAGTGATTGCACGCCTACTCATTTCACCTCGGTAATCCCCACTTTCACACAAGCTACAAGATCCCTGTTACAAATTTTTTTGAATATAAGAGTGTTGAGATATGGCCTTTTTAAAAAAAATGGGTGTCCTCTAATTTGGTATCCTGATGGGTACCCTAATTGGGTACCTCGAACATCCGAAATTTCGGATTCGGCTGAAAGTAATTGAAAATCAGTGACTTATGCAAAATCATCTGCTGAATATGGTTTGATGATACTAAAACAGCGGTTCACTTGCAAGAACTCTAATCTGGATTAGTTTCATACCCTGTGAAGTATCCAGGCGGTACTAAGGCTTTTGTATCTAAGTAAAGTACTCAGGTGTTGGTACAAAAGGAATGCCTCGGTATCGGTATTTTAGGTCAAAGTGCCTGGGCAATAGTAGCCAAGGTATTGGTTTGGTGATGGTATTGGGTTTTAAGACAATGAAGATATCTGGATATGAAATGTATACTTGATAAATGGATATCCCGGCTGATAGATTGAAATAAGAAGTTAAATGTTTTGGTCCAATGAATACATATGAGAGTGTAAGTGGTGAATCTGCGTGTCCACCATGGGGGAAATTTTTTCTTATGTTCAGCTTCAAAAATCTTTTTCGTGCATTATTCCGATAATTTGAAAAATAGTTTGGAGGTGAAACTGTCATTTGATTAAATTTATCAAAACTAAAAAAAACATACGAAATAGCATTTTCTATAATAAATCTTTCTTCGTGGCTCGTTCAGGAAGTCGGAGTTGGAGTTGGAGTATTCCTGATTGGTGATCGCGTTTTCGCTAAAAGTTTTTATTTTCAAACTTTTTTGATTGTTCAGATTCATAGTTGCAAGGCTGCCGCCACTAAATAGCTCGTAGACGGGCAAAATTTAGAGATTCCGGAAAAAAAGTCTTAGCTAATCAAGATACTCTAACTCCGACTTCATGAACACCTGGAGTTGGAGTTAGAGTAAATGTGTTCACGATGCCAAATACTCCAACTCCGAATCCAAAACGAGCAATAAGAGTGCTCGATAAGTGCAAAAAACAAGTTTTAGAACTCGAAAAACATAAAAAAAAATTCGCACCATATGGACAGCCACTTGGTTGGATATGCAAAGAGCTGAAGCTGGATTACAGTCAAAAGTGTTAAATTATAGGAGTTTAAAAAAAAAACAAAAAAGACTAATTTCAAACATTTACAAAAAAATCGGATCAGCCATATTCAGACACTACGATCATTTGGACTGTAGTATCAGCCTGTTGCTGCTAAGAATAAAAAAAGTAGGGAATACCATACAGTCAAACCTCGATATAAGCCACCTGTTGGCGGTGCCAAGAGTGGCGTCATATCGAGGTTCGACTGTAGCACCCAAGTATTATTAACCACAAAAATAGCAATCACTTTTACACGTAACCTGGAGGTGCTCCACAAGAATACAATACATTTTTTTATTCTCTTTGTCCAGACAAAAGATCCTCAGAATCTACTTGATTTTTTGATTTTATCTACTTGATCTTACTCAAACTAATGCCTGTGAGGAGTGCTGAGTGTGTATTGTTTAATATAATAAAACAATTACGAACACAATACCGAAAAACAAAAAGTTATTTTTGAGGGGGTAGAGGGCAACATTTTTACTGAAAGGGTGAACAGACATTTTGGCTTCAAAAATGTGTGACAAAATGGGTGTCAAAATGAGTCTCAACAAATGTGAACATTGGGGCCAACAAAATATTGAAACAAAAGATTGTTGAAGATAGTACTCAACATTTCAGGGTCAACAAAAATGTTGGACCCAACATGGACACTGCCAAACACTATATTCTACCTAAAACTACATCGCACAGCACAAAACAATCACAACATGATAAAATGCATATCACATGAATATATGCGAAAAAGTGAAAAGTGGGGTGTTGAAAACCTTAAATAAAGTTTGAATCAAGTCAAACTACACCTCAAGTTAAAGTACAGACTTACCCATTTAAGTTTAGATTTAAAAGAAAAATTTGACTGGACATTGTAAAGTTTAAATTAGGTAAAGTTAGTGTTAAATAAAGTTTAATTAAACTAAACTTAGGACGAGACTTTTTTCTGCCCGCTTCTAGCTTTTTTCTGCCCGTTTTTGCTTCTTTCCTGGCCGCTTGAAAATGATCAAAAAATAACCAATTTGTGATAATTTTTTAATTCTGAGCTGCACCACTAACTATGCAAAACTTCCTAAGGAATCCGAATTTATTACAGAATTTCCAAAAAAGCTCTTGGCTGCTGCGATGTGACCATATTGCATGCAAGAGATTTTTTCGCCTAAATTCTGCAAAGTGACCGAAACTAGACAGCTAAGAGCTTTTAGAAATTCGTAAAAAAATTCGGATTCCTTAGGAAATTTTGTATACCAGTGCTGCTAAGAATTAAAAAAATTCTCAACAATTGGGTAATTTTTAATCATTTTCAAAAAAGCGGGCAAAAGAACAAAAACGGGCAGAAAAAAGCCAGAAGCCAGAAAAAAGATTTATCCCTAAACTACCAATATTCACTTCTCCAGGTTAGGTTGAAGTTTAAATAGGTCATGTGAACTTTAAATTGACTTTGAACCTATTTAAACCTTGACCTTACCCTATTAAACTCAAACCGAGTTACTGTGTGGAAATTAAAAATTAATCATTAAAAATTTAAAACCATAGCGGCACCAACCTGCACCGAAAACATTTTAACGTAAAATCTCATGCAATCATTTCGGGCCATTGGTGCCGCATGTATAAAGGTCTAAATGATAAACTTTTAATTCCCAGCCCGGTGCCGATGTCTAAGCTACCTAATGACCGGGGCACCAGACTGGCAATACTGATGACTGCTAGAAACAGTGCCTAGAGTTAGCCGGTGCCAGATTTACAGCACTGATATACAGTGCATTGATCCCCGATACAAAATTAATATTTACAAAAACAAAAAATTCTTCTAGAAATGTACAACAGGATAACAGGACCAGGGATGACATTTGTGACTATTATAAAAACTATAATAAAAATAGTCACAAAATAGTCTCAAGAATGTGACTAATTTGAGACTGTTGAGACTAAATGTGACTATGAACTATTTTGAGACTATTCTAAAATAGTCTCAAGGACTATAGTCTTGAGACTATTTTAATCTCAAACTCCGAACTTAGTCTCCAGTTCCCCATAGGAACAATGCTTTTTTCGCTCTTAATGATGGTGTTAACCGCCGTGAAAACAGTTAACTCACCACTTTCATCTCGCCAAACTAATTACTTTACTCGAAAGCTGACGTGAACGGAATATTAAAGCCTCGATCTCTAGATTCCAAATCTAGAGAGAGAGCAAATATAAAACCGTTTATCAAAAATATGATTTTATTGCAACTAAAAAATATATATCCAACACACAAACAGTGGGAAGCGATGCTTCCGCAGAACAAAAACATAGTCGTCAAAAGAGGGACAAATGCATTAGCTAGGCTAATGCATTAGCATAAGACCAGCAAAAAATGACCTTTTCCCTTGAATCGATGAACAAGGAAAGGTTAAAAACAATTGATCGACAATAAATATAACTTGAAAATTATGATCAAAAGTTAGTTTTACTGAATCGCGATGGTTCGCGACATTCCCCCCAGGCTGACAATTGGTGGCCATGAGAGTTCTGTGTCTTGCCTCGTCCTCTTCCTCCCTTCGTTGTCCGCGTCCTGTTCTTGCCTTCTTCTGGGCTACGCTGTCGAGCAATCAGACAGTCGCACCTTTTTCACTGCTCGCTTGCGCCCTTTGCGTCACTTTTCGCTGATCTGAATCCCGAGTTTTCTCAACCCCATTCGAGGAGTCTCGGCCAGACATAGTCAGTGAACACCTTCAGCGTTACCACTAGGCACGCAAGTCCACATCCACACATCTTTAAAGCTAGGAGCCAATTCCAAATCATTTGCGGCACACTGGGCATGCTCCCAAAAGCGTTAGTGCCATATGGACCTGGTTTCTGGGGGTGTTGGTTTAGCGATCGCCTCTTTGACTCTCTCGTTGAACCCATACTGCTGAGCTACTTCTTCGACTTGTTGGATGGTAGCACATCATTTGCTGTGGTTACTGCAAGATTGTGGAAGACTCGCAAGGTGGGCTCCCAAACGGATCAGCCGGAGGATTTCCAGGTGAATGGGCTGTACTGTTGTTGGGTCCACCTTCTTACTCCGTCCTTTAATCTGGTCCACCATTAGAAGATCGCCTTCAATGTTGATTGGACTAAGCGATGTAAGTGGCAAGGCTTCCTGGCGGACATTCTTCCAGTAATGTGGTTTAGGGGGTCCACAAAGCCGGTAAAGTGAGGTTCCGGAGGGTGACGTTGATGGCTGGATGTTATGACACTCTCCGTCGGGTGACGAATGAAGGCGAAAGAATGTCTCGCTATTGGAGTGCATGGCCAGACTTCTAAGATGTCTTCAAGTAGCCATCGGGCTTGCAGTCGCTCATTTGGAACAGTGATTCGCCATTGTAGTTGGGTTAGCTCTTCTCGAACCAGCAAACCCTTCATTTGACTGCACGACAGTGCGAAAAAGTGTTTTGAAAGCTTGCTGCAAACTCTTGC
Organism: Ditylenchus dipsaci; assembly: GCA_004194705.1. Lineage (NCBI taxonomy): Eukaryota > Metazoa > Nematoda > Chromadorea > Rhabditida > Anguinidae > Ditylenchus > Ditylenchus dipsaci. Next base: position 37,639 of record SADC01001342.1, read on the forward strand.
GTTGGCTTGCTGCTGCTGCAGTTATGTGGCTGCTTCTAGCTGTCCACTCATAACAAAGCCTTCGTTCATGGTTGAAGTATCCGCTTTTTTCTTGTCTTCTGGTTTAGCCGGTCATACTGTTCAAAAAAACTGCATACCCTTGATTCACTCACCACTAAATTCACTCCACAATGCTTTGAAGGTGCCAGGTTTTTTTGCAAACGTCAGCACCCATTCTTGAGACTCGGTTGTCCAGGATCTGTCAATTTGGCTGGCGGTTCCATTCCACGTAGCTATCTTCTTGAACTTGCAGTAGCGCTGGTCTTTAGTGCTGTTTGGGGGCCATCCAATGGAGATAGAACCGTCTTCTAGGGGACACGCACCGTCCGCAAGTGCGCAATGCTTGGTATCGGCTAGTCCCCAGTGGATCGGGCTGCCGTAAGTATGAGAGATACTCACTTCAGACGCATAGCAATTGGCCACAGAAGTTTCTTGTTCACCTTTAAAGGCCGACATGAACTTTCCAGGGTACTCTAGGGTTATCAGATTCATTGTCTGCTTCAGCTTAGTCGTTGGGTCATCATGCATCTGTCCCATAGTGACACGAAAACATCTGCATCCTTCGGCACTCCTCTACTGAGACTTGCTCCATTGTAATTGTTTCATTGGCAAAGTGATCACCGAGGATGTTTGAGTAGTACTTCACTGTTGCCTTCGGATGGAGCATACCGTGGCCCGTACATGGTAAGCTTGAGTGTTCATTCTATACAATCCATCTCCATCGGGATAACGTCCTCCATAGACGACTGCACACAGCCTGATGGATTCTGAATCCTCCAAAATGTCCCTCGGTGATTGGTCGGACATAGCAGCGGAAGTTGAGCCGAAGTATTTCCCAGAACTCCTAGAAGCAAAATAGCTGCCGCCACACTGCTCATACTGCTTGAGCTTGAGCTTCTGCTACGATTTTGTGTCACTGGAGTGAAAAGCTGCTGTGGACTGCCACACCTAGTAGTTGGCCCTGCTTCTACAGGATTCTTCTATACTCTCGAGGTGGCTGATTCTCTACTGGCTCCGCAGAGCGACTTGATGTAGCTGGTCTTTCTGTGGTCTCTGCTAAGCGATTTAATGTCATTGGCGTTTCTGTAGGTTCTGCAAAGCGACCAAATCTAGCTGGCCCTAATCGCCTGTCTTCATAGCCAGGAGGTGGGTCAAGCACCGGTCTAAATTCTTGAATAGGTTCGGAAATGGTACATGCAGAGCCGGAAGAGTAAACTCCTGGAAACGTCTGAGTGGACGGTGATTGACGTTGACACGCCACGGTTCTTCGTGTCGATTCTGAACCCATGGACTTCTCCTCTGCTGACAGCGCCAAATCGATTGGTTTGTTGCTCCAGTGAGGCAAACCACACTCTTTCCATTCTTTGATGCTGTGATGGATTAGGATCCTGTCTTTCTGAGTAGAGCTCCGATCTTGTCTTTTTGAGTACTTCCACGCTGCAGTTGCTCCGAGCAGTGCTGAGACAAGAGTGACCCATAGCAAGAGGGATATTTGGCCTATCCAGGATGACTCAGTAGCTTCTGCTCGTGCTACAGGCAACTGAGACAGCATCATAATAGTTACTACAAACAGGCCGTAGGCATTAGTGTTCTTCCAGGTGCCTTTCTGGTTGCTCCTGGCTCTCCCCCGAAAACTGATCTTGATTGGAATTCTGGCTGGAAGCTGCTTACTTGATGCAGCTGAGTAGTCGATGACCAAGTTTCTTCCTTTGCCTCGACCACCACGCTTCTTCTTTTTTCTCTCCTGCGTGGCAGTGTAGGCGTCACCAAAACTGTAGCGTTAGGTCGAAGTAAGCCAATGTGCCACCGTCCACAGTCGACTTTTTACTACCATCCAACCTTGTGTCGTAGGGTAGCCATCCTTGCAAGCTAACTGAGAATTAGCCGTCACACTGTGCCGAATGATGAAGCTCTACCAAGGTGGAATATTTTCGTGTAGAGGTGTCCTCTGATAAAGTGTGTGTAGCTGGTTCCATTCTTCTGCCATAACTCCACAATGGTGCTCTGAAGGTGTATTATTTCCACATGTAGAAAGGATGCCAGGTCTGTTCAAGACTCAAAAGTTGTTGATTGATCTGGAAGGCACTCATTCCATTTAGAAGCTGATCCCGGCCTGTAAAGATGAGCACTCGCTCCACTTCTTCACCCAGAATCCACTTAGAGCCTATTTCGGCCAGTATTCCACCACAGATAGTGGTGCTAGAGCAAAAACCCCGGCCGAATGCTGATCAAGCCATCTGCTAGTGAATCGCCAATAAGACGTTTGGCAGTGAATTACTTCAGCTTCTGGGTGATGAGTTTTGTAACGTAAGGCATTAAGCTGTACCGTTACTTGGCGGAGAAGTTTCTGACTGGACTTGCAGCAAGAAATTCTCCTCTCACTGACAGGTGGTGCCGTAATTGTGGAGACAACTGGAGCCAAAGGGTACGCATTGACGCAGGTCTTTGCTACTACTGGCAACTTGTCGCCCAGATGGCAACTATTTCTCCAACATCTTTGTTGCTAGGGAAACCTCGAAAGCAGATCCAATTCTTACTACCTCTCGCCGATGCTCTTCAAAAAACTTCAGCATTGATGCGGTGGAATCTGGCTAATGCCTGAAGAAATTTGGTTATGGCCTTCGCATCGCTTTGTCGGATGGCCCAATAGGCTAGTGTAGCGTGAATCACGAAGGCATTGGAGGGTATCCTACGCTTGAAAGCACAGCACTTTTCTACTTTCTGGATTAGCCATTTTGCTGTTACTTTTCCTTGCATTGTCTGTGACCACAATGGCTGGTGAGCACATTTTTCCAATTTCCCATCCAGTGTTTTGAAGAATCTTTCAATATACATCTGCGTTAGTCAGTTGGAGTCTGGAAGGGATACTTTTGACGGTTGACTCTATAGTGCTGTGGCTGCTCTGAAGCACGTACTGCTGAGTGCTTTTTGTGACTTCCTTGCTTCTGTGTGACTATAGTGGTGTAGAGATCACGCCTCGGAGACCTTTTCTAGGAGGTCAGCTGATTTGTTTGTAAGAACGAATGTCTCTCAGAGGTGACCTCTTCAGTCTTCGAGTTCTAGCCTTTTCAGGTATCCGTGCTTGACCTCTGCTACTTTGAGACATCTTAGTCGTGGAAGAGTGATGTCGTTTGTGGTCACGCTTGATAAATGTATCTCGGCTCCTGCTGTTGAATGGCCTATTTTCAAGAACCCTTCTAGTCGAAACAGACGGTGAACAGTGGCGTTTCCGGCCTTTACTGTAGAATGCAACTACATGAACCTGGCTTCGGAATGTTGGTGGTTTTCAGTACATCAGGTGAAGGAGCTCTGATATAGGACTTGTACGTGGCGTAGTAGATTCCAGCAGCTCATATTCATCCAGACTAAGATTGTCATCATCTGAAACAAAGATTAGTAGGTGCATATTTTGGCGATACCGCAAAGGTATTTGTCGGTTGCGAAAAGGTCGAGATAGTGCAAGGGGATGCGCTGCGATTCACCGCTGCTGCTATCCACCACCACTTTCTCTGTACTTGGAGAAATCTTCCACATTTCATTTCTGTTAGCAATTTCATCAGCTGTTTCCAGTGGATATAAGGTGCTGCGTAGCACGCTGAAGTATCAATTTTCCTTGTTCTGAAGCTGTGCGTTTCGTTTCTTGCCATCTACACTTGTCTTGAGAGACAAAACTCGTCCTAGTTTCCAAGATCCGCGTGGGCAGTTTTCGTGAATTAAAACAACTTCTCCTATAGCTGGCTCCCGCGGTACACCATTTTTAGAAATCTTCGTCATTCTTTCTCTCAGCGACAGCAAATATTGCTCCTCAAAGAAGTTCCAAAATTCATCCAGCTTACTAGTGAAGCCTCGAACATCTTTTCTAAGACTTCTTCTGAACTTGGTTGGAATGATATGCCTCTTCTTTACTATTTCCATAGACTGGAGGACCAAGCTTTGCACTACTTTGATGCGGGAGCATGAAATCACTAGGACAAAGAGGTCTCTCGTTAGCTTTCATCTGAGATGTAGGTTATGGGCCTAGAATTAACTACAGCTTCAATCTCGTAAAGCAAGGTAGTAAAAGGTTCAAGGACCATTCTAGCTCGGCCAATCGTTCTCTTCATTGAGTTTTTCACGATGCTGATTAAAGCGTTCGTAAAACCTCCCTCCAAGGTGCTCTCTCACACACAAATACCCACAGGATGCCCAAGTTTGAGACATATGATTGGATCTCCTCTTCTTGATACACTCTTGACACAGCTCGCTTCAATTGTCTTCGATGCTAACCTAAAATTAGTGCCATTGTCAGACGTCATTCTACGAGGAGTTCCTCTTCTGGCAATAAATCGCCGGAAAGTTTGTAGAAATGCTGCTGCTGAGCAGTCTGAAGCGACTTCCAGATGTATGGCTCTGGTCACCATGCAGGTGTAGATTGCGACCAGTATTTTCCTTTTTTACCGTCATTAACCAGATTGAAGTGTCCACAGTAGTCGACCCCAGTATTTCGAATGGTCGACACTTGTTCACTCGGCTTCCTGGCAGGTCCGGCATGGTTGGTGGTAGGAATGCTTTTGCGGAAAACCTCACGCACTGTATGCATTCTTTATTTATCACTCCGGCCACACTTCTTCTACCACTAGGTAACCAGTACTCGGCACGCAATCGAGCCAAGGTAGTCAACACTCCAGGGTGATGAGCCCGCACATGAAAGTGCATAGTGATTAACTGCGCAGCTCTGCTTTCTTTTGGTAGGTATGTCGGCATGATTGTTACCTCCGCTAGGCGTGTATTGCCCAGTCGTGTGGGACATAGTAGCACTCCATATTTGTCTTGAACCATCTCTAAGCCTTTGCGCAAACCTTCGTTAGGCGGATTGCTGCGCTGAGTTTCCAGCAAAATTAGTCTTTCAGCCAAATGCTTCTCTTTTGCAGCGATCAGACACACTGAAGGTACCGTGCCAAGATTTGCAACACAGGGTTCTTAATCTTCTCTCGCTGTTTTTGCAAAGTCTTTCTCAGAAACTTCAGACAGTAGGCTGTAGTGTTGACCAGCTTCTGCCATTTGGAGAACCTGGTGTGGTCGATTGTCATTTCAATCGGTTTCTTCTTGAGTGTGGCCATGCTCAGCTGAAACACAGGAGCCTCTTCTTCTTCATACTCTGCTAAGCTGTCCTCGCCGAATGTCAGCTTGTTTGATGGCCAATTATCTTGATTACAATCTTGCAAAAATGATGGCCCATTCCACCACAGTAAATGCTCTTGTAGGGCACGAGCCGAAGCTCCTCTGTAGCAACATCTGCTGGATTATCAGAGGTGTTAATGTACCTGATAATCAATTCCTTGTGACTTCTGATAGCGCTTAGCTGGTTGCGCTCGAAGCATTTAAGCTTGGCTGTGCTACTAAGCCAATGAAGGACACACTCAGAGTCAGTCCAAAGAGTAGTGCATTCAATCGGAATATCTAATTGATCTTTCACAAAAGCTATTGCAGTAGCTCCGATGCGCACTCCTAGAAGCTCCATTTTCGGAATTGTCAAGTCAGTTTTTCCTTCTTTCGGCTTAGGTTTTCCTCTACTTTAGCAAACAGAAGTTTTGACGTAGCTTTTGTCGACGTGCAAGTTCGCAAGTAGACAGCTGCAGCGAAAGCTTATTAGATGCATCTGAGAAGCCATGAAGTTCGTAGCGGACTTTCTCAGCATCTGCAAACGTCACTCTTCTTTGAATTGGAAGCTCGTCTGACAAAGACCAGTCATTAACGATCTCGAGCCATCTTTTTGCAGAGATCTTCTGGTACCTTCTCATCCCAATCAATCTTACTCAGCCAGAGGTCTTGCAAAAAACTCTTGGCTGGCAGGAGAGTCGGTGTGAGCAAGCCAAGCGGATCAAAGAAGCTAGCAATGGTGCTCAAGACTACTCTTTTGGTGAGTTTTTCGAAGGTGGCTTTCACTGGCATCTGGAACAGAAGACTATCTGACCTGGTATCCAAGTCAACCCTAGCACTTTTTGTCGGTGCCCCAGAAGACGGTCTGGAAGTTCTAAGTGATCTATAGTTGCCTTATCATTGCTGCAAAAACTCCCTCAGGTTCATGTTTGCTTCTGCATAAATAACCTTGGCTTCTTTGCACAGCTCTATAGCTTCCTCAGTAGTGTCTGCTGATATCATTGTGTTGTCTACATAAGTGTTTCTTTTGAGATGAGCAGCCAGCGGGCTGTTGACTTTGTCTAGATGTGCTTCTAATGTCGCTGCTAGTAAGAAAGGGCTGCATATCAGTCCAAAGCAACTCTAGCAAATCGGTACACCACAAGATTATCAGGTGTAGCTTCTTTATTAACATCTCGAATCCAGAAGAAGCGGGTCACATTCCTGTCAGCCTCCCGAATTCCTAGCTGCAGAAATGCCTTCTCTATATCTGCTGTGATGACAATAGAGGGCATTCGGAATCTTAGAAGCATACCTGCCAGATCACTAGTTAAAACGGGGCCTCGGTACAAGCAGGAATTGAGTGATTTGGCCTGTTTATTTAGTTTAGCCGAACCATCGTAGACAATCCGAAGCTTGGAAGTAACACGGCTCTATGAGGTAGATAATGGACTGGACCAATTGACTGCTCCGGCTTGTCTACCACCTCAATGACTCCTTTCCGAAGTTGATCTTGCAGAGTAGCGTCGTAGAGTTTAAGATGCTCTGGCGTGTTTTTCAGTTTCTTTAACACGCTTTTCAGGCGACCAGAGCCAGTCCACAATTGGTAGGTAGCTCACAAGCATCTCCAGACCAAGGAAGCTCACCTGGTAACGGCCATTTTCCACCGTGATGTTTTTCTTAAACTCATCATGAATTTCTTCGTCAGTTTTGTCAGGTGGCGGATCCACTTATACCTAAGCCTCCAGTGAAAAATAATCATCAGTAACCTGCTCTTGAGTCGGAATCGTGTCAGCATCTTGGTCTTTATGCAGGACAGTCATCGTGTAAACTGTTGAAGTTTGACAAATTGGGCTCCTCATCACTCCTTTTCCACTGACTAGTGGACCTACCCTTGAAGATGACAAAAGAATCCCGAAGGTAGTGGCACTCCTTGGCTTACTTGAAAAAGGTGGAACTGATCCATGCCAATTAGTATGTCTGGTCTAGTGCTTCGGATTGAAACCCAAACTGTCCCCAGCTTGAAGTCAGCCTCGGTAAGCAAAGCCATTGGCGTTTCCACAGTCAGCATGTCCATTGCGTAGCTTCTATCAGCATGCGTTCTCCGTTTTTCATTACCATGCCAACTCTGAGTCTTGAACTGTTAACTGGCGTGCCTTCCGTTGAGCCGAACTTCATCAAGTTAAATGAAGTGCTTCCAATAGAGGTCAAGTTTGCTTCTTCTTTTATGCCCGTACTCGCAAAAGTATCATGGCTGCAGCAGTCAAAAAGAATCACTGCAGTGACCAGTTTGTTTGGTTCATCTAGACTGAAAACTGGAACTTCAGCACTCATAAACAGTGTTTGTGATCCTGCCACCGGTGGAGGCGCCATGATAGAGAGTCCAGGCTGACGGACTGGCGTAGCGTTTGCCCCAGTTGCAGGTGTACTCGCCTGCGTTTCAGGCATGGGAGTGAAATTTTGAACTTTTGGAGAAGAAGCTTCTTGATGAACTGCATTTGTGGAATGCTGCTGCTGGTTAAGCTCTTTTGCTGTCCTCTTCTTCTATGTTTCTTCTTGCTGCTATCACCCTTACACTGCCCAAATTCTCGAGGACACAGAGCTCTGGTATGTTGACCAGAGCAGTACCAACAACTTAATCTTCGCCGGCAATCCTGTTCTAAGTGGTTGCGGTAAGTGCACTTTACACACCTCTTCAGATCTAATAGACGTTGCTGTCGTAGTTTGACCGTCGGATATTTGGTGCATTCATCTGGGTAGTGCATCAGATCACAGAAGCAACAGCCAAAGATAGGTGCTACTTTTGGCTTCTCTGCTTGAACAATTGCCGCATATGCCATTGTAGGTTCATTTGCCAGCTGTTGAGATTGCTGGTGTTGTCTAGTTTGATGGCGGCTATTGTGCTGACTCCCACTAGGTTTAGGCTTGTGCTCCTCCAGGAATTTCCGCTCAAGTTTTTCTTCTTCTCTGATAATCTTGCCCAACTCTAGTCGAAGTTTAGTTGTATTCCATGTAGCCTCTTTGGCTTCTGCTTTGCTTATTTCACGTAGAATTTGCTTTGTAAGCTTCTTTTCCAGAGGTTTCCAAATGAGCGGAGTATCTAGTGGCTCACCCATTGCTTCAAGCTGCCTACAAATCTTTTCCAGATTTAGGTGGAACTCCTTTGCTTGGTTGAACGAGTTGCAGGATGGCAGATTCATTAACTGCTTCTGTAATTCATACACAATAGCTTCCTTGTCTCCATACTCTTGCTTAGTAGATCTACAGCCAGCTTGTAGTTGTGTGCCTCTAGACTGAGGCCAGCTATTAGAGTCTTTGCCTCTCCACTCACATAGCTTCGCAAATAGGTTAGCTTCTGGATCGGTGTGAGGTCAGCTCTGGAGTCAACTGAGAGCGAGAAGGCTTCCAAAACTCAGTCCATTCCAGCCTCTTCCCACTAAATTGTTTCATTTCCAGAGTGGGAAGGCGAACGGTAGCGGTCTGCGCTGCGGGCGAGTCTGCTCATTTGCAACTCTAGCACCCGCTGCTGCATCACCGGCACTGAGTTGCAATGCCCTCTCAGCGGCCTCAAGCTGGTTGATGGCTTTTTCATATTCTTCAGTGTTGACTGAGCCTGAGTGACTACCCGATCAAGATTGATCTCGGTGCAGAAGGTGACGTATCGCTCATCTTCTAGCGGTCGCTCTTGACCAGTCAATTTGCCATGAGTGTTGTGTATGCTTTCTGTCCATCTTCAATCTTCGAGTACTGCATGAACAAGAGGTCATAATTGTCCTTCCAATCAGCTAGTGCCGTCTGCAGATTCAGAAGGTTGATTGCTCCTGATTGGATTGGATCCTCTCTCCATATAGGTGGTGTTTCTTCTGCTAGTAGAGAGACAATGGTGGTGGATGCCTGACGCAATTGCCCTCGGATGGATGACGACATAGTCCTGCCAAGACTTTATCTAAACTCCGATGAAGAAGACAAAAATCCTTTGCTTGTGCGGGTCCAGAAACCCTAGCCTTTGGATTTTTGTGAAAGTTTTACAAGTTTTCCGAAAAATGGAAGACTCTGACACCAACTTTTTCGTTAGCGACAGTCGAAAAAAACTTGAAAAAACTTCCACCTGCTGTTGGTTGTTGCTCCAAGGTCCGAGTTGCGGCGGTCCTGAGCAAGTTTGTCCTGTTGGAACTGGGTTTGGTCCGTCTGAGAGACTGGCTCTTCGAAGACAGAGATTGGCCAATTGTTCTAATCGGCCCCACTTTTGATGTGAACGGAATATGCAAGCCTCGATCTCTAGATTTCCAAATCTAGAGAGAGCAAATATAAAACCGTTTATCAAAAATATGATTTTATTGCAACTAAAAAATATATATCCAACAACACAAAAGTGGGAAGCGATGCTTCCCGCAGAACAAAAACATAGTCGTCAAAAGGAGGGACAAATGCATTAGCTAGGCTAATGCATTAGCATAAGACACAGCAAAAATGACCTTTTCCCTTGAATCGATGAACAAGGAAAAGGTTAAAAACAATTGATCGACAAATAAATATAACTTGAAAATTATGATCAAAAGTTAGTTTTACTGAATCGCGATGGTTCGCGACAGATTCCCCAGGTCATTTCCTGGACAACAACCTACATCCTCTTTACTTTACTGTATAGAGACAAATTTGTTTTAAAAAAACTTTTTGAATTCAATTTTTTTTAGCATTTTATGTTTTTGGTTATTACTTTGCCTAGGTAAGCTGTGTTCGATTTTTTTTGATACCACAGGAAAGCTCTAAGTTTGCTCTTTCGATTTGAAAAAAATCAAACTCTGTTATAAATGTAAAAAAGTTGAAAAAAATAAAAGTTGAAAAAAATAAAAGAGTCAAGTTGCTAACTTAAAAAAAGTTATTTCTTAATGATTCTCTGCTAAAAAAAAATTCTGCCTGACACGATTGTAGTACGTTCACTCAGCTTTCTTATGCACATCACAGTTATTCCAAATGTGCAGTTCTCATCGAGAAAGTGGACGATTTAGCAAAAAAAAATTTCCATTTATTTCAAGTGGGTTTTGTCCTGCAACTCAGTCATGATTATTCTTAAAGCCTGTGCTGATGGTCTTGTTGGATAGTCAAGAGACCAAAGATCATTTTTACACCAAACTTGTAAATAAAACATGAAAAAATTGGGTAAAAAATAGAGTATGCACCCAGGCGGATTTGAACCTATGACCTAGACAATGCGTATATAAAAGTACGTCCTCCCTTTAAATTAGGGAAATTGAATTTGAAGCAGACTTTTTAGACGAGAAGTATCCAAAGAAAATCATAAATAACAGTTTTATGAATATTTAGTGCATAAAATGGAGCATTTTTTGTCAATGGTATTTATAAATGAAAAACTATTTTGAATTTTCATTAAAAAAGAACTCTTTTGTTACGAAAAAATAAGATTTGGAATTCCAAAAAGCAGAAATCTTATAAATAACAAATCTTATAAAGTCTCGATAAAACCTGAATGTTTGGCAGGCTGAAAAATCGCATGTCATCTGATCGTTTGAAAAATCTGCAACTATTAGAGAAAATTTTCGTTCTGTTCGACACAATACAGTATTTAAAAAATAATAATAATTTATAAATACTAACATTGTTTTTTAATTAAAGTACTTCCTAAAAGATAAATATCAGATAAAAATCTCTATATAGTATTTGGGATTGGTGGGTGGGTGGATGGATAACGCATCTCTGAATCTATTATGTTCAAGACCGATTTTCTTCCAATTTTGTAAATTCATGCCGGATATCTTTCCGGAACCCTACAATTCAACTTCTTAGCTGTCTTTTGAGCACATATCCGGAAAAATGAGGTGGCTTTAAAAAAAAAGTTTTTAAGTCCCTTCAAATTAGAGATGGTGTATTTTTGTATTTTAACTATAGTCATTTGACGTGTTTGACACACCGTGATACGACATACCGTTAGATAGCTCAGACAAAGGGCATTTTCATGAGCATGAAAGAAATTGCTGAGCTATATAAATTCACTGCTCACCAGACCGAAGAAAAATCTATTCATTTTTCAATGAGTCGATGTGAGAATTGGCATAATTCAGGGCATCGCACTTATGTTCGGAGTTCCGATTTTGTGACATTCGTGCCCAGCAGTTCCTGAAACCCTTATACGAACCGTTATTACAGTCGGGAATTCCCGTGTTAATATTGAATGCAAAATATGGCAATCTTATTTAAAAAAGCAGGATTGTTTGGCGTGTATATGATGATTTGGGGTGGTAAAGGATGGTTGGGATTATTTTTAGTGGTTTGGGGTTATTGAGGTGGTTTGAGATATTCTGGCGTGTTAGCCATCCAAAAGCCGGGAGATATATGGAAAAGGTAAAAGGAATTGAACCAGAGATAGCAATTAGACATTTGAAACAGAAAAAGCTAGTTTGAATTGATTTGTAGATCAATTGACCGTAGATCAATTTACCGCACTCCAATATTTGGCATGTGTCTGTCGTCAATTTGAGTGGTCCCGTTGAGCCATTAATAACTTTTTTGACCCTGGTAGCGAATAACCATGGTCCTTTAAGTAAAAAGTACCCAAATTTATGTCCCAGACCCTGAAAAAAGTGCGTAACACAGTTGTTAGTCACAACTTCCGTACGCTGGCCTACCCCAAGCCTAAGGGCTGAGCCTAAACTTGTTGTTTCAAAGGGTAGTTACAGCAATTTTGAAAAGGTCGGATTCTTGGGTGGGGGGGGGGGGAGGGTTGGTTATTCGCTACTAGCGCCCTTTTTTAAATAAATTTTTCTTTTTTTTCAGCCTAAAATTTCATGGTGAAACCAATCTGTTGACCAAAATTTTGATTTCGCCAACGGAATCCCGAAAACCAAGGTAGGTACCACTTGTTCAGGGGAATATCCATCCATATGACCCGGAAATTGTTTTTATGTCAGAATCGAAAACCAATTACCCTATCATACGTAAAATCGTGCAGCAAATTGAGTGTGTTACGACTAAAGCTACGAATTCACCCACCCGAACCCTGAAACCGGTGGTGGGTATCCCTAGGGTTAGGTGGATCGAAACAAGGATAACTTTTAAAAAACCTCATGAAAAACACAAAAATTACTAAAATAGTCATACTTTATTTCCCTCACGTTAGAATTTCGGGTTATGGCCTTTTGTTTCGGGTTTATTTTTTAGATAGTAAGATAGCAGTAGTAACATGCCACTCAAAATCTAGCTTTTCTTCCTAGCTACCCTCTTAGCGGTTAGTTCACTGATAGCTGTCCCGAGAAAGTAGGCAAAAACATAACCGTAAGAACACGATTAGAAATTAAAAAAGGTATCTGAGTGAAAAACACACCATTGGACACACATCCACTTGGCTGGCCTTATAATCCTCTATTTCTAGGTTTTATTATGCAAAATAGAGATTCTCGTGCTATGAAACAAGACTTCTGACACGATTTCACACCATTTGAAAAAAATTACTTTTTCAGGCTATCCAGGTGGATATCCACCTGACCAGGTGGTACCCACCCAGGTTTCTAAAATCTCAAATATGGTCTTATCAAACACAATTCCTAGCACGATTTTGCGTATGACATCATGGATGGTTTTTGATTAAGACCATCTTTTTATTTTTCAGTCCATCTAGCGCAATTTCCACCCCGGTTCTAGTGCAGAAGCCGTTGGCAAATTTTGGCCTTCTTCCCCTGTTGTTGTTTTTTATTGAAAAACAACTTGGTCCCCTGTCCATCATGGTTATCGACCTGTCCCGAGCTGTACCCACCCCAGGTTTCGGGGTTCGAATTAGTGAATTCGGAGTTTTGGTCTTATCAAGTCCAATTCACCACACGATTTCCCAAGTGATAACACGGTCTTTTTAATTTAAATTTTTTGAATTTTCAAGAGTGAAAAAAGATAGATCGCAAAAGATATGTAGGGTGCTAGTAAGTAAGAATATACAACGAGACGAATCTAAACACTGATGAGTTGTCAATAATTACAATGCTGTTTCAACACGATAATCAAACATTTGAATTTAAAAAAGCGACTTGTCAAAAGTATGAGCTGTCAAAAGGATGAGTTGTCAACAAAATGAATTTTGAAAGGCTCAGTCTAATGTCAGACCATTTGAAAGACCTTTCAATGGCGGAGAAACTTTTATTTTTTGATTTGGGGTTTGCTGTAAAAACATTTGAGATTTCAAATTCGAAAATAAGGGGTTTTATGCGAAATCTCAAAAGAAAAAATTTGAATAAAAAACTTTTTCGAATGGGCGCTAATTTCCTGGCGATATGGCCTTCATGTAAGAATCTCATGTGCATGGTTAACAAGTAAAAAAAATTTTCATTTTGGCAACTCTATCATTGCATGTTTTGTAGTTACAGTCGACGCTCTCCATAAGGGACTCGAAGGGACCGACTTTTTTGTCTCTTATAGAGAGCGTCCCTTATGTAGAGCGTCGGTTTAGGTCAAATTATACTAACTCTGACCAAATCGGCCAAATTTTCTGTCCCTTATGGAGAGCTGTCCCTTTTGGAGGGGGTCCTTATGGAGAGCGTTGACTGTATTCGAAAGCCGATGATGGGGGCCCAACCACGTCGATACCCTCCAAACACCAGTATGTGGCCCGAATTACGTGCAAACCCCAAACAGATTTCGGTTTTTGTTTTTAAAAATTTAATTTATAACCGTCAAATTAAAATTTAACCCTTTGGACAAAACAATGGGCTAAACTTCGTTATACCACATCCTACCAAAACTTGATTTTGACCACTATTCGTGCTTTTCAGGTCGTAATTAGTCGAAAAACATGTTTTTGGGATTGGGAAAGACATTTGCAAAAAAAAAATTTCGGCAAAAATTTTGACATTTTTTTGAAAATTTTCATTTTTTTAAGTTTATTCGGTCGCAGTTTTTGAAGATCTCGAAGATATTTAAGAAGAAGCTGATTTCGATGAAGAATGAATGTATTCGGTTGTTATTTGTTGTTTGATGTCAGGAATAAATAAATTTGATCGCGTCTTCTTTTGATATTGGTAAATTTTGGTTAAAAATGAAAATTTTCAAAAAAATGTCAAAATTTTTGCCGAAATTTTTTTTTGCAAATGTCTTTCCCAATCCCAAAAACATGTTTTTTCGACTAATTATGACCTGAAAAGCACGAATAAGTGGTCAAAATCAATTTTTGGTAGGATGTGGTATAACGAATTCCAGCCAAACAATGTTTGGAAAATATTTTTTGAATTTGCGTCAAATCACCCAGTGAGACCGTTATGGGTAAAAATCCCCCGCAAAAATCCCCCCCGCAAAAATCCCCCCAGCACAAATCCCTTCGGGGGGCATTTTTACTGGGAGGATTTTTGCTGGGGGATTTTTGCGGGAGATTTTTGCTGGGGGATTTTTGCGGGGGATTTTTACCCATAACCAGCGAGACCACCAGACCTATTTTCAGCTTTTTTAATTTCGTTCAAATAGGGGAATAAGCGGTGGCCGTGAACTCGGTGCAAAAAATTAGCACGAAACTGTGCACATCAGCAGCGACCGTAAACTCGGTGTAGGAATCTTCTAAGTGACTTTAAGTGAATTTAAGCAAATCTATACTGCAAACCCCTGCAATTTTGCAACATCCTATGTGTTACTTTTATTTGTTCTGTTCCTTTTCGGTGCATATTAAAAATTGTTATTTATATTTTAATCACTATTGCATATTTTCTCGCTTGCATATCATTGTGCATATCAAATTTTCACATCGGCTACTTAATGTTACTCATTTTCAGATTATCGTAACAATGATAAGCGGCAGTGCTAAGAAGAAGAAGCAAGACAAGCGCGAGAAGAATGCAAAGCGTCTAAGTGGTGTTTGCCGTGCCACACAGCTAACGTCTGAGGTCGAAAACCGGGAAACGGTTTGTGAAATGGTACAAGACTTATGGTGGAAACAATAGACAAAAAAAATCTAGAGTGTAAAATATCAACAGGCGAGTTTGCCGGAAAAAATGTCCTTATTCCAAAAGTGACACTAACCAGCTCAAAGTTCTCTTTTACACTGTACAGGGAACAGTTCCCTATTAAACCACGTTTTGCAATGAAAATTGGTAAAAGTCGAGACCAAACAATTGATTTTGTTGGAATTGACTTAACCGATCCTGTGTTTACTCACGGAATGGCTTATGTTGCATTTTCCCGTGCGAGGGCATGGGAGTTTATCACAGTTGCAGTCGAATGTGACAGCAAAAATAAAGTGAAAAATAATGTGTGGAAAGAAGTTTTGCTTGACTGTGAAACTGAAAAAGTGGGTTGAAATTTCTTTGGTCAAACAGCTCATAAAATGCCAATCACGCAAAGTGGATTTATGGCCTGATTGGTATTTTAGTGTTGTGCTACACCGAACTTTGCTTTTAAAACGCAGGCGCTCTTTCGGGCGCCTGCGTTTTAAAATGATTCGGATGATTTATGGTGGTTTGAAGTGGTTTAGGTGATTTGGCTGGTTTGAGATGGCTAAAACATGACCTATAAATTTTCGGAAAAAATATACAAAAATATGCCTTGCTCCCTGTTGTTTTGGGACGTTTCCCAAATTTACCGTATGTATGGTGTGTTTATGAAAAAATTATACGCCTAATAATATTATACCCATATACAAAATTTCTCAATATTATCTGTTTTGACCTACTTCGTGCGGGAGAGGCCTTCTAATAGAGACTGGCCTTCTATTAGGAAAATACGGTTGCCAATTTATTTTCTGAAAACGTGCTTTTACAGGTTGAGCAAGGGTTTCATAACAAATCTTTTGGTTCAGAATGTTAGAGAACATGATTTATACTTAGTGCCTCTTTGGTTCAGGTCTTGGTTATTAAAAATGCCGGGTGAAACCCCTTCAGGGATGGTCTTTTATGAAAGATCTGGTTTCTATGTGAATAGATACGACAATTTAATTTTTAGTATACGAACTACATGTTTTTCCGCAATCTCCAAACAAAGCACAACTTTTGTAGTCGTAAGAAACATGTAGACAGTTGATTGAATGCTTTCCTTCCTCCTTCTTCTCTGCCTAGATAAGATGAAACAAACATTCGATTTTCCGATTGGTTTTAAAACACATATTCAATTAGGGGCAGGGCCGATTCGTATTCGCGTTTCTCGCATTTGACAAAACTCGTATTCGCAAAATTCAAAATTGTGTTTTTGTCGTTGTTTTTTCGACCCACTTTTGCAGTCCACTCGTGGACAATTTATCACGCATTTTGTAGCTTGTATCACTGGCTACAAAATGACTGGTAACTCACCAGAGAGCGGACTGCAAAAGTGGGCCAATAAAACAACGCAGACAACACAATTTTGAATTTTGCGAATATGAGTTTTGTCAAATGCGAGAAACGCGAATACGAATCGGCCCTGCCCCTTCAATTACATTTGCCATTTTAGCAGTACATATGAACATCCACATTGACAGTAACCACAATCCAGATTTGACTGAGGAGCGTAGAAAAGCTACATTCTCCACTCAGGCTTTGACAGAACTAATTTGGGATGGCCCTCAGAAAGTGCAGAGGCGTCGAGAGATAGCCGCTTATGTGGAAAAGCATGCAGAACTGCAGTGCCAACAACCAATTGCTTTTATGTCCAGAGAACAGAAGATGGAGAGCGTGGCTAAATTGGTAATTCGCTGGATACTTTGATTCTTTTTTAAAAATTGGCTAAATTCCAGTCGGTTGCCATGATGGAACACATCAATGAGAAAAGAGTGATTGACCCTAGTAGGCCTGAAGAAGCCTACTACTTCCAGACGTGAGTGCTCTTTTAACTGTAAACAAGGACTCACAAGTATTGGTGCATACCAGAACTGCAGTTCTTTTCACTTCTCTTTTCTGTTTGTTTTTTTTTTCGACGAAAACATGAGAATTATGATCAGGAATTATAGGCAGTCCTAGGCACGAAGTTCTTCTCAAAAGTGTCTTTTGACCAAATTTTTAAGTAGTTATTAGGCTAGATAAACAAGTGTGAAGGGAAAGGATGATTGGACATTTTTCGAATTTTTCAAATGTTCACTGTCTGTTTTTCGAGAAGAGATTCCGTTTTTCTGATTTCTGCTACTGTTTTGTAAAAAATAATCGGGTGCAGCTCTAATGCATACACTATATACTGATTTTAAAACCCCGTTTGAAACTAGAGTTGTGCAACGGTGGCCACTGTGAGAATATCAATCCTAACTAAAAACCGGTTTTTGGTCCGGTTCGGGTCTAAAAAACTCAATCTTATTAGTTAGGTTCGATTAGTTAGGATAACTAATCGAGACTAAACCTTATAAATAATGTTCACATAAATGAGAAATTATGTTATTGGAATTTTTCCTTGTTAGCTTGATAGAAGAAAATTAGGAATTAATAAATTACTTCCAAATGCTTTTTAGCCCCTTTTTTACTAGTTAGGATCTACTTTGAATTATCTAAATCCAACTTCATATGTACCGATATACTCTCGGTGATCAAGGTTCGTCCTCAATGGTCTTAATCAACATCCAATGGTTTACATGTTGTTGTAATCGGACAAGGGGCTGGCCGCTTCGTGGCCAAGACCAGTACATGCACGAGGGTAAGATAATCAACATTGGATACGTGTACCACAATAAACAAACCTGGCGTGCGGTCAATTCATCCACAGGTCAAAAAAAGAAATATAAGCGACTCTTCTTCGTACAGAATTTTAGCAAACAAAGTAAAAAACGACCCTAGTAGCGAATACCCCCAACCCCCCCCCCCCTAAATTTTCCCTTCTAAAACTTAAGTGAAGAGTACCCAAATACATGTCCCAGGCCCCAGAAAAAGTGCGTAAGACATTTACTAGTCACAACTTCCATACGCTGGCCTACCCCTAAGCCTGAACTTGTTGTTCCAAAGGGTAGTTACAGCGATTTGGGAGGATCAGATTTTAGGGGGGGGGGGGGGTGGTATCCTATACTAGCGCCTAAAAATATAAAGAGATGTTGGCGAATTTAACGTCGCCCGCTCACAGAAATTATTTGAAGGTCCCTTGTGATCACAAATCTATCGCCGAAAATGTCCAGGGCCACGTCCTTTAGCTCAAACAAAACACGAATTTTGCTAAAATCCGAAATCCTTATTTTGAAGTACGGATTATCTCAAAAGCGGGGCCCAGCCGTGTTGTTAGATTACGTTTTTGAAATTTTGAATTTTCAGCCTAGTAACTGGAATTGATGGCTATCCTTTTGGACTTCACTATATCATGGCCCTGCCCACACTCATCAACAATTGCGACGAGGAACAGTTGGGAGAGTGGTTGCCCAAAGTGATCAATCGCGAGTTGATTGCCACATACGCTCAGACAGAGATGGGACACGGTGCTCCTTTTTTTATAAAACCAAGTAGTTTAAACTGGTACATTTAGGGACTAATTTGAAGAAACTGGAGACAACTGCCATCTATGATCCCAAGACCCAGGAATTCGTGCTTAACAGTCCCACAGTCACAGCTACCAAGTTTGTTTTCAGACTTGTTTTTTGGAATTTTAGGCTCTACTTGGGATATTTTTATATTATTTCCACGAAGTTTTAGCCATTCATTAGTGATAATATTAAATTTTTAAAGGTGCGCTTCAAAGGGTATGCAAATAAGAGGCGGTCCCCGCCAATTCGAATTTTTATTCAAATCATTGAACTTCTGTACAGGTTTTTCAACTTGGTTTCTAACAAAACCATACCTAAAATCAAATTCTGGGCATTGTTTTATTCGAAACCAAGTTGAAAAATTCGCACAGAAATTCAATGATTAGGAAATTTTTTTGAATTCCCAGGCGTCGCCTCTTATTAGCGTGGGCATGCCCCTTTAACAGTGCAACATCATTCCCAAACTTTTAACCAGGGGCTGCGGCTAGGTGGTGGGTCGAGGTGTACACTTTCTTAAAATAAAAATATTCAGCGTGCTTATTTGAATTAGCCTTGTTGATTCAGGTTTACACGATAGGCCAATAAATTTTTATAAATTAGAACAAAAATCCAAACGAAAATGCCAAAATAAAATTTGGTGCTGAAATTCAGACTTTACACCTACACTTTAGTCGCAGCCATACTAATTTGGTCCAAGTGTAGTAATAATATTTTTTCTCCAGTTTTACCCCTTTTATAGCATGTAAATGTTAGCTGATTAATCTGCACGAAAATTGGACGGTATTGAAAGCAAATTCAAAATTTTGTGCGATTTTTTAACTTTTTTAGATGGTGGCCTGGAAACCTGGGAAAATCGTCCAACTTCGCTGTAGTAGTCGCTCTACTATTTACTCCAATGGAGGATGGCATGGAGCTCACCAGTTTTGGGTCCAAATTCGCGATTTAGATACTCACCAACCATTGCCAGGTGGGAACTTAACATTGGTTGCGACACATTTGTTTACATAAACTTGTCTGTTTAGGCATAGTGGTTGGCGATATAGGTCCAAAGTTTGGCATGAATTCCAACGACAATGGTTTCATCCGTTTTAACCACGTGCGAATCCCCCGAAGGAACATGCTTATGAAACACTCCAAGGTATATTTCTGGCCTTTTGCCGAAAAGATACAGGGGTCATATTGGTTATTGCCCAACAACACTCGCCACCAACCGCCCCCCCCCTCTCCTCCTCGGGCGGCCGCAGGCCGGAAAGTTTAGACTCGACCCATAGGCTCGTGGGTAGGCCGAAGTTGTGACTAATAAAGGTTTTACGCACTTTTTCCGGGGTCTGGGACATATACCGTAAATATTCTAAAAGTGTCCCCCTCTCCAATGGCCGTAACCATAGTCGGGGTCAACTTTTAGGGTCAACTTTTTCTTAAATTCAAAAAATGTAAATATTTATCTCTATATATTTTTATTTTGATATTTATGACCCTAGGGCAACTTTTTGAGCTCTACACGAAAATATAGGCAGTTTTTTCGAGTGATTTATAAAAATTTGACGCAGAAAAATCTGAGGATAAAAAAAGTTGAGGGTCAACTGGGGTCAACTTGGGGTCAACATTTTTCAAAATTTTGTCGAAACAAGATTTCAAATTTCTGTAAAAGCCATCTTGTAGACATTGAAAAGTTGATGGGGGGTCAAGAATATCATATTTGGCACTTTTATTTCAAAAAATTGATATTTCAGTAATTTTGACAAAAGTTGACCCCTAAAAAGTTGAGGGGTCAACTCGACTATAGTCACAGCCAATGGCGCCCCCTGTGGAGGTTAATTGAAAAAAAAAGCCCCCGGAGCTCTATTAGAACATTTACGGTATTTGGATACTCTTTACTTATGTTTAAAACGAAAAATGTGTAGGGGGTGAGTATTAGGGTTGGTTATTCTATACTAGGGTCAAAATTTCAACAAAATTCAGGTAACCCCAAATGGAGACTACATTCGTCCAATGCACGCCAAAATCAATTACACAGGAGTTTGTCCATACAGCAATTTGTTGCTGAGTATACAACGAGAAATTTAGATGATGTGGGTGCGCTCTGTGATGATTGCAGGTCTAGCCCTGAATTTGGCCAATGCCTGCACCATTGCTATTCGTTATGCATGTGTTCGGCGACAAGGAGAGATCCAACCTGGGTATTTGGACTGATATTAATGTTTCATTTTGGAATTTTGTTTGCAGAGCTGGAGAAGTTAAAATCATTGACTACCAAACACAGCAACATCGCCTGTTTCCACAATTGGCCAGGACTTTTGCCTTCTTTTTTGCTGGAGCCTATATTCGAGAGTTGTACAATTCAGTTATGAAGGGCATTGGAGCTGGAGACGTTAGTTTTTTTTTAAATAATCGTTCTTATGTTTTGTATATGTGTTTTGTGCAAATAGATTAGCTGGGGGTTTGAACTGATAATTCTGCTAAAGTGCTAAATTCCAAGAGTTCATTTACCTACACACTTTTCGACTTTTCTGATGTTTTTATTATCAAAAAAAAAATCAAGGGTGGCTTCAGCCCGCTTAGCCCTCCCTTCCCCTGAATACGTCCCTGAATGCAGCCGCAGCCCTATATTAATAGACATTCTCTACTTTGAGACTCTGCATCTCAGCCCAAACTAAACTTTTTCTTTAAGCTGTTTATTGCGTTTTTTTCCACGAGCTCTACCGATTTTTTAGATTTTGAATTTTTCCGAAAAAAACTTAAGATCGACTCCAATTTTTTTTACTCGATTTTTGGAGTCTTGATAAAAGAGCACTCGGGGTTTTATCAGATAGAATACGGTAATTTGACCATCTTTGAATCTTTTTTGCTTCAAAAAAGTCAAAATATTTTAATTATACAGGGTAGAAACTTTCTACTAGAAAGTTCGTCGGGCCCAGTAGATGAGCTTTATGGTAAATTTTCCTTTTTTGACTGGCTATCAGGTCTGTGATTTCTGCGTCGAAGGGTTTCTGCATTAGGAGGCATGCCTGTGGGGATGTCACAGCAACCACCGCTCCCCATTCCTCAATAGACTGTCTAACGAATCTCATCTTTTTAATTTTGCACCCAACTTTATTTGGTTTAGGTAAGTCTGCTGGCTGATTTGCATTCTCTAAGCTCAGGCCTCAAATCTCAAGTGTCCTACCAAGTATCACTGGGCATAGAGCAGTGTAGAATGAGCTGTGGAGGGCACGGCTATTCCGATGCCAGTGGTCTGGGCCATGTCTACACTGTGGCCGTAGGTGGCTGCACATACGAGGGCGAGAACATGGTGATGCTGCTCCAAGTGGCTAGGTAGATTTTGAAAAAATTCGCACGTTAACACTATTTCTGGTAAATAATGTATTTTCAAAATCTGTAATAGCCAAAAGTGAAAAAAAAAATATTTTATTTTTTTGCAGATTTTTGAGGAAAAGAGCTGAAGAAGTGAGGAATGTGTCTGCTCGCGGAGAGTCCACATCTGCTAGTCAACTTACTCAATATTTATTCGCTGGATCGAAAAACCGTGGCAGCAGCAGTAGCAATGAGTGTATACTTGAATCTTTTGAGCACCTGTCCCGCAGATTGACCCTCAAAACCTATGACCAGCTGGAAACTCTAAAGCGAAGTGGACTGTCTCACGAACAGGCATGGAATCAAACAGCTGTTGAGTGGACTAGGGTGGGCATTTCATCCTTTTTTCAAAGAGACATAGCAATACACGACACCACAAAAAAGGATCAAACCAAGAATTATTTTCGAACCATTCTGTTTTGACTTGTTCGCTGCAATTTAAAATTTTGTGGCCAATTTTTTTGCGTGGGAGGAACGGGGAGGAGCAAGCTGTGAGCGGGGGTACAGTGGCGGGGGGTGCGTGATTAGTTTACAAGCGTCGTAACTGAAATTTTTTGAAACAGCAGTCTAGAATGAATCTGAAGGCTTTTGGAACACTTCTGAAGTCAAAGCTGCGATATTGCCACTTATCTGGTTCGATAAATATTGATCCTTCTCGGCTGCCGTTCTGGAAATGATCTCATCCGAAAGTTTTTTTCGACTGAGATTTTTTGCGGGGGGGGGGGGCGTCATTTTGGGAGCGGGGAAGAACGGAGGGGAGGTTACCATTTTTTGCGATCGGGGCTGGAGGAGCGGGGAGGGAGGGATAGGCCAACCCTACTAGTTATGACGAGTGTCCCAAAATTTCGTTGCGAACTTTTGAGCTCATTTTTAAAATGTTGCTACAAGAAATTTTCAAAATGTGGTTTTTCAGCTTTGTTTATCCTCTTTCAGACAATGTATAGACACTAGTAGGAATGTTTTAGAATAGTCTTCATTTTACTCCAAACACCTGGCAGATCATTTTGAGATGTTGTCAAGCATTTTCATCACTTTAAATGATTAACATTCAAACACTTTCAGCGCTGCGTCAACGTCTTTGCACTATCTTGTAGCGCAGTTGAAGACATACAAAATTTATTTCATAGAATGAGTTTTGAAAATCTGATTGTTGAGATATGGCTTTAAAAAAAATCAATTTCCTTGAGAAATTACGAAAAATCCAATTTTCCAAATTTTTGGGCTTTTGGTCAAATTGAAAAAAAAATGTTTTTTTTTAAATTTTGTATCTCAACAACCAGTCTGTAAAATTGGTTTTGTAGCTCTTGAACTGCGCTACAAGATGGTGGAACGACGTTGACGCAGCGCTCAACGCTCATTTAAACTTTTAATTTTAAAAAATTACAAAAATGGCTAAAGTACACAATTGTGAAGTGTCCCAAAACGGCCCAAAATGGTGTTATTTCAACGCTATAGCATCTGAAACGTGCTTAAAACGTGTTTTTAGGGCGCGGTCGACACTTTTCAAAAAAAAATTTTTGCCGAAAAATACACTTTTTGCCTTGGTCCCCCTGTAGTCCGAAAAATGCAAATTAATAGATTTGTACAACAAGAAAATCAATCAGGACATTTTAGTGCTTTAAAGACCTAAAAAAAGATGGAATTTGAGCATAGCTTTGATAACTGGGACCTACCGCGTAAAGAAACTCTAGTTTGCATATGGTTTTTATGCATCCAGAGTCATTTTTGAGTGTTTGGTCTCAAACCCCTACGCCCCCTCCGGGGAGATGCGCGCACTCACTTACCTTAGAGATGAATCCGAGCAAGATTCGTAGGATATAAATGCAATTAAAAGATTTTTTTGCCTAGTCCAGTGAGAAAAACAAGATAAAAATAAAAAAAAGGTATCAATGTACTCGTTTTTTGGTAAAAAAGTCCAATTTTTTTAAATTTCCTGAAAATGTCTTTCCGCGCCCTAAAAACATTTTTTAAGAATGTTTTAGACCTTAAAACGTAATAAAAACATGTTAATTTACAATTTTAGAGCACTTCACAATTTTGTACTCCAGCCCAAAAAATGCTGAAAGAATATTTTTAGATTTTAAATTAATAACTTGTTTAACTGTAATTTAAAAAATTCAGGCAGCCCGGGCTCACACTCGCACTTTCCTAGCCAGAAACTTCTATTCCACAGTTAACAAAGTAAAGGATTTACAAGTGCGAAAAGTGCTGATTGACCTGCTCACCCTCTACCTCAACTATGAACTGTTGGAGTGCTCTGGCGGTCTGCTTGAGGATGGATATTTGAGTCAACAAGACATGGACATGGTTAGAAAGAATCTTTACATCAGTCTCCAAGCCTTGCGCCCCCAAGTCCTCTCCATAGTGGACTCATTTGAGTTCACTGACATTGAGCTTAATTCAGTGGTGGGCCGCAAAGATGGCTGGGTCTACGAAAATTTGTTGAAATGGGCTCAAGCTTCACCCCTCAACAAGACTGAAGTGCTGCCTTTCCACGAAAAATATCTAGGCCAAGCCATGAAAAAGGCTAGACAAAAGTCCAAATTGTAAAGTGGTCGTAATTGTGAACAGTATTTATTGTTTGATTAAAAGTCTTCAGTATTTATTTGAATCTCAAGAGTGTAGTTAAAGAAGTGACCAGAAAGCTAAGAATCATCAAATTGTTGGGTAGTTGACTGAACTGGAGTGATTGCAATAACTATTATCGTTGCAACAACATAAAGTGCCTTTGACACCTTGTAATTCCATTTCGGCACAATGGTTGCGAATGCCCTATAAATTGATGTTGGTGAAAAAGGGTAAAATTAATGCTCTTTTAAAATTTATTTATTTAAACAAAAAAAGTTCATGAAAAAGATAATATAGTCGACTCTTGATACAACGTGACGCCGATATAACGCGACTATGGGACTTATTTGGCTGTACAGAAAAGAATTTTTGAGAAAGAATCCTTGGTATGACGCGACCATAGATGCACGAGCGAGAGCGCCAGCGCCGGCGCCCGGCGCTTTTTAAGCGCTTTTTTTAGGCGCTTTTTAAGCGCCGGGCGCTCATAGCGCCGGCGCTTTTTCCGGCGCTGGCGCGAATATTTTGACTAGGCCGGCGCTGAGGAAACCAACAATTTCCGCAGAAGATGTGCGGCTGCAAAAGTTTTTTGATGTTATTGGGAACAGTGATGAAGTATTGATTGGAGATGCAATAGGATTTTGGAATGCGAATTCACAGGTGCCTTTATTATGCTTGAAACTTTTTAACTTTTTACCAACTTGAGGTTTATCCAACTCTTGAAAAGGTTGCGCACGACATTCTCGCAATACCTGCAAGCAGTGCAGCAGTGGAGAGACTGTTTAGCATTATGGAAATGCACTCATCTGGCCGAAAAACGTCAACTTGCCAACAGCTACTAAATAGCAAGACTATGTTGCTATACAATTCTGCCTGATAAATATTTGATATGGAATAAAAAATGTTGAAAATTATGTCAATAATTTGTAGAAAAGCCGCTTTTGAGTGTGCCGGCGCTTTTTACGGCGCCAGCAAAATCGCGCCGGCGCTGGCGCCGGCGCGATTTTTTCTTCGTTCAAAAAAACCGGCGCTGGCGCCGGCGCAATTTTTCAATTTGGCTGCTCTGGCGCCGGCGCTAGCGCTTTTTCCGGCGCTGGCACTCAATTTTGAAAATTGCCGGCGCCGGCGCTGGCGCTATTTTTTGGACAGCGTGCAGCTATGGACGCGACTCGATATAGCGCAACTCTCGATATAACACGTCAAAATTATATCCCCAAGAAAATGACCCTTTATATAAAGTTTTTTTTTTCAATTCTAAGACTGGAATTTGAGGCTGGATATTCTATTACCGCCTAGGCCAAATAAAAGTATTCGACATTGAGTAATTAAGGTTTTTCAATAATAAAAACAAATATTTAACATGTTTTAGTTGAGGGAAGTCAATCTAACAAAAATTTGTCAAAATTGAGTTTTCATCTAAACCCCATGGGTAAATATATTTTTTTTCTAGAATTTATCTGGAAAAAAGAGAAAAACAAAAAACTTCAATATAACGCTACTCTCGATATAACACGACTTTTGGCCGGTCCCGAGCGGTCACGTTATATCGACAGTCGATTTTACAAATTATGGCATTATGGTTTTCAAAAGAGACTTTCTGAGAAAATGATAAAATTGCAAATAACGATTTACCACGACTTTTTTCAAAAAATTTCCGTGATGTCCATCGTGTTCTACTGCTCTTTTTGAGCAACTTTGAAAAAGACAGTTAAAATCATGCACATTGACCGAAATATGTACATTTGAAAAATGCACTAAAAATTGGATCTTAATTGACACCATTCTGCTATAAGTGTTTGTTTTGACTCATTTTTCAACAACTCTTTGTGAACATTCAGTGTCATCGGACCCGGCTTGAGTTGCACTTTCTTTTAAGGTATTGAGCTGTTAATACCACTCATAAAATGTCTAGAAGCATCCACTTTTTTGAAAAAAATGCTGTTTTCCAAAATGCAGATTTTTGTGAAAATGCCAGTTTCTTTATTTTTTATAAAGTCCTGACCTGATTTTTATTGCAAATTCTGATTCAGTGTAAAAAAACTGAACACACTAGCTCGAAAAGATTGCGCTTCGAGAGTGGGAAGGTTAAAGTTACAGCCATTTGAATTTCCCATCTCACACGACTTTCACATGACTTTTTTTCTGCTAGGAAAACTTCAAAAATTTAAATAGTGTTCGAGATATTGATAATGGACAATACTTTTTTTTGGCGCAAAAACACCTTTTTTGGCGCAAATTTTTGTTTTGCATAATTAGACTGAAAATTTTCAGTTTTTTGAAAAGTTTTAACATCATCATGTAGCCCTGCGCCAGTAGTTTCTGATCAGGGATCATTTATTGTATCACCTTTGAAAAATGTGATACAAAAAGGTAAAAGTATGAACCAAATTGTTGCTCTAATTTGGTTCATACTTTCAGCTTTTCGTATTACATTTTTCAAAGGTGATACAATAAATGATCCCTGATCAGAAACTACTGGCGCAGGGCTACATGATGATGTTAAAAGTGTTGAAAAAATAAATAAAAAAACTGTTGAAAAAAAATCGAAAATGCACACCATGTCGGCCATAAAACACAAAAGCTTGTCCACTACGCCACCGAGACCACTTTTTAAAATCTGAGTAGCATTTCTCCCCCCGCCTCCTTAAAGGGCCATTGCCGTCCCCGACAACGGTTGTCCCCGCCAATTCAAATTTTTTTCTGAATCATTGAAATTCTGTACGAATTTTTCAACTTGGTTTCTAACAAAACTGTACCTAAAACTAAATTCTAGGCCTTGTTTTGTTAGAAACCAAGTTGAAAAATCAGTACAGAAGTTGAATGATTAGGCACGAAAATTTGAATTGGCGGGGACAGTTCAAAACAGGTGGCAATGGCCCTTTAAAAAGGACTATGCCCACGCCAATAAGTCCGATTTCAAATGTTTGAATTTTCGGGCACCAGTTTTTCTTATAGACCAAAAATTAATTTGAATATCATTGGTCATTTTGGCCGTTTTTCGATGTTTTTTTATCGTCGAAATTCAAATTGAATTTGTCTTCATAAGAAAACTGGTGCCCGGAAATTCAGTCAATTTAAGTTGAACTTATTGGCGTAGGCATGTACCCTCAAAAAAAAAAGGCAAAAATATCTGGTCCGAAAAAGTGAATTTGGTACAAAAAAGGATCGCCATTTCTAAAATCCATTTTTGTAGTGTACATCCAAAAAGCTAAAAATTTGTCTACTTACACTGCATATAACTGTAGCACACCCTATTTTGACCACTTCTTGCATAGCAGCTTCGCCCACAAATTTATAGCAATATTTCTTCATGCCAAACATAGATTTACACTCCATGTTGTCTTGTCGGACCTCCTGGCCCACATGGTATTTAAGGCCTGTGTAGCACCAAAGCCGATAATCCTGGTCACTGGCATTTGAAAAATCCAAAAGATCAAGATAAGAAATAAGGCAGCAGTTGATTTGACAATGAATGGAGGTAATTTGATCAACAGTTTGAGTTGAATCATTGCATTTATCAAGAATTAGAGGACGAACAATAAAGGAAATAGAGAGTTAGGGTGAATTCAGGGTATTTTGTGCGATTGAACGGCCAGCAAAACATCAACATCTTTTGGAAACCACCAGACAAATACTTTCTTTTCTTTATTTCCTTTTCAGCTGATTTTTTGCGTTGGGTAGAGAGGTGAATAAGTGTAATAAGGACAGCACTAAGGCAGTCAACTATGAATCAGAAGATGTTGATTTCAGTCGCTTTGGAAATCTTTGACAAGGATATACGTGGGGTTTTTAAAAGATTTGTGATGGGTTGTTCAAAAATTAACCATCGTTTTTTCATAAGATTTTTTTGAAATTTTATGAAATACGCATTCATGCTGTTAAAGGACCCTTTCTCTTCATTATCATGGCAATTTGAAAGATTTGAATGCGCGCGGGACCACACACATTTTGTCAATAATAATTGGCATAAACTGATTTGGTTTGCGAAAAGGCTGAAATATGCCACGAAAAAGATTATTTCTGCCACGAAAAACGACATACCACGAAAAAGCGGAAATGTGCCCGAAAACGCTGGAATGTACCACGAAAAAGCTGAAATATGCCACGAAAAAAATTATTTATGCCTTTTTCTGTCCAAGACCAACCAAGTTCTGCCATATTTTGCAAGAATTCAAATTTTTTAGTCAGGAGGTAACCTGGATCGGTCAGAATCCCACCCCGGAATGACCAGAAGCCCCTGGAAGTTGGTTTTTTGCGGGTTTACTATAGGGGGTTAACTTTTTACGAAAAATCGATTGAGCGGATCAGATTTCCAGTCAGATACGCTTAATCGCTCAGAAATCCATGTCTTTGGTGGTTTTGAGTGGTTCAGGGTGGATTTCTGAGCGATTTAGCGTATCTGACTGGAATTCTGATCCGCTCAATCTATTTTTCGTAAAAAGTTAACCTCTCTTTACTAAACCCCAAAAAACCAACTTCCAGGGGCTTCTGGCCATTCGGGGGTGGATACTGACTGATCCAAGTTATCTCCCGACTAAAAAATTTGAATTCTTGCAAAATATGGCAAAATTTGGTAGGTCTTGGACAGAAAAAGGCATAAATAATTTTTTTCGTAGCATATTTCAGCTTTTTCGTGGTACACTTCAGCTTTTTCGTGGCACATTTCCGCTTTTTCGTGGTATGTCGTTTTTCGTGGCAGAAATAATCTTTTTCGTGGCATATTTCAGCCTTTTCGCAATCCAAATGAGTATGAGTCACAATAATTTCGAATTGTTTTTTGTTTCTACTTATTGTTTAGAAAATAAATTTGTAAATTCGTTAAAAATATGGAACCATTCACTAGTCGAGCCCAACGTTGCTTGACAATGCCAGATCGGACCACTTATCCGTATTCGGAGTACCGTAAAAACGCCTACGCAAAAACGCCTACAGTAAAAAGGCCTACAGCAAAAACGCCTACGCTAAAAGGCCTATAGTAAAAAGGCCTACAACTGTTTCTAAACCTAATTTGATCTACAAATGTCCTGAAACGCATTTAAATTGGATGTCTGTGTGACAAAAAGGCCTGAAAAGGCCTTAGCCATGTTTTGATTTTAAAAAATTATAACCTTCTGTACATATTCTATTTAAGTTCACGCTTCTATTGAAATTTCCATATTCTTTTCAGCGTTGGCATTCATTTGGGCAAAACTCATTTGCGCACCTCATTTGGGCGCCAATTTCAAAATGTCTAATTTCCTAACTCAAAACTGCGGGTTTTCCGATTTTATTAGTGTATTCGTCGCCGGACACATCAGCTCGGGCGGCGGTCAGTTGTCAATCCTCAAATTGACCCTCGGTCAATCGCTCCTGTGGTAAATGAGAGGATTTTTTTCATTCAAAAGAAATTTTATTGCGATCTGGTTGGAACGTCACAGTGTTTCAATGGAGGTGGTAAATTCCTCACGGTGAATTCGCCGTCCAGTAATTTCCCCTGTGGTAAATTAGCCTTTCCAAAATTGTGAGGTTACATGTTTAAATCCAAGTGACAGCAGACATTATTTTTTCTCAAATAACAGTAATACATTAGTATTAAAAACTATGTTAGACATGCTGTGACATGGCTGGGAATCAAACCCGCGACCGGCTTTCACCGATTTCTGCTACTCGGCAGTGGTCAGTTAAATCCGCGGCTAATTAGCTCCGTATTTTTTTAAACCAATAATATTGCTATATTTTTGTCTAACTATCCTTGTTTTTCAAATGATTTTCTATGAACCAACCTCAGAAAATTGGAATTCTATTCGTTTCAGGACTGAAAAAATGTAGATAATTTTATAGGCGTTTTTGTGTAGGCGTTTTTGCGTAGGCGTTTTTGTGTAGGCCTTTTTGCGTAGGCCTTTTTACTGTAGGCGTTTTTGCGTAGGCGTTTTTACTGGACACCCCGTATTCCACTGCTCCACAACTGTCCCTCCCGAAATGTGACTAATATCGAATATGACATAACGTTTAAAATTTAAAATGCAAACAAAAAAGTAATTCGAAAACATTATTGACAAAATGTATGTGGTCCCGCGCGCATTCAAACCTTTGAAATTGCCATGATAAGGAAGAGACAGGGTCCTTTAATATACCGTTAGAAAGCTTTCTAAATAAGCTATTCACATTGATTTTATTGCATTTGAAAGTTGATTAAAAGCATTGACCAACATAGACTTATAAAATAGTGCGAAAATTGATAAAGATCAATAAAAACTTGAAAATTTCAACTGGTTCAAACTTGTGTCACAATAACAACTTAGCATCATGTTGTAGCGCTGTTCAAGAGTTATGTTACGGAAAGTTTGTTGAAAATCTGAATGTTGAGATACCGATGTCTAGAATAAATGAATTTCTTTAAAAAATGACCAAAATCCCAGTTTTTCAAATTTTCCAAATTTTGCTTTTTTAACTGTTTACATTCTAAAATTTTAAATCAAAATTGATCCAGAGTTGTCCGATCGTCCAATTAGCCTAATGTCTGCCAAATTCTTTGCCTTGTTCCCCCGCCTGTGTCTTTTTGTAAAAATCGAAGAAAACAACTTTTCAACGTGTTCCTTGTAAACAAAAAAGCAAGATCACAAAATCCTAATTTCGAAAGAAATCGAAGAAATTGGGTACTCAAAATCGAAAATTTAAATGAATTTGAAAAAAATGTTTGTTGTGGCGAGAGGAATTCGAATTTTGACAGATAGTATGGGTAGAGACAGAAACAAGACAAGATCTTGGCCAAGAGCATGTCTGGTCTAGCCCCGATTTTCACTAAAAATCTTTTCTTGGAACCTTGCTTGGTCATTTCTAGAAGGTCATCTTGATCTTGGTTTTCTGGCCAATCTTGTATGCAAAATTTGCAAAAAAACCATTTTATCGTCTTTAGGGCCCATAACATTAACAAAATAGTGCGAAAATTGATAAAGATCAATAAAAACTTGAAAATTTCAACTGGTTCAAACTTGTGTCACAATAACAACTTAGCATCATGTTGTAGCGCTGTTCAAGAGTTATGTTAACATACCCGAATTCTGTTTTTGTGCCTTATACAAGATTTAAAAAATGACGGGGTGGGACAATTCCGTCACGCCCGCCATCCCGAAATCCCGCCTGAACATTTGGCGATATCCAACAAAAGGATGGATTTTTTTGCCTTGATCCCTCCTGTGGGTTTTCGGTACATTTTAGGCTTAGGCAAGGGTAGGCCAGCTATGTTAGGATGGACTCAAACATATCTTAGATTAATGTTTGAGCCCATGCTAACATACGCTGGCCTACCCTTGCCTAAGCCTAAAAAGTAACTAAAAAATTAAAAGACGGGTCCAAAGGCAAAAACCCCCTTTTTGGATAGTGTTAAACGTTTTTCAACAAAGTCCCGCCCGGAAAAATATTCAAATTTCGTCCCGTTTCGACCCGAAAATGTCAAACTTCCATCTCTAATAAACATACGTCAAACAATATAAAAAGTAAAATATCAAGAACGGGTCAAAAAATGTATATAATACTGGCCACAAGTTTTGTTATAAAAATTCATACTATTAAAATCAATTAAAAATTAACCATAATGAACCTTGAAGTAAACCTCGAAGCAACCCTCCCGCCCCCCCCCCCCCCCCCGAGGGCGTATTTTTTGAAGACCCTTCAGAGGAGGGGGGATGGCGTTTAATTTTAAAATTATCAACCGAAAGTAGGCTTATCGGGAAGAAACTTCCACGAAGGATCATCTTGTCAAATATTTCAAAAGCATTCAGCGCACACCTCGACTACAAGCAATGCTTGGCGGGAATATATGCTTGAAGAAAGCGAAGAATTAACTGATAATCTGAAGCTGGGGTATAAAGCAAAATTCAGCGCTGTCATCGAATTAATCTTATATAAAAATAGTTGGCTAACAATCTCGTGATTGGTTTTGTATTATCGTTCTATTTTGTTAGGGAAACGGTAAACTCCTCACAGGTGAATTCGACCACAGGTAAATTAGCCCACAACTCTTAAATTTGCTAAATAAAACCAAAAAGGGAACGCGGATATCCTCAAAACATTTAAAAAGATGGGATTTAAACATAGTTTTGTTGACAGTATACCAAAGGCACCCCCCCCCTAAGTGCACCCCCCTAAGTGCACCACCCCCCCCCCCCCCCCCTAAATGCACCCCCCTTCGGAGGTTATCCATTATCAATAATAACCCTTCGGAGGGGGTGCATTTAGGGGGGGGGGGGTGGGGGGTGGTGCACTTAGGGGGGTGCACTTGGGTCATTTTTTTACATATTTTTTTTATTGTTTTTTATGTTATTGTCTTGAAGGGAAAGTCATTATTTTCAACTTTTTTCACCAAAATTTGAATTTTCGTCTACAGATATCAAGGTAAATGACTGTTTTAAGGGTACTATCCACCTGTATACTATCCTAACGACCTGTATACTACCCAAACCACCTGTGTTATAACTAAACTACTTGAATAGTGTCCAAACCACCTGGATAGTATCCAGACCACATGGATGGTATCTCAATTCTTAAAGCAAATACCAAAAACATGATTTGAAATTTGTATTTTCTCAAACCGAAAAAGTACAATTTCATTTTCGACTAACTGCAACGACCTTATCACTGTCGGTCGCATTTCTAAATTTTCCACTTAAATGTTCTTATTCCTATTCCTATGATGTTTCTCACTTGGGCTTTTACGTCCGGATAATTATCCGATAGCTCGGATAATTATCGGGATAGTATCCTAGTATCTTTTTGGATAGTGTTAAACGGATAATTATCCGACAGCTCGGATAATTATCGGGATAGTATCGAAAACTTCGATAGTATCGAAAACTCGATTTCCCACTGGGAATCGAACACTCGACCTTTGACCAATATTGTCTAACTCATAGACCACTAACCACTAGGCCACTCGGTCCATTATCAATAATAGAGTTATTTGTGTATTAAATGGTTCATCTCGTCTTTTTTCATCGGAGACACCGCTTAATTGAGCAAAAAGAACAAACAATCGAATAATAGTTTTATTCATAATAACGATACCATTTCCACAAGGCGCGTGTTATTGGATAGGCAAGATATCGCCATAAAATAGAGTCATATTGTGCCAATGTTCAGACACCCTCTTCTTCCTCATCCCTAAACTCTCACTACAGTCAAACCTCGATATAATGACACCTCGACATAACGACACCCTCAATATAACAACACCTAAAAATGTACCAATTTGGTCGGCTTTGACTAAAATTTAGTCAAATGAACCCTCGATATAACGACTCCTTTAGGCCAGTCCATTGAGGTGTCGTTATATCGAGGTTTGACTTATCACTTATTTCAACCACTTCTTACACTCCGAAGAAGAACAAAAGAGCAGTTTGTTCAAATCGCACGATTTTATTCGCCGTCGATTTCAGAGATGATTACGTTTTTATTGAAACGAAAATAAAATTGATAATTTAAAACATAAATTAAAAAGCGATTCGACAAGAGCTAATGAGTCTAAAAAAATCGCGGATCGATTGATTCGCGAAACATAGCGAATCGATAAACTCGCGAATCAATCGATTCGCGAATCAATTGAATTGTTTGAATCGATTCGCGAATCGATTGATTCGCGAAATTTGGCGAATCGATAGCTTTGCGAATCAATTGATTCGATTCGCGCGTCTTTTTTTTGTCTCACGAATCGATTTAATCGATTCATATCAAAAAATTTGCGCGAGTTGATTGATTCATGACGTTGGCGCGCAATTTTAATTGATTCGCGAATCGATGAATCAAATGAACAGGACTGGTTGTGACTTGGTGGTTAATGTTTGTCCGCCTACTACTAGCCAACTGGAAACTTATCTGTAAATCCATATCTGGTCGTAGAGTGCTTTACGCGCTGGAGACTAGACAGAAATCAGTCAAATGTACAAAATCTACAGCGAAGAAGTCAAAAAGCAACCAGGAAAGTGAACAGCACAAGATGAAGATGAAGACAAGCCCGATTAAGCAACGACCGAAGAGAATGCAGAGGACAGGACTTCACCGCAAAAAGAAGCACAAAGGAATGCCGAGGCGCGCTCAGTCGCTGAGGGGAGTGTTGCGTCTTCGACGCAAAGAATTTACCAGAGCTGTCCCTATCCCCCCTGCTAGCCGCAAATTCCCTTTCATAGGCCTGCAGGGGA
This sequence comes from Ditylenchus dipsaci, assembly GCA_004194705.1. Lineage (NCBI taxonomy): Eukaryota > Metazoa > Nematoda > Chromadorea > Rhabditida > Anguinidae > Ditylenchus > Ditylenchus dipsaci. The sequence continues at coordinate 72,274 of SADC01001342.1, forward strand.
GATCAAAACATATTTAATATTAGTATGTACAGCCTGGGTGTCTGCATCTCTGGTCTAAAGTCTCTGACTGTAGACCAGAGAGACAGCTGCCTACAGCTAAAAGCAATCAGTTGTGTAAAAAGTTGGGCAAAAAGCTGTAGAAAGAAAGCTGGCTATAATTTTTGTTGTTAATATAAAAGAAAGAGAAATAAAGCTGAGTGAGTCACGAATCGATTTAATCGATTCGCGGAAAATCGATTCGCGAAAATTGTGCGAATCGATTGATTCGCGCAATTTCGATTCAAATTTTCTGGCGAATCGATTCACTGAATCAAATGAACAGGACTGGTCACAACTTGGATCTCTCCGCAAATTCGAATTTGAAAATTAGGCATGTTTGAAATTATTGCCCAAATGAGCGGCACAAATGACGGTGCCCAAATGAGGGTGCCCAAATGAGTGGAAACCGTCGTGAAAACCCCAAATATTTACAGATAAGTTTCCAGTTGGCTAGTAGTAGGCGGACAAACATTAACCACCAAGTCACAACTTCCAACCAGTTCCAAACAGTCCAGCTATATTGCATAGGGGAAGTAGCAATAAGTGCTAAGAGATTGCCTGTGATTTTCACTACACGAAGTAGTCTTGTGTCGAATGCAACTTTATTCTTTAATAGCTGCGCTTCTAATTTTTTGACGGATACGCTTTTATGTTTTTGGCTTAAGCTTGCCTTTCTCGTTCTGTTGCACCTTTTTCCATATTTCAGTTTCACTTTTGGGCAGGACTTAGTTTTTGCCTTCTTCTTTTTTCGCACTTTTTTGGTCCATCGGTGGTTGCAGCAGATTGTACGGCTTCTAGGTCGCGGTTTCGCTACAGCTTTTTGTCGGGGTCTGGTTAGACTGTCAATGTTCTGAACCTTTTTCTGACTGCATCTAAAAGATGCAGCTCTCCTAACCCTGGACTGGCGCTGGACTTTGCGACATCTTTTTGCGGTTGTTGTTGACTTTTGAGCTTTTTCTTCTTGAAACACAAGAGCAGCAAATGTGTAAATGGTTTCGTCTTTATTTCTGCTTTTCTCAGCCCCACTCATTCTGTCTTCTGGGTGCTTTTCTTTTTGGTGCGTTTGCCTTTTGTAGGCTTTCCTTCTACTGTAGTTACACGAAATGTGGTTTTTCGGTAACTTTTAATTTCTTCTTTTTCTCCAGCTTTTCTCCAATCTCCAGCTGGCGATAAAAACGTGGAGTGGAATAGATTTCTTGACGCTAAAACCTAAAAAGGTAACTCAATTAGAAAAACAAGCATAAAAAATAAGAGCGAAAATGCCCGAAAGTCACGACAAATCAAAGCAGAGAACTAAAAATGATTTCAAAAACGATTTTGAAATTCAAATCTCTGGCGTGCCTGGTACCCGCGAATTTAAAATGCAAGAATTATTGCATCGGGCGAGAGCATGCCCCTTTAAAGAAAGCGGAAAAGCCTGCTACCCTCTAAAATAGTCTTTTCTTCCCTGGTCAAACCTTCGCAAGTTACCTCGGTTTCTGAACTTATTTCGATGTGGAGACTTTTTAATCTGATTCCTTATGCAGTCCGACTCTAAAAAGCTAGTTAAACTTAACAAAACGTCAATAATATCATTAGAGTTTTAACCTAAATAAATATAATTTTGGCTCATTTGCTTTATTTGGATGTTCATTTGCATTAAATCCCAACTTTGGGCATTTGCTGATAGTAAAGCAGTGTTGGAAATAGTTGCATCGATTACGCGATGGATTTTCGCCCTAGAAATCAGTGAACTTGCTAAAAAGCAGAGTGAAAAGTGGTACAAAGCTTTTTCGTGCTGCAAAAATATATTTTTTTGGTCCCAAAGGACTTTTTTGCTGCTTATTTTTTCTGCTAGAAAAAGACTTTTTTGCTGCAAAAAGACTTTTTTTGTTGCAAATATTTTTTCGCTCCGCATGTATTTTTCGTAAAATAATATGTATTATTATTGATATTCCTAAGGAAAATACTTTTTTCTCCGCCTAATTTACTTTTTTTCCGCCTAAAACACTTTTTTCTCCGCCTAATTTACTTCTTTTTCCGCCTAATTTACTCTTTTTCCGCCTAATTTACCTATCGCTGCAAGAAATATGTTTTACCCACTCCGGAATGGCCAAAAGGCCAAAATTATTGGTTTTTTGGGGGGTTTACTATAGGGGGAGTAAACTTTTCGAGAAAAATCGATTGAACGGATGAGATTTCGGGTCCGATCGGCTTAATCGCCCACAACTCCACCCTGAACCACTTGAAACCACCATAAACCTGGAATTCTGAGCGATTAAGCCGATTGTACCCGAAATCTGATCCGCTCAATCGATTTTTCTCGAAAAGTTACTCCCCCTTTAATAAACCCCCAAAAACCAATAATTTTGGCCTTTTGGCCATTCCGGAGTGGGTCTCCAGCCATCTGGTCTTTGCCCACCCCTGAATTTCACACAAAAATTTTTAAAAATGGTTGATTTCGTGTCGAGAATCAAAATTAGTCGGGAAAAAGAGTAAATTAGGCGGAAAAAGAAGTAAATTAGGCGGAGAAAAAAGTGTTTTAGGCGGAAAAAAAGTGAATTAGGCGGAGAAAAAAGTATTGTCCTATTCCTAATAGGGCTCCCACAATGGGAATGAAGATGTCGATGTCGAAGTAAAGTGATATCTAGATCTCACGTTTTTCATCGAAAAATGACAAATCTGATATAGATGAGCTACACCTACTTTTCGATTTTAGGTATAGGTCATCTATATGAGATGTGACATTTTCAATAAAAAACGTGAGATCTAGACATAGTTTTACTTCGACATCGATATCCCCATTGTGGGAGCCTTATAATAAACGATATCACGAAAAATGCTTGGGGGTCACACTAGGCATGAAAAAACATGCATACCAGAGTTATTTATGCGGTAGGCCCCAGTATTCAAAACTATGTTCAACATCTTTGATTTTTCGGCCGAAAAGGGTCTCCCCATTTTCCAGCCTGAGGCTACGAGCCAGAGACTCAGCCATCCAAAAGGGGCCACACAATAATACAGGGGCCACTATCTTTTTTTTTCGAAAATTCTGGCGACGAAACGGCCTGGACCCCCACTAGGTGCACCCCTTACTTTTCATGGGCAAAGATTTTTTGTGCTGCAAATTCCACCCGCAGGACAAGTTTCAATTTTTTAGATAGCTTACACGAAATTGAGATTATTACATACATAATAACACCACATATAGTTTATTATTCAACACATACAATGACCGTTTTCAGAAGAAACCACGTATTGGGTGACTAAAATAAAGTAACTAAATCAAACCACTATGTAAATAGAGGGATGGTGCAGTCAAATGACTATACTTTAAAATGTTTGTTATCTTTTGAAATCCAAATGCTAGATATCTAGTAACTGTAGGCGCGGAAAAGATTGTGCAATTCGTCCACCAAAGCCTCATGTCTGAAGGACACTCGGATGTCTGGCACCTGTAACAAAGATAAAGTTAGCAATTTTTGTGATAAAAAGATTATCCACCTACTAATCCACCCCCAAAGGCGCCCGCCCCGGTGCGTGGGGCGATGTCCTGGTTCACCTCGGGGAGTGGGGCGGTGGCAGGGCGCCAAAAAATAATTCGGGGCCTCTACGAACACGAGCTCCACCCCCTAATTCAAAAATTCAAAAACATGTCTGTGGCCTTGTGTTTTCGACCCACTTTTTAAAATTCCTCCTAGTCAAGTTACCCTTCATCATTTAGCTCATCTCACTGGCTACCAAATGAGTGGTAATTTTACTGAGAGGAGTCTTCAAAAAGTAGGTCAAAAACACCATGCCAAGAACATGATTTTGAATCAAAAGGGGATGGAACTATTAGAATTAATACGGTAGGTGAAAAACCACGGTATTCCTTCAATTACAGCCTTGTTATTTTACACGCTATAATTGTTCTATTTTTATTTTATGAATATTTTGAGTCGTCAACGACGAACTTTTAACTGAAAAATGAAAAAAATTAAAACTTAAAAAATGACAAAAAAAAAAAAACTAAAAAATGATGTAAAATTAGGGCATACCTGAATTTTGCAGCAAAAAATCTTAATTTCGCAGCAAATTTTTGTTTTGCATTTTTTCTCTTAGATTTTTTTGCCACTTTTTTAAGGTGATAACACTGTCGTGTAACCCCGCGATTCTAGTTTCTAGCATTGTATAGATCAGTGAAAGATCTATAGAAAATTTATAACAAAAAGGTAAAAGTATGAACCAAATTATTTTTTTATTTGCTTGATACTTTTGCTTTTTTGAAATACATTTTGCAGATAACTTCTACTGATCTATACCTTGCTAGAAACTAGAATCGCGGGGCTACGCGACAGTGTTATCACCTTGAAAAAAATGGCAAAATATCAAAGAGAAAATGGCAAAACAAACATTTGCTGCAAAATGAAGACTTTTTGCTGCAAAATTCAGGTATGCCCTTAAAATTATCCTACGATCGGCGATTTAAAAAAAGGGGGGGGGGAGGCTGAATTCCAGGGGGAGTTCTATTCGAAGGGGTTGTAATCAAAAAGATATTTCAGTTAAAGCAAACGCACATTGGTTCTGGCCACATCATTGCCGAGCACGCCCTCTTCCTAAAAGTATTTATTTATTTTTCAAATGCTCTTTTAAGGTTCGAAAACTCAAACTTTTTAGAAAATTTTAATTTAAAGTCGTTGGATGCGTCTTTAGAAAAGTTTGGACCTTTAAAAGTCTGCTTTTTTTAAAGGTTCGCAGAACATTCAATATTTAAATCTATTTGAAATATTAGACTAAAAATGTGAATTAAATAGCTGTTAAAGCAATAGCAATTTAAAAAATCAAAAGAAGACGCGTGGATTACCTTGTAATTGGGGCCGAGCCAATGTATTTTGACTTTGTCCTCAAAGCCTGACTGCAGAACACTGTTTCTGGCCAGTTCGCACATGTCACAACCACTCAGCTTCCATACTTGAGCTGCTATACTGAACTCCTCATCAATGCTTCCTGCAAGTTTAGCATCACTCAAAAACTAGAGAATTATTGTTGGCTGTAAATCATTGCAGCCGTTTCCTTTTTTTGTAACATTGCGCGTGGTTTTTTAGGGCGACTTTTGACGGATCAGGATTTATACCACGCAAAAGTGGACAGGTTCAACTTTTTCGTCTAAAATACACAGAATGTTGAAAAAAAAAAGTAGTCATGGCAGTAGACATCAACAAAATTTACGGTGGAAAAAAGGTCATGAACAGTGACAGACAAGTTCCGGCCCGGATCGTGGATCATAATTGCAGTAAAATTTTGAAAATTTCCAAGCCAGAGCCGAAATTTTCAATATTTCTGTAACTTGTTGTGATCAGTGCTGTAAAGGCACCAAGTAGCGCAGCGGCAGGTGCCAAAATATTTAGACGCTCAAACTCTTAGAAGTGAAATCAATGAAGCTCATGCTATTAAAAAAAGCAATAAGAGCTGCAAAAAACTTCCACCAGGTCCCGCACTAGCAACGTCGGCATCGCGACCAATGCCAAAATTTGAAAATTTACGGCACTAGTCGTAAATAACACCAAAAAGACCTTCAAGGGTCGTATTTTTTTGATAAGCACACTCTTTGGTTGCCTGGCACGGGTAGAAAAAGTTTGTTTGGCAAGGCCAATAGGGTTAAAATTTGCTAGTCTTTTTTAAATATTGAGACGGTATGGGACCGGGCATGTGCACAACGTCCCGGCCCGTTGGAGATTTTAAAAAAGTTGGCTAAGAACATGCCTGGATATTTTTTCATCAATTTTCCATGAAAAATAGTTAGCAGATAGTCAATTAACAAAAACCTTAGTGAAGTGGAATTGGAGAGGATCGTCAGTGGACAGGGACACATTCAAGCCCTTCATCAAGTACTCTGGCAACGGTTCCTGGGATATGAGATAAACAGGGAGTTGTTACTCAGTGGAGACATGGCAATGCCGATCTGGGACAGATAGAACAAGTATTGCAATACTGGCACCTTCCTCAACAGCAGGCCGTGGGCTATGCTTTCAGAAGTGAGGAAGCCAACCACCAGATGGTTGATGTGCCCAGCTTCTCCACAATGCGTCTTCAGGGCTATTGTGTTTAGACCTCGCAATCTGAATTTTTTTGATGGTTTTTATTATAATTAGGCTGGGCAATAAACCTGCGGAATGAATTAAGGGCTGTTAAATTGGCAAACATATAATGTAGGTAGAAACTGTAGGGCGGATTCTCCTCTGTTGTGTAATCCTCCGGCTCTGGAGTGGACAGGTCGAACTGCAAAAATAGTTTATTTAAAAGTTTTTAACTGAAATAACTGAAAAATACTAAAAATGCTCAGGTTTAAGGAAAAAGGAGCCCAGTTTTCTGCCCAAATCATAAATATAACCATTTTTTTAGAAAGTGATAACATCTGAACACTTTTCAATCAAATCCACCCATTTTTCTGTTTTGTCCAAAGAAGTAGTTTCACAGTGTCAAAAACAATACTAGAAGGATTACTGGTATACGGCCCTCATTAAGACATTTTTTTTTGAATTTTAACATACTCCGATTTTTGGATTGTTACTATGTGGCAGATGTGTAGGCATTTGTCGATTTTGTTTTAATTTTTTTCTCTGTGTTGGCTTTCTAGTGAGCTATCAAACTCCGCTGAATGATTAGGAAATTTAGAGATTCAGAGGTTTTAAAAAAATTGTTTAAGTTTTTTAAAACCTTTTAATCTTCACAATTCCTACAAAAATTCAGCAGAGTTCGATAGTTTATCAGAGAAGCAAGATCCAGGGCTACACGCCAGTGCGAAAAAAAATTGAAAGAAATACGTCCCAATACAATTCTAGTGCTGACGACGATGCGATGTATCGCAACATCGCATCGCACGCAGCAAATTTGGGCTAAAAACATCGCATCGCAACATCGCACGCAAATTTTTCAAAACATCGCATATCGCAGCGCAAGCCAGGGAGGTCCAAATACATCGCATCGCAACATCGCAAAAAGGCAAATCGTCAGCTCTATACAATTCACTGGTGAAAGTCAGACTTTTAAAGCGCACCTCAATTACAGCCGTGTTAAATATAGGTAGCTTCTTACAATAAAAAGAACGACACCCAACTGGCAGGACTCCCAACTGGCAGCCCCCAACTGGTAGGACTCCCAACTAGCAGCGAACGAGGGTCAACTGCCGACCCCAACTGCCAACGAATTACCAAATTCTGATCAAAATTCAACTTTTAATTGAGTTTTAGGCGTTGCGAAATTTTTACTTTTTGTCTGTTTTACTATGTTCTTCAACATGTTTTTCAACAGAAACACCATGTTTTTCAACTCTGGATGCATGAAAACACATGCATACCAGAGTTTATTTATGCGGTAGGGCCCAGTATTCAGAACTATGTTCAACATCTCTCTTTTTACCCTGGAAGCCAAATGTTTTCTATATTGCCTAGACAAACAAACCATTTTAAAATAGTAACACTAGAGTTGGCCCGAAACTCCGGTTCCGGTTTACCAGTCCTTTTTCGGATCCCGATTCCGGTCCCGATCCAAATATCAATTCCAAACCCAAATCTATCATAATTTTGCTCTTGCTTGGCTGACTTTAAACGCGTATTTTTAACTTTTGAGCGAATTTTTTATGTTAAATACCAAAATAAACAAAAACACATGTAGCAGCGATTAGTTTCAAAAATACGTTTTGAGACTCCGGTTTTGATTTCGGCATAAATAAAATTCCGATTCCGGTTGCGGTTTTTACAAAACTCGAATCCCGATTCCGCTGTTAGCAATTCCGGTTCCGGTCCAAATAGCGATTTCGAGAAAACTCTAAGTAACACTATGTTATAGTAACACTAAGTCAAAATGTAAAACAAACATTAATTCTCACGTAAAATCGTATAGGGAGTTGGGTTTAATAGTACTAAAATTTCGACTTCACACATGAGTAGTTAGTTGGGGAGTCCTGCCAGTCAAGATTTTACCAATAAAAAACGTAAACCGTGAGAGGGTAGGTTTTAAATTAAATTTTAGTCACAATTGTTGAGGCAATGGTCTTACATGGACATATTCATGTTTTGACTCATCATCAACACTATCCATTGCAGTCACATATTGGAGGAAACAGTGGAGTTCAGGGTGGGAGGAAGGGTCATTGGTGACCTCAAAGAGGGGTGAAAACACATTGTCTAGGAATTCGTCAAAGTTGGCTATCATGTTCTTGGTCTTGTACACATCACTAAAAGTGACTCATATTAGTTGAACTTCGGAAATTTATTTTAATTTAAAATAACTGACAATAGCCGAGGCACTTGGATGATCCATCGGATATTGGTAGACCAGACATCGTGTTTGATGGCCCATTTGGCCAGCTTGTCCCATTCGTCCTTACTGCGCCCATAGATCGAGAGTCTTGGCTCGGCCTGTTGGTATTTGCTGTCTTCTAGGTCGGAGAACACTTCCTGAATACATTTGTAATAATTTTTTGGGCGTATAAGCAATTCGTCCTTTTTCTCAAAAATTTTGTCATTTTTTGAAAAATAACATATTTATGCCCGTCTTAACATAATCTAGCCTGTCCTTGCCTGAGCCTAGCCCTAAAAATGTGAGAAATGATTGAAAAAGGATCCTAAAGTACCCTAAAAAGACCATCTGGCTTCTTTTTGGGTCTGGCTATTTTGGAGAAAAGTTTTAATTTTTTATGGAAAACTGTTTACAAATGTTTCTTTCATAATATCAAGCAGAAAAAGTAGCTTATGACGTCAAGATTTAAACACCCACCGTTCAACTTTAAGCCATAATTCAGCAAACAAGCTTTTCAAAGTTCTGTTCCTTTAATTCATATTTCCGAGTAAATTCTTCTTATTATGGGCGTCAGCAAAAATTTCCGCATAAATAGATACTTTTATTCGAAACACTATCAAACATTTTCGAAAAAAACCGGTGAAGTGGTCAGCCCGCAGTTCTTTGACGGTCTTCCCTATCCCTAACTTAAAAAAGTTATACAAACTGCGTTTTTGTATTAAAAAAAATAATCACCGAAAAATTGCATTTTTTAATGTAATGCTGATAAATAAAAAGGGAGCAACAGAACCTTTGGGGTTTCATTTTATGGGTTTCATCCCCCCACTCGCCAGAACCAAAGGGCTCCCAGTCATTTTAAGTCTAATCTATGCAAAAAATGTTCAATTTGAATTCGCGCCTTACTTATTTTTCGCATAGATTAGACTTAAAATGACTGGGACCCCTTTGGTTCTGGCGAGTGGCGAGCCCCAAAGGTTCTGGATAGCCATAAAAAGTATCCCAAAAATGTAGAAAGTGTGTACCTTGAGAACTTCGGCAAAATACTTTCCACCCACATAGTTGTCGGTCTTGATGAAAACATCCCTGAGAATGGATTGCCCCACAGGGTTGTACTTGGTGTTGAACTTGTCAAAACGGTGGAAAGTGTTTCTATCTGCATGGACATCCAGCATGTCCACTGACAAATCATAAGCTCCCAGCCCAAATTCTCAAACAACTCTCGCATAGTTAACTTCTTGCCATTCTGCAAAAAAAATCTTTGTATTAAATACGGTATTTCGGTGCCATTAAGAACACTTAGAACATTCACTGATTTCTTAGGAAATCTGAATACTTAAGAGCCCTAATTTAGGGTAGATTTTTTATGGTAAAAGCTTTTTTTTTTATTTACTTTTCGGTACGGTGAAACACTAAAACTGATTTACGCCACTAACACACATGATATAAAAGATTTTGTATATTTTACACCAGCGCGTAGCCCTGGATCTCAGCTTTCTAACAAGCTATCAACTGACTTTTCGAGATTTCAAAAAGTTGGAGAAAAAACTCATTGTACGGAACAAATTGATCAAAAATTTTCATCTATACCAAGAGTTTTTCTCCAGCTTTTTAAAATTTCAGAAAATCAGTTGATAGCTTGTTAGAAAACTGAGATCCAGGCTACACGCTGGTATAAAAACTCAAAAAATTGAAATAAAAAGTTTAAAAAAACACTTGGGGAAAAATTTACGATTTGGCGGGTAAAAGAAAATTTGACGTGGAAAGTACCTACAGCTAATTTTTCCGAATTTTCTTGGATCGAAATATAAACCGCCATGGTGGCTCATTCAGCATGTGAGTAAGTCAGATTAGATGGACTGGAACTCCTTCGGAATGGTCATCCCCTACTTTTTTCGAATTTTTTTTGTTTTTTTTCGAATTTTTTTTTTGTAAAATTACTAAGACAAGAATTAGAAGGGGAAAAAAGTGTTGATATACAATCATAGTTGCACGCGAAAAAAAATGGGCGCCGGGCGCACCACCGGGCGCCGGCATCTCAAAAATTGGCCCCGGGCGCAGAACCGGGCGCCGAGCTTTAAATAAGTGAATTATATACTAGTAAAAGATTCAGTTTGTTTATTTAACTTCTGCTTTATATATTTTAGTCCTCAATTAAATCTCGATTATAAATTAAAATGGCTTTGCTTTTTAGAGAATATTTCCTGTTCTACTTTTGCGAGATTTTGATAACATTGTTGTTACACTGAGCTAAAATATCATAAGCTAATTTAGTTAAAGTAGGGTATACTGTGTATAAAACGGTCGCAGAGTTTTAGTGAAATGTTTTTGATATAAAAAATATTGAAATTGAAGAAAAGCGCTGAATAGAAAACAACTATGACTCAACTACCAGTTAGAAAAAAATCGATCAAAAAGAGAAAGCTTGTTTTAAACTAAGATGATATAAAAGAAGAGAAAAATGTGGAAAATTAGGCACCGGGCGCCGGGCTGTATTGAAATTAAGCACCGGGCGCCGAACCGGGCGCCGGGCTGTATTAAAATCGGCGCCGAGCGCCGGCGCCAGCGCCGGCGCCCTAATTTTTTCAAAAATTTCCGGGCGCACACCGGCGCCGGCGCCCGTGCAAGTATGTATACAATAGACCCAAAATAATAATTTCCAAATTTTCTATTGCCATCCCAAGGACATGGATTTGCGGGTAATTTTACAAAAAAAATTCGAAAAAAGTAGGGGATGACCATTCCGAAGGAGTGCCGATGGACTATACATAGTTGCCCCTTGCTCCCATAACGGACATATAAAAATAAGGTCCCACCTGTTCATGAACCACCTCATCCGCTTCAGTCTTCATCTTCTTTTTGATGAAGCGCAGCAGGTGCTTCTGGTTCATAGAACTGGCTGCATGGATGTGCGTGTCTACCTTGCGGATGTTGTAGAAATCTCTGTGGGGCACACTTTTCTGCTCATGCAGCTCTCGAATATCATTTAAGAGCACGTGTAACTGGAACTTAGTCTGCAGGAAGGTCAGGCGGCGGTATGAAAAACTCTTCCTAAACACCACTTGTTTGGATTACAGTCGAACCTCTCTATAGTGTACACCCAAGGGTGTACACTATAGAGAGGTGTACACTATGGAGAGTGTACACTACAGTCGAACCTCTCTATAGTGTACACCCAAGGGTGTACACTATAGAGAGGTGTACACTATGGAGAGTGTACACTATAGAGAGGTTCGACTGTACTTATAAAAGAGTGCAATGAACCACAGTGGTCCATCAGCAATCATGTTGATGATCCTGGAGTAGTCTTTCAAGTACTTCTCTTTGGAAATATAGAAGTTGCGCATCTCTTCGGCTATTTTGCCATCTTGGTCTAGCACAGCTACCTTAAAATCTTCTTAATGAAATCCTATTGATCTTGATTACCGTTTTGCGGTGTCACGCACGGCCATACCCCTTTAAAACGAACTAGTTTTTTGTGGGAAAATGTGTGTTCCCCATTTAAAAACTTGTTTTATACCGTATTTCCTGTAATAGGAGCTTCGGCACTAATAAGCGCACCCCCTCAACTTTGAGGGTCTGGATCTCGGGACAGACTTAATATTTTGCAAAGCTGTTTATTGCGTTTTCTTAACTCTCACGAGCTCTACCGATTCCATTTTTCAGATTTTTAATTATCACCCGAAAATCTCGAGATCGACCTCAAATTTTGCCGATTTTCGGGAGGTTGAAAAATAAGCGCACCGGTGCTCTTATTAGAGGAAATACGGTAATAAGTAGTGCTGCGTGCGATGCGATATATCGCATCGCAAACATCGCAACATCGCACGAAATTTTGCCTTAAACATCGCATCGCAACATCGCATCGCAAAGTTTTGAACATCGCAAAATCGCATCGCAAGTCCTCGGACCCAAAAACATCGCATCGCAACATCGCAAAAACACAAATGCGCAGCACTAGTAATAAGAAGGTGAAAAGACTAAAAAGTTCTCGAGACGAGGGTTGGCACAATGTGGCTTTTCAGAACACAACGTGGCTTTTTAAAAAATGTCTTTTTCAAAGGCCACTGAGAAGTTTTTATTTTAAAAGTCCCGTTGGAGTGGCTTCTGAAAGCTACACATGGTTTTTCATGAAATTTTTTAGCCTATCCTTTTAAAATAAAATTCTGGAACTGAATTTGTGTTCAGCATGCTCGCTTTTTGTGAAATTGCATTTTTAATTTAAAATTCACTGTCAAATTTCCAAGTCCCATAGAGACAACAATTATTTAATTTTAATATGGACTTTTTGGATCTTTTTCGAAGTTCAAATTATCGTTGTCTCGATGGGACTTTAAAATTTGACAATGATTTCTAAATTTAAAGGACAGTTGTATTAGGAAATCAATCATGCTAAACACGGATTCAGTGCCAGAATTTTAGGGCTCAAAGGATACCGTATTTATTCTAATAGAAGAGCAGCTGCACCCCTAGGGCCAAAACTAGTGGGTAAACCACTTTTTATTGCATTTTAAACACAAAGTCAAAAATTTCAGAGGTTGAACTTATAAATACGGTAAGCTTAATTTTTAGAGAAAAGGATTTCAGGGGCCATCTCGACATGACTTCTGCAAATATCAAAAAACGATAATTGGTTACGCGAAAAAGTGACTCACACATCCTCTTTGCCGTTTGAGCACATACTTGGTGTCATAGACTGGCAAAGGGGTGGAGATGCCCCAGTGGTCACTGAAACAAGCTTTTTTACTGCTCAAACACATAAATAACAACCAGCAATGACTACCTTGGCGGTTCTGGAGGGTGAAAGAAGTGTGGGCAGCTGAAACACAAAAGTGTTAAATATCTGACCAGAAAAGTGCAATTGGAAACCAAACTAAAAATGGCAATCAACTCAAGAACAGATAATGTGTAGGATTATTTGTCTGGTGTTATGTATTGAATTAGAAGGTGGTGGTGGTCAAAGAAGAAGTGTTAGAAAATGAATGCAAGAAAAGGTGGTTAAGGTTTAGTCAAGGGCTGCACTCCTTACGTACCTGCCTTGGAGGGACTCGCCAAATTGGCTAAAACAATCGGTTAGCATATGGCTTTAGCAATATTAAACATGTCCACGGTCTGAGTTTAAAATGCTGAAATTTCAATGCGGAAATTAACAACACAGTCGACTCTCATCTATCCAACACCCTAAAAGTTCGCTCCCGCTTAGAGTCTGACACCTTTTTTGCCCTATTTTTTTAATGTTTAGCGAAATGTGATTCGTCAATTCAGCTTAGAAAATTGCTAGCAGTCCGGCCCCCAGAGTCGGTCCCAAATCGTGGTTTGATTGTAACACTAATTTTTGCGTTGAGTTACAAAAGTTTGCTAAGTTTTTACTGGAAATAGTTTGCAGAAAGACGTGAACATGAACTAAATTATAGGATGTACTAAAATCAGGGCTCCCAGATGTCTTTTTTAAAAAGACTTGTAATTTTTTTGAGACCCCAAATCTTTTTTATTAGGTTTTTAGTCAGAATCTATTTTTTGGCTTCCGAATGGCAATAAGCACTGGATAAAATGACCCTCTTTCTTCAAAAATAGTCACAATGTTCTTTTTTACCCAAATGTCTTTTTTCGGGAAAGAATGTGAGAGCCCTGGTTAAAATCAAATTTGAATAACGTAAAAAATTGTAATTTCATGTACAGATACTTTAGATCCAAAAAGTGCCGATAGAATCCAAAGTTTTTCCAGTGGACAGAAAGTTTTATATATATTTTAATGACCTACACATGATTCCTACTAAAAAACCAGCAAATATTTGTTAAATAACTGATAAGAATTATTGTAAACCCATCCTTCTCAAATAAAAAGATATTTAGAATTTTCGAAAACTATTTTTTTAAATAATTTTAAAACTCTGAGAAATTTTTTGATAACTAACCCTAACAGAGTTATTTGAATTTTTTTTGAGAAGCATGGATATTTTTCGAAAAAAGTAACACTTACAAACTTCGGTGTTCTTCTTGCGACACTTGGGCAGATTGTTGGGTAGTGGTTGGTCAAAAAGTTTTTAGTGGTTGTGGGAAATAGCTGCCAATTAACTCCATGTATTCAGACCTCAGACTTAGACCTTCTACCAGAAATTTAGCTGCAGCTTTTAGGTCCTCCAGGGGTATCTAAAACAGTGGTTCAGTAATATTTTCGGATAATTGCCCAATTTCTTGATTGGAATGTTTCTTTTTTCTATTTTACGGCTTGAGCATTCAATATTTTTTTTATCAAAGTTGTAACTGAGATTTTGGGTTATAGTTATCAGTTTTTGATTATTAGTAGAATTTTAAAATATAAAAAACAAAAATTTTAAAATGTGAGGAGATGATGGCCGGTAAAGTACTTCTCTAATCTAAGTCCCGCAATATTGCTCTATAAAAATCTTGATTTTCAAAACTATTCAAGATTGCTAAAAGAACCATAGTTTTTGATCACAGAGATTTTTTTGAATTTTTCACTGGTGGACGACCATTTTTTTACTCCAAATACATTCACATATTTTTTTAAATTATTTTGACCATTTGAATTTTTTTGACTCTAAATTATAGAGCTCTACATGAGGCTCAACAAGATTTTTAAAACTAGTATAAGATCATCAATAAAACGAAATAGAATGATTCAAAAAACTTGCTGGTCCCCGCCTTTTCTTTTTGAAACGACGGGCATGTCTCACGCCATTTTAGGCCGTTCTCTCATTTTTAATTTTAATTTAATGACATTTACACCAGAATAACTTCTTTTTCAAAAACAGCTTTCAACCACAATTTCTTGTGACCATAAAATTTTAAATAAACTGACCCCTGAGAGCTCTTCCTCAGTCAAAGCCATTCTTTGATAGTTGACATCTATGGCGTCTCTGAATGTGTGCATCTCTATGGTCTGCGACTGGATTTGTGAGCCACCTTCTTCCTCTTCCACCTCCACTTGTTCAGGAACTTGGACTGGCCCAACATCCACCCCTAAACTGGTCATACTTCTGCAGGGGGACTGGGGTGAGACGCACTGCGAGTTGCGCTCTGTGCTCGGAGTGTTCGAACCACGGCTGGGTCCTGGGTCCATTCGAGCCCTGTAAATAGATTTGTTTGCGCTTGTATGAATATATAAATTATTTTTACAAACATCTAAAGTTAAAAAGTAAAAAAAAGAAATTTTTAGTCGACAAGCCTCCAAGTTCGATTCCACCTTGGCGTAACAATTTTTCTGCTTTATTGAAAAATTCTTTAGTTTTCGTTTTGTTCCTTGTGAACATTGGTGTGCTTTTAAGTCTGGTACTTATGTCTCGTACATTTGGAAATTTGCAATTTTTAGTTCAGCGATCCCAATTATTTTGTCAATGTTTTGTCAATATAAGAGTACCACCCTCGAATTTGACCCAAAGCTAATTTCAACTTTTTCACCCCAATTTCGACGTTTTTTGCCGGATGTGATTCTCTAATATAGTATAAAAATAGCGAGAGTTTCGATTGGCAACCGGACATTTTCCATAATTTGTGGAATTTGTCCGCGGACATTTCCATAATAATACCATTTGTCTGCGGACATTTTCCATAATTATGCATGTTTCGATTTTGCCAGGCGTTGCTGAAAAATTAAGATTCATGTCATAAGACATAAAAAACTAATTCTACAAAAGTGGAAATTTGATGTTGGGCAGATACCGTAAATTATGAAAGCAAATTGATAAGCAGACTGCATTGGGAATCGAACTTGCAAGGCTTGTCAACTAATTTAAAATTTAGCTGCATAAAAAGCATTAAAAAAGTGACGGACTGGCTTGCACAGCACACACAAACACAACAATACTAGTGACTGGATAGAAAAGGAGATATTTCAAAAATACAGTGCACAGCTATTCTGAATTTCTGTAATGTTTATCGCGCTTTTTGTTGTGGCTAACTATTTCAGTCTTCTAATTTTTATTTACCCTATTTACTTTATTGAGCCCTGGAACAAAATGGCCGAAAATAAATTAGTGTCTAGTTTCCTGAATTTCATTTTGGTTATAGAGCTTCGATTATTGATTAGATGATGTTGTTCGAAAGATCACAGAGACCTCAGGAACTCATCTTTTAATTTTCCAACGGCTTTCTCTTTTTTCGGCACTTTCGTCAGCTTTAAGGCATTTGAAACTACTTATATTTGCGAGTTTTAGGAAAATAAGTAATTCGATTTTTTTACCATAATTTTTAGAATTTTATGTTGATTATAGTAGTCATGGTACTTTCGGTAGCTTAAATGAACTGGTTGATGAGGGAGTATGTTGATGCACGTGGTTTTGTCACTTTGATCACCATAATCAACTTAATCAAAAAACTATGGTCAAAAGATCGGTGCCCCCCCCCCTTTAAAGGGCAAGAGGTCCGGCACTTCCCTAATTTAACAGTTTTATCACAAAAAAGCTTTTGGAAATGAAATAAATGACACTGAAACACAACACATATAGGGTGTTCAGAAAACAAACGCGTACTAAACTTACTATTTTTTGCTAGTAATTTTTAAAATTTTAAATTTTTCTGTCTTTTTCTAAACATTTTATTAAAATTGCTTATCTAAGATGCCAGAAACATTGTTTCAGAAGGATGGTTCGATAATTGTCTATAGTCGACTTTAAGAACACTACGCTATTTTATGAATGACTGCAACTAACTTGTAAGTTGCGCCTCTATTAGTTCCATAAGCTATGCAAAAGCTGGAGACTATCTAGGGTAAAAGTTTCTCAAGCTAGTAAGTATATGAAACAAGAAACTGCTTTAAGCATTTTCGTTACGTTATTTCTGAACACCCTTTATAAGCATCTAGATAGTTTCTCTGAAAACGCTCCTGTAGCTACATTTATTTTTTCAATTGTTTGGCATCTAGATTTCTTCATTTTTTCTAATTTAGTAGGGCATACTTCAAAGAGCGAAATCGAATTTGAAAAAGGTGGTGACCAGGTGAATTTGAAAAGGAATTATTTTGAAATACAAATTTTCATTTTGTAAAACAGTTAAGCGATGATAAACCCCAAATCATCTAATAGCTTGGGTACCTCAGTGTTTTAGTGCCCGGGTCAGCAGAAGCTGGTCGTGGGCTCTTATAAAATCACGAGACCCAGCTTTTTTCCACAAAACGAAATTTGGATAATTTGAAAATATTTTGAAAAATTCTTTTTTAAATTTATCTGGTCCTCGCATTTTTCGCTTTTTAAATGCCTGTGTAACGCGTTGATATTTCCTTTGAAAGCTGCAAATTTAGCTGACACCCATAGCAGGGCTTCATCGGATATTCAAAAATATGGGATCGGGTATCGAATGTCAAAAAGTGCCTGATATCGGATATCCGATGCAGCCCTGATCCATATCTACAGCTTTAAATATCGAAAGAAAAAAATCAGAAGATTTGAGATAAATAAATTAAGTCATCTTTTTAGGCACTAAACTTATATAAATGTAGCTCTAGGAGATATGTTTAGAGAAAATCTAGTATACAGCTAACTCACTGCAATGACCATCGGCGATTGGCGTTAGGGTTGTGTTGGGTGGCTGTTTCCTGTATTATATATACATAAAATAGCCAAATTAATGTTCTAACGTATTTTCGTCACAAAGAGTATTGATAAACACACGAGCTTTATGATTCATTGAGACTATTATTGGTTGGTCAATCAACCTAATACACAGCTTTGAATTCTCATTTCTCAGAATTTATAATTGGTGTTAAGCACTACAAAGCAACTGCAAGCAACTCAATTGTTTTGAAGTTGGACGGGTTAGAAGGTTATTCAGTACTTGTCCCGTTTACCGCCCACCCCTGAATTTTTGAAAAGTGATCCAAAAACACGTCTTCAACTATTTTTTCTTCTTTTTACGATATACAGTCGAAACTCATCATAAGAACACTCGATATAATGTCAATTTAAGATCAGAAGTTCGTTCCAGCCTTGGGTCCGACACTTTTATCAACCTGATTTTTTTAATTTTTTGCAAGTTCTGTTTTTACAGTCTGGTCTTAAATATCGGGAGAATTCCAATTTTGCCGATTGTTTTACGAAAATTAAAAATTTGTTTTTCTAAAAAAGAAAAACTCGATATAACGTAACTCGATTTAACAAAAAACGTGTTTTTTAAACGAGTTTTTGCTTTTTTAGAGAATAAAAAGAATCCTTGCAATATTTTGGACCAGATTGTCAAAACAGAACTAGTAGACGATTGAAAAAATAGATGTCGAAAAGGTGTCGAAACCGGTAACTTTCCCGGTCCCAGAAGCGAGTTATAACGAGTTTCGACTGTAAAAACATTTTTCAACAGGTTCTGAACTTAAAAGTTAAAAAAATTTTCAAAATTTTTTGACTTGAACTCTTCAAAGCCAGATGGTTATTAAAGACCTTCGTCATGCGCACAGCAGCATGTGCGAAATTTGAATAAGCGGGGACACTCCTCTTTGGTCTTTCACTACAGTCAAACCTCTATATAACGGATTTTTTTGAGTCGATCGAAATGGCTCGAAAGAGCACAGTGAATGACGAAAACGCAAAAAACATGGTCCTTCAAAGGGGCATGCTCACGCTAATAAGAGGTGGCGCCCGGGATTCAAAAATTTTTCCTAATCATTGAACTTCTGTACGGATTTTTCAACTCGGTTTCTAACAAAACCATACCTGAAATTAAATTCTAGGCCCTGTTTTGTTAGAACCAAGTTGAAAATCCGTACAGAGGTTCAATGATTAGGCAAATGTTTGAATTGGGGGACAAATTTTGACAGTGAGCATTCCCTTAAAAAATATTTTCAATCAAGTTTTGGTCAAGTGTAAAAAGTGATAAATTGTAAACATTTTCGAGTGCGGGTATCAAATGGGACAAGTACCGGTTATGCAGAAGTTCAGTAATTCTGAGAACTAAGCCTGAATTATTGAAATCAAGCAGACCTGAATGGTCTAAAAAGTTTTGATGGGATTTTGTTTTATATGTTGTTCGTAAGCATAGTAAATGAATTCTAAAATTAGTAAACCAATTATCCTGCTTAGAAATCAGATATAAATGAACAAATCCTCTTTGGTGTTAGCTAAATTTGGTGTTTGAAAAAAATCTATCAAAATGTAACCATTTTTGTGGTGTTTTTATACGTTAGGTCAGGGTGGCCATATCGCCCCTTTAAAGGGGCGAACGCCCTTTTTTGCAAATTTCGCCCTTTTTTATTTTGAAAAAAAGGGGCGATAAATTACAAAAAGACGAAATATTTCACAGTCACTTGTTGGTTTAGTCGTTTTCGTTGTCTACTTTTTACTTGTGTATTGTGATTCACAACTAGGGGAGCCCAGAGCAGATATTTTACAATAAGGCTAAAAACATGAGTATTATGTACTTCTTATTTCAAAACTTTGTTGTGTTTTAAACGCGCTACGCGCGTCCTACTGGTGCTAGATGGCCGCTAAAAGCGGCCAAATTTCACAACAAATATATATTTTTTTGAATAATTCATGTTGTAGTATTTGAATATCGATTTTAACAGATTTTTACAATGTGATGAGTATCTTAGCTAACGTAGGTACATAAAGCCTGAACTTGAAAATTACAAAAACTTCACCCAGCCCGGATCTCATGCCCCTTTTCAGTACATCCAACCAGCCCGGGATCTCATGCCTTTTTCAGGACATCCAATCCAGCCCGGGATCTCATCCCATTTTCAGGACATCCAACCCAGCCCGGGATCTCATCCCTATTTTCAGGACATCCAACCCAGCCCGGGATCTCATGCCTTTTTCAGGACATCCAATCCAGCCCGTGATCTCATGCCTTTTTTCAGGACATCCAATCCAGCCCGGGATCTCATCCTCATTTTCAGGACATCCAATCCAGCCCGGGATCTCATCCACATTTCAGGACATCTAACCCAGCCCGGGATCTCATTCCCATTTTCAGGACATCCAACCCAGCCCGGATCTCATCCCATTTTCAGGACATCCAACCCAGCCCGGGATCTCATCCACATTTTCAGGACATCCAACCCAGCCCGGATCTCATGCCTATATTCAGGACATCCAACCCAGCCCGGATCTCATCCACATTTTCAGGACATCCAACCCAGCCCGGGATCTCATGCCTTTTTTCAGACATCCAATCCAGCCCGGGATCTCATCCCCATTTTCAGGACATCCAACCCAGCCCGGGATCTCATCCCTATTTTCAGGACATCCAACCAGCCCGGGATCTCATGCCTTTTTCAGGACATCCAATCCAGCCCGTGATCTCATGCCTTTTTCAGGACATCCAATCCAGCCCGGATCTCATCCTCATTTTCAGGACATCCAATCCAGCCCGGGATCTCATCCCCATTTTCAGGAAATCCAACCCAGCCGGGATCTCATCCACATTTTCAGGACATCCAACCCAGCCGGGATCTCATGCCTATATTCAGGACATCCAACCCAGCCCGGGATCTCGTGCACCTTTCAGTACATCCAACCCAGCCCGGGATCTCATGCCCCTTTTTCAGTACATCTAACCCAGGCTCGAGGTCATTTTCAAATTCTATTATGTTTAATTCTATTATGTTAAATCAAATTCTATTTGTTTAATTTTGTACTTGGTAATAAAACTAATTCACTTTTCTCTATCGTATCCGGCGCGAAAAATTGTGTTAAAGTATTATTTAAACCAACTATTTGCTTCAAAATTTAAAATTTTTATTTTTGCAGACAAACTCAAAATTTCGTCGAAAATTTCGAAAAAGTTTGTTCCAAATGTGTTTCAAAACACAAAGTTGCCCTAGAAACACGACTCAGCTTTAATTCTTATCGAGACAAAAATTTTGAATTTTGGCACGATTTTGAATTCGCGCCAAATTTCAAAAATTTGAATTTTCGAATAATTTGAAAGTTGGTGGACTCCATAACTCAATTTCCACTTATTATTTCGACTGAAACTTTTTTTTATTCGATAGCTGAGATTCTGCTGATGTGCCCTTTTGCTGATCGCAGCTCCGAAAAATTTCGGAACACCCCAAAAATCCAAAAACCAAAAAAAATTTTGTCCTGAAAATTGAGAAAAAAAAATTGGGCTAAAAAAAATTTTTCCGTACTCCCCGTGAAAAGTTGCTCGAGACATGTGCAAAAATTTTTTGAAAAAGTGCCCGAACATACCCAACAAAGAGCTTTTGCACTCAGGCTTGTTTTATTTAAGTAGGGTATTTTTGATAGTAAATTTGATCTGATCTCTTTTATTTAGCTCAGAAAGTCGTGTTTGCGTTAGTTAGTTTTGCGTGCAAACTAATAAAGCGTTGTATGGAAAAAATTTGCATTACGCCCCTTTTTTGGCACTTTTTCCTTATAAACGCCCCTTTTTTATCATCGCACGCCCCTTTTTCTCGAAAACGATATGGCCACCCTGCGTTAGGTCGTGGAATTTTTTTTAAAATGGGTTTGGGTTCAGGTCTAAAAACCGGAAAATTGCCATTCCAAAATTTTTAATTCTGCAGAGAGGTTAGATGATTTATTTATTCATTCATCAGCTCTTTTTTAGCCCAACAGACTACAGTCTACCACCTTCTGTTGGAGATTTGGCGTTGCATGGCTTCCTGTTCTCCTGGATTTCAATAGTGGTAGTGGCTGATTTCAAAGGCGAGAAACCACGTGTCCAGAAGTACAGCCACTTAATAGCGGGCGACTGGAAGGACTGTTGTCAAAGATCTCCGAGTCCATTGAAGCTGAATAGACTTCTTATATCTGCTACTTTAAGTTCTCGAAATTTTGATTTTTTCTCTAAAAAATTTACGCCTCAAAATTCCCTGTTGAAAGATGCTGGTCAGAAATTTTACGAGTAGAAAGAATTCAAAGTCGCTCTGTAGACTCTAGAAGTCTTCCTGGTTATGCTTAGAATCGTACTGGAACTGTAAATAAGTCCATCCATGCTCCAATGCAGTCAAATTTTGTACTAAACGGGTCAATCCTTACCCGGGGCGACCAACTCCAATTCAGGTTATTTTGATCGTTTGGAATCACCCAAAATGGGGTTATTTAGTACCAAATTTTTAAAATGAGGGCATTTTCTACAAATGAGTGCAAGAATGCCATCGAAAAAAAATACAAAATTTTAAAATGAGTTTAATCGCCTAATTGGGGGGGGGGGGTGACCTTGCCTCTAGCTCAAAACAATTAGCCCTCATAATTTCTCAAGTTTTTTAAGGAAATTACAAAAAACCAACTAAGAACAGCTTTTTCTTCCTGTTCCTCTTCAGTATCAGTGTTGGTGGCAGATGCAGCAGCTCTTTCCTCAGTTTCTGTTCCCGCAACTTGTCCACTAGCTCCTGTTCCGCAGCTTCCTTGCAGTCAACTATCTCTGAGTTTCATCATCCACCGACGAGAAAAAAGTTGACAGAAGGGGAACTCCGTGGAAAAACCATTGTGGGATTTTTCTGCCTGACATTTTGCTGAAAAAACACCAAAAATTAAAAAAGCTTGGTAATTTTCCTATAGATTATAATTTAGAAGACACGTTAAAAATCAATAATAATGCATGAGAAGCACCTATGACGCATTGAAACCGCAAAAATAATCGTAGCAATCCAGTTATCCTGGGTACACACAGAAAAATGTGTCTTTTTAGATTTTATTTATGACTATGCAGCCGCATTTGTAGTTTGATAATTATTCGTGTTTAAATAATAAAACTTAATGTCCAAAGCACAAAAATTACCAAAATAATTACATTATACACTGTAATAACTCCCCGCCCCTCGTTTTTTGACTAGGATTTCAGAGTTAAAGGGGCATATCAGCGCTTTTCAAAAAATTAAGGAAAATTAACTTTCTAAAATGTACTTGATTTATAATATCTCGAAAGCTAATCAAAGGTGCCAAGCAAAAAGAAAAATGGAAGGCTGAAAATGTGCAGAGAAAGGAAAATGCTGTCCGGCAAGGAAGGTCAAGCTAAAGTGATTCCATAGGCAACGCATGTACGGTGTCAGAGCGGCGGCGAAAAAAAAAATTATATACACAAAAATGAAAAAAGTTCGGATAAAGAAAAATTGGAGATCAAGCCGGATACGTAAATGTTCTTTTTAAAAATGTTTATATTTTTTGTGACGCCACATCTTTTTTTTATTTTTGAGATGTTAAGTCAATATCCTATTTTTGGTGCTGAAAATTAATAAGCACTGTATGAAATGGCATTTTTTGACGGAAAATGACCAAATTGTAATTTTTTCGGCCAAATGTACTTTTTTCTTAATTTTGAGCTCGCAACCCTGGAACAAAGCTATTTTTTAGCACATTATTATTATAGGAATACGGAAAAATGTTTCAAACAACAAGGTTTAGTTTTGGAAAAAGAACATTTGGAACAGACACTTGCAAAAGTGAAACTACTAGTATTGCTTGCTGCAACTGATAAGTGAATATTTAGCAGCAGCAGTGTGTGTGCACAGACCACCTTTCATTCAAATATTTACAACCATCACTTTTTAAGCCAAAAAAAGACTTGATAATAAATAAGTATACAGCACGACTTTTATTTTCCTTCAATTTTTTGATAGTACAGGGGCTAAATTTACTTACCGCCGTTTTCTCTAAAAAGCCCCCCAGGCGCTTTTTTATTCAAATACCTAATATCCGGAAAATAAGGGTCAACTTTGGGGGAGTTGGTCACTTTTTCGGATCAGGGGGCCTTTTAGAGAAAATATGGTACATATATCCTGCTCCAGACTCAACTATTATTATTTTTTCATCAAAATTGTTTTAAATTTTATTATTCTATGAGTTCAGTCTTTATAGATTAGTTTTGAGTCGATTTTTTTTTAATTTTTACTGTTTTTTTTGGCAAAGGTAACTTATTAAAAAAATTACATACACAAGGGTGGCAAAAAAATAATTAAGATTTCTGAGCAAAATAATCCACGTTACGTCGAACTTGGAAACTCTATAAGATTTTAACTGATCTTATCTCAAAATCTTTATTTGACTGTACCAAACTCAAAGTTTGCATCTCAATTTTAATTTTAGCAAAGGATAGTTTGATTTAACTAAAGTTGCAAAATAACCTTTTCAAATTGCACTTCAAAAACAGACTTTTATTTTTTTTTCTCTGAACTTTTTAGGGATATATAAACTTTGGTTTTACATTTTTTACATCTACCATAGCCACAACAACCTTGGTAAAGCTTTGAAAAATACTAAGGAATTGTCAAAATCGCGTTAGCACAATATTCATAACGACAAAAACTAAATTTTAAAAACTGTATTTGTTATCAAAAAAGTCAGCATGCACACAACTAATCTACAAAAAGAGGCCTACTTTTGGGTGTAATACTCATTTTGCAATACGAATATATTTGGTCAAGATAAGAAAGGAACAACGAATAATAACTATTATTATTTTTTACAACTACTTCCTGACAAAAAAAAATATAGAAAAAGAAAAGACTGAAAATAACAGCACCTTAGCTGCTAGAGCCTTTAAGACAGCTAATTTTTGGTGCTATGCTAAACACGCTAATGCAAAATGCTTAATTATTATTTTGAAAGAAAAAAGAGGAAGATTTTTTGGTTTTTGAAGCAAGAGACAGCTTCATTATAATCCTTATTGATGTGTCCAACTATAAAAACAACAAAAATTTTTGATGGTTCAAGTAATCAGTGTTTTTAGAAAGACCTTATTAACTGCAGTAGCAAATCACTGAAATCCAACACCTAATTAACTACCGTATTTTCTCTATTAATTACCCGGGATAATTTTTTTCAACCCTTGCAAATCGAAAAAAAATTATTTTTATTTTGAGATTTTGGGTGGTCGACCAAAATCTAAAAGTGAAATCAACTAAGTTCGTGGTGATTAAGAAACGCAAAAACAGATTTGCAAAATAATTTTTTGAGCTAAAATACAGGGAGCCTATGGGGTAATTAATAGAGAGGGGGTAAATGTTAGAGAGGGGTAATTAATAGAGAAAATACGTACTTTCAGCACCTTTTTCAAAGCTTAGTCAAATATACTGAAATCTAAATCAAACCTAATTTCTGAAATACTGCGCCTATACCCTATTTTTGTTTATCTAAAGCTGAACATTAAAATTTGCTAACTATGAATAACTTTGTAGAAATTTACCACTAAATTACATATTCAGTCAACCCTGATTTAACGGCACCCCCGGCCCGGTCTCCAGGGGTGCCGTTAATCGAGGGTTGACTGTAATGTGCATTAAATGGGAAATTTGGCGCTACTATCGATAACGCCGCCCCCTCCAACAATCAGACCTTTTCAGCGGGGTCGATTTGCTTATGCACACTGTCAAATTTCGAATTCCTCTCAAGACGCTCGTGCAGAATAAAAAGTATTTTATGAAGAATATTAACATAAGCAGCTTATTTAGGACACGCCATCCTGCCTCCTTACCAATAAATCCATTTAGCAGGTGACAAAAGCATGAAGAGGATATAAAGGCAAGAAACATTTGCCAGAGCTATGCTAAAAGTTGAATTTTGAAGTTGTTTAAGCTGTAACAAAAAATAAAAATGTTTGCATGGCGACGGAAATAATGCTAAAGTCTTCAAGGAAAATCGGCTTTTTTGATTTTTTATTTCAACACATAATCTTAGGCTTGCATAGATAAGTTTAATACAGTCAAGTCTCGATTTCACGGCACCTCCTCAAGTTCGTTTCCGCCTTGGGTCCGACACTTTTTTACCTCGATTTTTGATGTCTTTCGCCAAATTTGGTTCGCCAGTCTGATCCAAAATAACGCAGTGATTCCGATTTCGCCAAACGTTATCTCAAATTCTCGCAAGACCCGCGATGAAGACCCGCGGTCTCGATTTCACGGCACCTCTTCTGAAAACGGGTGCCGTAAAATCAAGACTTGACTGCAAAATGAACTTGGTGCTTCTCTTGTCAGCGTAGGAAGTTTTATGGGGGTAAACGACCCCCTCCCCTCTTTCGGGGAGGTGAATTAGTTTTGTTCCTACTGGTGCAGAATTTTACGCTGAACACGATAGTCAAAAAATATTTGGAAAAAGATACTATTTGGACGTCACCTGCCTTCTGAGAACCACTGAGGTCAAGATTTCTGCTCATGCAACTTCAAAGAGGCATATATCGCCAATTCTTTTTATCGATAAGAATTATTTAAAGCTTAAAAGAAAGCGCACATCTTGGGCTTTTTAGTGACATATTTTTATATACTTAAGACAACTGAATATTACAATTCAATTAAAAACAACTGTGTCATTTTTCAGAAACGTTATGATAGAAAAATATGCACCAAAAAGGGTAAGAAGTCATTTGAGAAAAAAATAAGACAATTCGAGAGAGCAGAAAAAATTTGCACTGAAAAATGGGCTCTATATGTGTTCGTGGAACTCCCAAAAAAATTTTGCCTTGGTCCCCCCTGTTGTTTTTTTTCGTAATTTTTTGAAATTGTGCCTTGGTCCCCCTGTTGATTTGTTTTGATATTTTTTTTCAAAAGTCTTAAAAAGTATCAAACAGCCAAAACCTTTTTTAAAGTATGTGAGCCCTTGTCCATTTACTACGGTGGACAGAAAGGTGAACTTCCATTGAATTAGGGGTCGGCCGAAGGCCGGCCAGGTAAAAAACCCTTTAAGGAATTTTTCTCTTTAATGATTTTTTTACCTGGCCGGCCTTCGGCCGACCCCTAATTCAATGGAAGTTCACCTTTCTGTCCACCGTAGTAAATGGACAAGGCTCACATACTTAAGGCTCAGCCAAGAATTTTTAAAGTACGAGTTCTTGCATATTACTCTGCGTCCTTAAAAAAATAAGAGTTGCCCGAAAATGCTAAAGTAGTCAAAATAAATACTTTTTAAGACTTTTGAAAAAAATATCAAAACAAATCAACAGGGGGACCAAGGCACAAAATTCAAAAAATTACGAAAAAAACAACAGGGGGACCAAGGCAAAATTTTTTTGGGAGTTCCACAAACACATATAGAGCCGAAAAATGTGTTGAAGTATAATGAAAACAGATCTTTTAGAGTGCTTTTCAAGGCTTTCGAAAAAATTTAAAAAAAAAGTAGACGAAATTTTTTGGCTGAGGAACCTGGAATTCTGACACCGGATTCGTTTTCAGTTCGTGGTCTATTTGACTTTGAAAAACTTTTGAGTCTTTCGATTTATTTATTTTCTCATCTGTACTTTATTTGAAGGACTACAAATCTTTAGCATTTTGAAAGTTTAGGTCAAAATCTTCACTTTGAGTGTTTACAGGGTGGTCCAAAATTTTCCGACTATATGTTTTGCTCATAACTTTCTGAATTTGCGCTATTTTGACCAGATCGTTTTTTTTATTATAAAGAGAAGGCGATTAAAATTTGTTTGACACTAAACATGTCTCTGTATTCGTACGAAAACCGGCTTCGCAGATGCATAGAGGTTCAGGGCAGAAGTGTGGAGCAGGAGTATGAAAATGTCGAATAATTTGTTGTTAAATGTTTTTGCCACTATCGAACGATGTTCAAATGAATGTTAAATAAAAGAATCTCTCGACTTTTCTGCTGAAAATTATGCAAATATTCAACGGGCCGGTAAACCATGATGTGTTTATTAAACAGAGACGTGTTTAGTGTCAAACAAATACTCATCGTCTTCTTTTTATAATAAAAAAAAGATCTGGTCAAACTAGCGCAAATTGAGAAATTTATGAGCAAAACAAATAGTCGCAAAAATTTAGACCACCCTGTAAACACTTAACAAACACTGGATAAAATGGCACTCTTTGCCTGAACATGACCAAATTGAAAAAAAATACTATTTTTTTTAAATTCAGATGAGAACCCAGTGTTTTATCCTTTTTCACGCATTTGCTATTTTTCTTGTTTATTGATTAGAAATAAGAGAGATGGTGAAAAAATGAAAAATAAAAATTTTAAAAAATCCAAAAAAATTAAAATCTGTTTAAAATCTGAATTCAGCGTTTCACGTCCGCATAAAAAAGTATGTTGCTAGCAAAATATAGTCTCATAACTATTAATTATTAGTTTGTTTGAAGATGCTGCTGACAAGTTGGATAATGCTATGGAAACAATTACGCAAATGAAGCTAAAAATAAGTAGTCAACATGTGCAGGAACAAAACTACAAATATAGTCTGAAAAAGAGCAAAGTTTATTTGAACGCAATAAATATCAGTGGGAGCCAAAGCAACATTTGTTCCCTCTATCAATCACTTGCTAATACCGCTTTGTTTTTTGTTTAAAAAATAGAGTGAAAGGCTATTTTTTTAAACGGTCTTAGGTTGCATAGAAAACTATTCGTTTCTCCTAGAGTTGTGAAAAGGAAAATTTTCCGTGAATTTTCGGAAAAATTGTTGTAATTTTTCCGTCAGTATGTATTTTAAAAAATAGAAATTTGTCCTTATTAAACCATTCAGACTTGTTTGGCTGTCCATTTGGTTGTGTACTCACTCTTTTTATTACCGAGGGCTAGGAGGGCATTGAATTAAAGGGCTACTGCCTTGGTTTTTTAAACCTTTTTAACGGGGCCACAATATTTAGGTTAAATTCTACAGTTAACGGAACAGCCATAGTAAACTGTGCAGCTTCAGAGGCGTAGCCAGGGGGGTCTCAGTGGGCTTTAGCCCCCGCCTTGTTAGGTTTTTGAATAACATTGTAAGTTAAAAACATTATAAAACTCAAAATGGCAGGTGGGTGATTGTAGGTTCTGGTAGATTACCGATAAATTCCGATAAGTATTGGTTGAAGGCCATTGCCGCCTCCGACAACGTTTTTTTTGTCCCCGCCAATTCAAATTTTTTTCTTTATCGTTGGATTTACGTACGAATTTTTCAACTTGGTTTCTAACAAAAATACACCTAAAATTAAATTCTAGGTCTTGTTTTGTTAGAAACCAAGTTGAAAAATACGTACAGAAGTTAAATAAAAAGTTAAAGTTAAATAATTAGGTGAAAAATTTTAATTGGCGGGGACAATTCAAAACAGGTGGCAATGGCTCTTTAAGTGCGTATATTATTTTGGTGTCAATAGAGTTCTTTGTTGGATTAGAATCAGATATTGATCAAAGAACGAGCACTGTTTAATAAATGTTGACCACATCTCTATTTTTTTCTATTTTTCCGGAAATTTTCTATTTTTTCGGGAAATTTCACAGTTTCTAATATTCCGGAAAATTTCACAGCTCTAGTTTCTGCTAAGATAAAAAACTGGGTTCTTTACGGTTATCCCAACCTCCACTATATTCTTCATTAAAATTTTGTGGGCAATAATAGTAATCATGACAAAAAAAGTTACATGAAGCCAAATACATTAGACAGAAACAACAAATTAATACATACATACATGTATACCGTATTTCTTCTAACTGCTCGACATGTCCAGTTATTTTTCAATCCTTCAAAAATATGAAAAATTTTGGGTCGATCTCGAGATTTTTGGGTGAAATTCCAAAATCCACAAAGCAGAATCGGTAGAGCTCGTGGAAGTAAAGAAAACGCAAAAAAAACAGATTTGCAAAATGATATTTCTTTCTGAGATATGAGTCTTCAAAATATTGGGTATATAGTAATTAGAAAAAATGAGGTAGTTTAGAAAATTGATAATTCCGAAATACGGTATATGAAAAACCATCAAATTTTCTTCGAAAGACAAAATACGACACACAACAAAATAGCCCATCAATTTGTGCGAAAAATGACGGTCAGCCTCAAACAGCAAAAGTACCGGTTTGACTGTACAAAACATAATTTCTTGCTTTAATTTAAAAAGTTTTTACAAAAATGAAGTTGTCAATTGAATTGAAAATCTCTTTTCTATTGAAAGAACAAAAAAAAGGCGCTACTTGGATATGCCCCCCCCCAAATCAACTTTTTCAAAGTGTTTCCAAACACCCTATATCAACCTAAAATGGCCTCAGGAGTTCAAAAAAGGCATTATTTTTGAGTTCTCGTCAATAAAAATCGAGTTTTGGACCACCCAAAATCACCCGTTCAAAAGGGATTTAGGTCTGTATTTGGGTGGAAATGGACCAAAAAGGGACAAATTTTAAACAAAAAGGAAGAAGTTGAACATAGCTTTGTTGACTGGGCCTACCACATAAATAAACTCTGGTATGCATGCTTTTTCATGCATTCAGAGTCACTTTCGAGTGATTTGCGTCTAAGGTATGTGGGTGTGCGCATCTCAACTCCAAGCAAGCAAGCCCCTTGCGCCCCCGAAGGGGCGCAGGGGCTTGGTTTGTTAGAGATGCGCGCACTCACTTACCTTAGACATAATTCGAGCAAGACTCTTGAAGAAAAATGCATTTAGAGACTATTTTTGCCCAGCTCCAGTGACCAAAACATTGTAAAACAGGTAAAAAGTCAAAATTTAAAGTGTCCAAAACTCAAGTTTTTATTGACCAGAACTTTAAAATAATGTCTTTTTTGAACTTCTGAGGCCATTTTAGGTCGATATTGGGTGTTTGGAAACACTTTAAAAAAAAGTTGATTTGGCGGGGGTATATTCAATTAGGGTCAAAAAAAATATATAAAATGTTTCTTCTTGTATATTACAACCCACATTTTTCCTACAATACAAAAATAAATCAAATATTTTGGCAAACAAGTAACTGAGTAATAGTAGTCTTTCAAGACTAGTGTGCATTTCACAGAAATTCACAAAGCAGACCATTTGCAGGAGCTGGAGCAAAAGAAATCTGCTGTCTAAAGTAGTAGGGATCAAAAATTAAAAAAGCGTCTTTAATCAATCACTCAACAGCATGTGGTTGGTCATAGAGACACAGCAATTTATAAAATAGCATCAGATTGTTTGATTGAGTCGTGATATTGGTGTAAGCTGGAGTGGGTAGACACACCCACAATAATGGATGGGTTTATTTCGATTTCATATAATACATCAATGGCTTCAAATAGAAGCTGCAAAATAAATATCGACGAAGAAAAAGTAGAAAAGATCATAACAATTTTTAGGATCTCGCACGCGTGTGATAGATATGTTTCCCGGATTAATGTTTAAAACAAAAAGACTTCTTGCTCTGATCACAAAAAAATCAA
This sequence comes from Ditylenchus dipsaci, assembly GCA_004194705.1. Taxonomy (NCBI): domain Eukaryota; kingdom Metazoa; phylum Nematoda; class Chromadorea; order Rhabditida; family Anguinidae; genus Ditylenchus; species Ditylenchus dipsaci. The sequence continues at coordinate 103,582 of SADC01001342.1, forward strand.
AACTACCGAATTTCCTTTAATAAGGCAGCCGTCCTGAATTAAAAAACGGCTTGAGTTCGGAATCACCCCACCCACACAGAGTGCTCGGATGAAGGAGATGACCTCATACAGTGGACGCTCGATATAATGTCCGCTCGTTATAACGTCCCATTTTGGCTGGTCCCTTGAGGGACATTATATCGAGCGTCGACTGTATTCGTGTTTCTCGACCTCTATTTCATGAAAAAAATGCGTGTTTTCAGGTAAAAGGGCGTTTCACCCTTTTTTCGGACAAATGTCCAAAAATGGGTGAAACGCTAATTTCGCCTTGGTCCCCCCTGTTGATTTTTTTACAATTTTTTTTAGTCTAATTACGTCAAAAACCGTTCCATAACACATTTTCCCTCGCTTTTTTAACGAAAAAGACCGATTGTATATCGGAACCTCGTATCGCACAGCCAGTAATTTGATTTTCAGATTAACGATTATTCGTCTGTTTTAGCTGCCCAAAATGAAGGTCTTCGATTGGTCTAATAGCGATGTTCTCACTTGGCTTACAAGAACATTAGGGCCAAAGAAAGGTAATAAGGATGAACTTATTATAAGCCTAAGCCACTTTATATTCAGATGAGAATTGTTATCGGACCGGAATTGCGTTATTTTCTTCAGATCGAAACTAACTAGTAGCATCTCAGTACAAGTATTTGTCAGTAGACGCTACATTTGAGGTCTGCCCTAAAAGCTTCCGACAATTGTTGACTTTCCATGGCCTGGTATGCTCTTTTCTCAAATAGTTTTCACATGAATGATTTGAAATAACTGTTAGGTATGCTGGTGTAAGTGGAGATGAATGAGCGTCACTCGCATTCGCTCTGCCACCTCAAAGCTTTTCCAAGTCAATGTGATGATCTACTCGAGTGTTAAATGTAGGGTGTATTTGCCGGATTTGAAAAACAGTTGGCAAACGTCTAAGCAGCAACAAGAGCTTTCATCTATTCCAATAACATTTGCCAAAAGTCATCTTGAAGTCGTTTTAACTTTTTGGTTGTTATGATCGTTGTTTGGAAGTTTTATGATCGAATAAATTTAGTGCGTCATATGAAGATGGTGATTCTTGAAAAAACCCAAAAATGCTAGCCGCATTTTGTTAGGCACTCTAAAAGTAGCTCTTTCAGCAAAAAAAACAGACAAATAGTTATCAATCCAAAAATCTAAAATAAACATGACATTAGCATGTGGTTGGAACAGTCACAAAATGGTACGAGCTTTGAGATACAATCTCTTTTTTTCGTTAAAAAAGCGAGGACAAATGTGTTATGGAACGGTTTTTGACGTAATTAGACTAAAAAAAGGACAATACTTTTTTCTCCGACTAAAACACTTTTTTTTTCGACTAAAATATTTTTTTTTCCGACTAATTTTATTTCCGACTAAAACACTTTTTTCTCCGACTAAAATACTTTTTTTTCGACTAATTTACTCTTTTTTCCGACTAATTTTGATTCTCGACACGAAATCAACCATTTTTAAAAATTTTGTGTGAAATTCAAGGGTGGGCAAAGACCAGATGGCTGGAGACCCACTCCGGAATGGCCAAAAGGCCAAAATTATTGGTTTTTTGGGGTTTACTAAAGGGGGAGTAAACTTTTTGAGAAAAATCGATTGAGCGGATCAGATTTCGGGTCCGATCGGCTTAATCGCTCAGAATTCCAGGTTTATGGTGGTTTCGAGTGGTTCAGGGTGGAGTTGTGGGCGATTAAGCCCATCGGACCCGAAATCTGATCCGCTCAATCGATTTTTCTCAAAAAGTTTACTCCCCTTTGATAAACCCCAAAAACCAATAATTTTGGCCTTTTGGCCATTCCGGAGTGGGTCTCCAGCCATCTGGTCTTTGCCCACCCTTGAATTTCACACAAAATTTTTAAAAATGGTTGATTTCGTGTCGAGAATTAAAATTAGTCGGAAAAAAGAGTAAATTAGGCGGAAAAAAAGTATTTTAGTCGGAGAAAAAAGTGTTTTAGTCGGAAATAAAATTAGTCGGAAAAAAAATATTTTAGTCGGAAAAAAAGTGTTTTAGTCGGAGAAAAAAGTATTGTCCCTAAAAAAATTTGTAAAAAAATCAACAGGGCACCAAGGCAAAATTAGCGGTTCACCCATTTTTGGACAAATGTCCAAAAATGGGTGAAACGTTTCACCCGGCGGTGCCGGTGCCCGGTGCCAAAATTGGGTACTACCTTTTTATGGGTACCACCTCCGAAACCCAGTGCCGGGTTTCGGATGAATGAATGAAAACGATTCTAACCGCCTGTTTGATGCTTTCTAGCCCTAGAGGTCAATTAAATCACTAATAAATAGGGTAAGAAATAAGGGGCATAATCGTTTCGCCAATAAAATTTTCGCCAATACGGTCGTTTCGCCAACTGTATCTTTTCGCCAATGAGATCATTTCGCCAATGCATCTTTTCGCCAATGGCTTCTTTACGCCAATAGACTCTTTTCGCGTATACTCTTGATTTCTTCGGCAAATAAGCGATAAGAAGTGTAAATTAAATAAGGCAGTGCCTTAAAGGCACGCATCCAATAGCGAATATATGATCTCTCAGGTTCGATACCCAGTGGGGGGTTACCAGTGTTTCACTAATTTCACTCCGAGTGAGAATCTCACTCATTTTTGTAATATGTTTTTTGCGTTTTCTTAACTCCCACGAGCTCTACTGATTCCGCGTTTCAGATTTTGATTGAGCAATCGAAATTTTCGAGATCGACCCCAAAATTTCAGATTTTTGGGGGTTTAAGTACTTCCAAATCTCTCTTTCTTTACTCCTTTCAAAAGCATTTGAATCGATTCAACTGGCTGGATCGGTCAATCCATCCACTTGATTCATTTCAATTCGTCTGGCTGAGTCGATTCAACTGGCTGAATCGACTCATCTGGCTGAATCGATTCGACTGACTGAAATGATTCATCTGGCTGAATCGATTCTTTTGGCTGAGTCAACAAATTCAACTTTCTGAATCAATTTAACTGGGTGAATTAACTTAATTGAATCATTCTATCCATTCGAATTGATTCATGCGGCTCGATCGAATCAATCCATCTTTCAGTCACACATAGCCATTCCATTCAACCTTCAATTATCCTCAACCATTACAAGCAGTCTTGTAAATCGAAAAATTTCGCCGAAAAGAGGCGGCGCCGAGCGCCGCCTCTATTTTTTTAGCCGGCGCCGAGCGCCGGCTCCATTCTTTTTGCCGCCGAGCGCCGACGGCGGCGAAAAATCGCCGCCGGACACCGGCATCATAATATTAGAAATTTATACGCGTTTTTACCGCTGTGGTGCCGAAATAAGAGGTTGTTGAAAATTAATTTTTTTTATTTGATGTTACATTAGCCAGAACGGACGTATAAATACCAGTGTTTGGAAAATGACAGTGATAGTGAAAATGAAATGATATCATTATCATTTTGAACTATCACTTTGTAAATGACAATACTTTTTTCTCCGACTAAAACACTTTTTTTCCGACTAAAATATTTTTTTTTCCGACTAATTTTATTTCCGACTAAAACACTTTTTTCTCCGACTAAAATACTTTTTTTCCGCCTAATTTACTCTTTTTTCCGACTAATTTTAATTCTCGACACGAAATCAACCATTTTTAAAAAATTTTGTGTGAAATTCAAGGGTGGGCAAAGACCAGATGGCTGGAGACCCACTCCGGAATGGCCAAAAGGCCAAAATTATTGGTTTTTGGGGGTTTATCAAAGGGGAGTAAACTTTTTGAGAAAAATCGATTGAGCGGATCAGATTTCGGGTCCGATGGGCTTAATCGCCCACAACTCCACCCTGAACCACTCGAAACCACCATAAACCTGGAATTCTGAGCGATTAAGCCGATCGGACCCGAAATCTGATCCGCTCAATCGATTTTTCTCAAAAAGTTTACTCCCCCTTTAGTAAACCCCAAAAAACCAATAATTTTGGCCTTTTGGCCATTCCGGAGTGGGTCTCCAGCCATCTGGTCTTTGCCCACCCTTGAATTTCACACAAAATTTTTTTAAAAATGGTTGATTTCGTGTCGAGAATCAAAATTAGTCGGAAAAAAGAGTAAATTAGTCGAAAAAAAGTATTTTAGTCGGAAAAAAAAGTATTTTAGTCGGAGAAAAAAGTGTTTTAGTCGGAAATAAAATGGATAATATTTTTTTCTTACCGCAAAACACTTGAAAATTACCGCAAATCATTTTTTTATTACCGCAATTTGATTTTCCCGCAAAATACTTTTTTCTTACCGCAAAATACTTTTTTCTTACCGCAATTTGATTTTCCCGCAAAATACTTTTTTCTTACCGCAAAATACTTTTTTCTTACCGCAAAATACTTTTTTCTTACCGCAAAATACTTTTTTCTTACCGCAAAAATACTTTTTTCTTACCGCGGAATAACTCTGATCCCTCAGAATCCCACCCCGGAATGGCCAGAAGCCACTGAAAGTTGGTTTATGGGGGTTTACTAAAGGGGGAGTAAACTTTTCGAGAAAAATCGATTGAGCGGATCAGATTTCGGGTCCGATGGGCTTGGCCGATGGTTTATGGTGGTTTCGAGTGGTTCAGGGTGGTGTTATGGGCGATTGAGCCGATCGGACCCGAAATCTGATCCGCTCAATCGAATTTTCGCAAAAAGTTTACCCCCCTTTAGTAAACCCCGAAAAAACCAACTTTCAGGGGCTTCTGGCCATTCTGGGTGGGATTCTGAGGGATCCAAGTTGTTTCCTGACTGAAAAATTCAAATTCCCGCAAAATTTTGACTAAAAACGACGAGAAAATTTTTTTGCGGTAAGAAAAAAGTATTTTGCGGTAATAAAAAGTATTTTGCGGGAAAATCAAATTGCGGTAATAAAAAATGATTTGCGGTAATTTTCAAGTGTTTTGCGGTAAGAAGAAAGTACCATCCAAATAAAATTAGTCGGAAAAAAAAATATTTTAGTCGGAAAAAAAAAAGTGTTTTAGTCGGAGAAAAAAGTATTGTCCCTTTGTAAAAGGATAGTGATATCATTTCGTCAACTATCATTTTAACTGTCAACTATCATTTTAACTATCACTATCATTTTAGTTATCATTTTGGAAAATGATAGTGATATATTTTTGCCAACTATCATTATGACTATCATTTTGACACTTTATCATTATCACTATCAATGTTAAAATTATCATTGTTATCACTACAATTTGAAATGAATTGACAGATATCCACGGTGGATGATCGCAAAATATCTCATTGAGCGTAATCTCGTACTGACTAAGGACTAAAAAATAGGCTAGAAGAAAAAGTTTACTAAATGTTTTCTAGATGTGCAGATAACTTATTGAGAGTCCAGTAATAGGGATCTTCCTACTTTTGAAGAGGTTACTTACCCTACTCCTGAAGAGGTTACCTACCCTACTTCTGAAGAGGTTACCTACCCTATTTAGTTCAACGTTAATCAAAGATACAATAATTTCACGCCGCACTAACTAGACTCCGTTAACATAATCCAGCCCAACCAAAACACACGGTACACTTTATTACAACACGGTTTACAGAGCACAAGCACTAATGAGGCATTAATATAATTACAAACACAGATTACTGAATTGCATTTGCTTGTATTTATCAAATAAACATCAAATTTGAATCAACTTTTAGTTGAAATTCATAAGCGCTTTTCTCTTGAATAATTTTCGGCCGGTCTTTCCTTTGTGTCCAATAGTGTTGAAGGTAACAATGGAAAATAAGCTTTCCACTGCAGAAGTGCCGCTGGGAATTGGTAAAATATCCTTAGCCATCATATAGACTTGAGAGTATGTCTAAAACTATATTTGTAGTAAAAGCTAAGCCGATTAAATGTTATTAACATATCTCATAATTTTCTTCCCAAAACAGCATCGTATCCTTATTTATTTTCTTTGGAAAGCGCCGCCGGCTTTATTTTTTTTTGACGCCGGCGCCGAGCGCCGGGTCGGCGGCGAAAAATCGCCGTCGGGCGCCGGCGCTGTTTAGATGACTGATTACAAGCTTCATTACCAACTTTAATCCAATTCCAATACAACAATTATTCGTGGCTGAGTGTCGACTTCGGGTTTTTTTAATCAAAGGTCGAATAATCCCCAATCATCGTCAAGCCTGTAAAAACCAAAACATCTTTGAGCATTGCAGTTCAGTATTCAATCGTCCAGGATACACTATTCATCGAACAATCAAGCTTGCATCGTCCTCAGGTGTTTACGATCACGCCTCGAATCTTTTTTAGGCATTCACTCACGAGACTACCAATCTTAGGGCCTATACAATCGAACTTGTAATCATTCTTTTTCTCTCTCAAAAGCAATAATGTGCAACAGAGAAGGGGAGTAAAAAAATTCTCCGAATAGCAGTTGTGGGGAAAGTTTGGATAAAAAAGAGGGGAGTTTTTAAAGGAACTAGGTGCCCGCGTAGCGACCTAAAAAACTAGTACTATTCTTAGGATCCCACAGCGCAGGATGATTCTCCACCAGCTCTACCAACTTGAGCTTCTTCACATCGGTGAGCTCCTTCTCGACCTTGGGCGACTTGATGTTCTCTTCGAGTGGATCGGACATTTTTTTCTCGCGGCAACTAAACTTTCAAAATACATAACACATTTTAGCAAAGAGGAGGAAACAAAGCGAGAGGAGAACATAATTGCACAATGAATAACAGAGAAATATGTTAGTAAGCAAATTTTACGACTAATGCTGCAAGAAGCGAATATTGGCAAAGGGATCAGCGACCCAAATTACCTCTAAACTGGCCAAAAAAGCCAAAAAAAATAGTGTGTCACTACGTGGGTTTGAACCTGCAACACCAAAAAACACCATTTTGGGCCAAAAAACGCGAGCACTTACGCACTGCGCCATGGAAGCCACTTTTTCAAACCTAAATGGCTTCCCCCCCCCCTTTAAAGGTAATTGTTTAATCACAGATCATGACTAAATGCATTGCGTCGTAGAATCTTGAATTGGCTGCAAAAAAGAGACTTATATTTCCGTCTGTTACACGCTGCGGCTCAGCAATCGAAGTTATCAAGTGTTTTCTGGAACTGGAAGAGCATATCCTCAGCATTGCTAGGGTGAAAAACTGGTCTACCCCCACAGAAAATGAGATGGAGGTGAAAATTTTGCAATTTCAAAACGCAGATAGATAGATCTGAAAAAGTTTAGTATTTACGCTGGATTGCCAAAATTTCATCAAATGAAAATGAAAAATTCTCATTTTCACTTTCTCATAGAAAATGAAAATGAGAAAACTTTCATTTTTTATTTTGGAATTACTGCTCTTGGCCAAGTATACTTGGCCCAGCTTGGCCAAGGTAGTATAGATTCTCCCATTAGGAGTATCCTAACATGGTGCCATGGCATTTCGTCCTAAATTCAGTTAGGCCAAAGTCAATTCGTCCAAAGACAAATTCTCCGAAATTCAGTTCGTTCAAAATTCAATTCGTCCAAAAGTTGATTCGTCCAAAAAGCAATTCGTCCAAAAGTGAGTTCGTCCAAAATTCAGTTCGTCCAAATTTAAATTTCAAGTCAAAATTTTTGCGAGAGAACCATTTTTACGGTCACAGAATAACTTCCACCGCTCATAAGGCCGTGCAAGAGAGCCCGAAAGTCAATAAAATCTGGTTTTTTGGGAGTTTACTAAAGAGGGGACAAACTTTTTGAGAAAAAACGATTGAGCAAGTCATAATCGCAATGTAATCGGGTTAATCGCCCAGAATCACACCTCCGAATATACGAAACTATCCTAAATCACTCCAACGACGCCAAAACACTGGTTATGGTGGTTTGGAGTAGTTCGCGATGTTCGGTTGTAAGATTCTGATCGATTTAAAAGATCACATTGCGATTTTGATTTGCTCAATCGTTTTTTTTGCAAACAGTTTGTCCTCCTTTAGTAAACCTCTTGAAAAACCAGTTTTATTAGATTTTCGCTACTGTGGCATGAGATTGGTATTTCGTAAATTAATCCACTAATAGATTACTGATTCGAATCGCGGTGGTGGCAAGCTATTTTTGCCTGGGCAAATAGGTTTCAATGGAACAGTAAGCTTCAGGGTGAGTAGTAAGGCCACCTGGAACCTGTTATGAACGGGTATTTCTTCCCAAACCTGAAATTTTGGATTTTGGGTAGTATACCGCGTAGTACTCAGGTGGTAGTCCAAAACACGTGGTATTTAGGTGATTGTACTTAGGGAGAAACACTCAGGTGATAGTATTTGGCAGTGCCTACATATTGGTACGCAGGTGGGACTGGATCAATGGAGATTTAGACGTACTTAATTTTGCCCAAATTTGGACGAATGGCAGTTTGGACGAACTGACTTTTGGACGAACTGAATTTTGGACGAATTGTCTTTGGACGAATTGACTTTTGGACGAATTAAATTCTGGACGAACTGCATTTTGGACGAATTGACCATGGACGAACTGAATTTTGGACGAAATGCCATGGCACCAGGAGAAAAATCCTCGTTTAGGATACCTTCTAAAATAAAAGATTTTAGGATACTTTTCCTCCTAAAATATCCTATTTTTATTATGAATAGGATACAAATCTCATCCCTGGTCTGAATACAAGCTTCAGTAGGTGTGAAACCCTGCGCTGATGATCTTGTTAGATAGCCAAGAGTGTGCACGGCGTGTCAAACACGTCAAAAGACCAAATCTAGATCTTCGTATAGAGACAAATTCGTTTTAGAAAACATTTTGAATTCAATTTTTTTTGTTTTTTTTAGCATTTTATGTTTGGACGAGACTTTTTTCTGCCCGCTTCTGGCTTTTTTCTGCCCGTTTTTGCTTTTTTCTGCCCGCTTTTTTGAAAATGATCAAAAATAACCCCAATTTGTGATAATTTTTTCATTCTGAGCTGCACCAGTATAGAAAATTTGGCGCTACTTGGATATACCCCCCCCCCAAATCAACTTTTTTCAAAGTGTTTCCAAACACCCTATATCGACCTAAAATGGCCTCAGGAGTTCAAAAAAGGCATTATTTTTGAGTTCTGGTCAATAAAAAACTGAGTTTTGGGACCACTCAAAATCACTCATTTTGACCATTTTTAAAGGGATTTAGGTCTGTATTTGGGTGGAAATGGACCAGAAAGGTGCCAATTTCTAACAAAAAGGAAGATGTTGAACATAGTTTTGTTGACTGGGGCCTACCGCATAAATAAACTCTGGTATGCATACATTTTTTTGCATCCAGAGTCACTTTCGAGTGATTTGCGTCTAAGGTATGTGGGTGTGCGCATCTCAACCCCAAGCAACCAAGCCCCCTGCGCCCCCGAAGGGGGCGCAGGGGGCTTGGTTGGTGGTTCTACCATAGTTCTACCATGGTTCTACCATCGAGTATTTCTTGACAAAATGTTCATAGGGGGCCGTTATATCGAGGGTTGACCTATTTTAACTGTGAACTGTGATCTTTTAATGTGTTTAATGTGATCTTTTAAATCGATCAGAATCTTACAACCGAACATCGCGAACTACTCCAAACCACCATAACCAGTGTTTTGGCGTCGTTGGAGTGATTTAGGATAGTTTCGTATATTCGGAGGTGTGATTCTGGGCGATTAACCCGATTACATTGCGATTATGACTTGCTCAATCGTTTTTTCTCAAAAAGTTTGTCCCCTCTTTAGTAAACTCCCAAAAAACCAGATTTTATTGACTTTCGGGCTCTCTTGCACGGCCTTATGAGCGGTGGAAGTTATTCTGTGACCGTAAAAATGGTTCTCTCGCAAAAATTTTGACTTGAAATTTAAATTTGGACGAACTGAATTTTGGACGAACTCACTTTTGGACGAATTGCTTTTTGGACGAATCAACTTTTGGACGAATTGAATTTTGAACGAACTGAATTTCGGAGAATTTGTCTTTGGACGAATTGACTTTGGCCTAACTGAATTTAGGACGAAATGCCATGGCACCATGTTAGGATACTCCTAATGGGAGAATCTATACTACCTTGGCCAAGCTGGGCCAAGTATACTTGGCCAAGAGCAGTAATTCCAAAATAAAAAATGAAAGTTTTCTCATTTTCATTTTCTATGAGAAAGTGAAAATGAGAATTTTTCATTTTCATTTGATGAAAATGAAAACTTCTCATTTTCATTTTCTCCTACAAAATGAAAATGAGAAATTCTCATTTTCATCAAATGAAAATGAGAATTCTCATTTTCACTGAATTTTTCATTTTCTCATTTTATTTTTTCAAGAGATTCTTACCGCAAAAGATACTGAAAACTTCTCAGTTATTTCTTGTTTATTTGTTTTATGTGGAGGTTCAGTAATATATTGTCAACATCCAGTTGTTTATTTTCATTTTTACAACCCTACAAATGTGTTATTTCGGTTATTGGTTCCTCTATTTTATATTTTGTGTTTCGCCATATCCTTCTCATGTCAAAAGTGCATTGATGAAAAAATATCAGTGCTCTAATATAATTGGGAATGTTACGGACTAGCACTGGAACAGTCAGTGCCAGCTGGCGCCAAAATATTTAGAGATCGTTGACGGTGCGGAAATTTCTAAGGTCGGACCCGGTGCTGCCAAGGGAAGCGGCTGCTTTGAGAATCCTTCTTCAACTTTGCGATACAATTATCTAGCGTATTGTCCTGGTTTCTTGAAATTCCTGAGTTAGCTGGTCTGTGATGAGCTGAATCGCATGTGTGAGTTAATGGCAATCGACTAAAAGTGCTCTACTAACCATTTGCCTTATCCAATCTGCAGTTTTTGACATATCTTCGTCACTAAGGTATCCAGATGTGTTGGGCACTAACGCACATGCCACCATGAAAGTCGGGTCGAAATTACTTGTCTGTGTTCAAGATATTGGTGAAGCGTTCTTTCAAACTGCTGCGAAGATTTCGGACCACCAGCCTGAGATTTTTTGGCAACACTTCCTAAATAAATAGCTGTTGATATTACAAGTTGAAATTCAGGCAAATGACCTCCAAATTATTAAGCGAGAGGACGAGTGCACGAGTGTATTCCAGACAGTGAGATATGGTGACAGTCTTCTCACCCTGAACTCTTTGGAGCACTTCAATAAATGGTCCCCCAATTTTGGCAATCCAGCGTAAATACTAAACTTTTTCAGATCTATCTATCTGCGTTTTGAAATTGCAAAATTTTCACCTCCATCTCATTTTCTGTGGGGGTAGACCAGTTTTTCACCCTAGCAATGCTGAGGATATGCTCTTCCAGTTCCAGAAAACACTTGATAACTTCGATTGCTGAGCCGCAGCGTGTAACAGACGGAAATATAAGTCTCTTTTTTGCAGCCAATTCAAGATTCTACGACGCAATGCATTTAGTCATGATCTGTGATTAAACAATTACCTTTAAAGGGGGGGGGAGCCATTTAGGTTTGAAAAAGTGGCTTCCATGGCGCAGTGCGTAAGTGCTCGCGTTTTTTGGCCCAAAATGGTGTTTTTTTGGTGTTGCAGGTTCAAACCCACGTAGTGACACACTATTTTTTTTGGCTTTTTTGGCCAGTTTAGAGGTAATTTGGGTCGCTGATCCCTTTGCCAATATTCGCTTCTTGCAGCATTAGTCGTAAAATTTGCTTACTAACATATTTCTCTGTTATTCATTGTGCAATTATGTTCTCCTCTCGCTTTGTTTCCTCCTCTTTGCTAAAATGTGTTATGTATTTTGAAAGTTTAGTTGCCGCGAGAAAAAAATGTCCGATCCACTCGAAGAGAACATCAAGTCGCCCAAGGTCGAGAAGGAGCTCACCGATGTGAAGAAGCTCAAGTTGGTAGAGCTGGTGGAGAATCATCCTGCGCTGTGGGATCCTAAGAATAGTACTAGTTTTTTAGGTCGCTACGCGGGCACCTAGTTCCTTTAAAAACTCCCCTCTTTTTTATCCAAACTTTCCCCACAACTGCTATTCGGAGAATTTTTTTACTCCCCTTCTCTGTTGCACATTATTGCTTTTGAGAGATGAAAAAGAATGATGGTTCTGGTCGGTTATCGGGACCACCTTTTTGGACTAACTGTTTTTCTCTTATTAAATTAATAAAGGTGGTCCCGATAACCGACTAGAACCAGAATGATTACAAGTTCGATTGTATAGGCCCTAAGATTGGTAGTCTCGTGAGTGAATGCCTAAAAAAGATTCGAGGCGTGATCGTAAACACCTGAGGACGATGCAAGCTTGATTGTTCGATGAATAGTGTATCCTGGACGATTGAATACTGAACTGCAATGCTCAAAGATGTTTTGGTTTTTACAGGCTTGACGATGATTGGGGATTATTCGACCTTTGATTAAAAAAACCCGAAGTCGACACTCAGCCACGAATAATTGTTGTATTGGAATTGGATTAAAGTTGGTAATGAAGCTTGTAATCAGTCATCTAAACAGCGCCGGCGCCCGACGGCGATTTTTCGCCGCCGACCCGGCGCTCGGCGCCGGCGTCAAAAAAAAATAAAGCCGGCGGCGCTTTCCAAAGAAAATAAATAAGGATACGATGCTGTTTTGGGAAGAAAATTATGAGATATGTTAATAACATTTAATCGGCTTAGCTTTTACTACAAATATAGTTTTAGACATACTCTCAAGTCTATATGATGGCTAAGGATATTTTACCAATTCCCAGCGGCACTTCTGCAGTGGAAAGCTTATTTTCCATTTTTACCTTCAACACTATTGGACACAAAGGAAAGACCGGCCGAAAATTATTCAAGAGAAAAGCGCTTATGAATTTCAACTAAAAGTTGATTCAAATTTGATGTTTATTTAATAAATACAAGCAAATGCAATTCAGTAATCTGTGTTTGTAATTATATTAATGCCTCATTAGTGCTTGTGCTCTGTAAACCGTGTTGTAATAAAGTGTACCGTGTGTTTTGGTTGGGCTGGATTATGTTAACGGAGTCTAGTTAGTGCGGCGTGAAATTATTGTATCTTTGATTAACGTTGAACTAAATAGGGTAGGTAACCTCTTCAGAAGTAGGGTAGGTAACCTCTTCAGGAGTAGGGTAAGTAACCTCTTCAAAAGTAGGAAGATCCCTATTACTGGACTCTCAATAAGTTATCTGCACATCTAGAAAACATTTAGTAAACTTTTCTTCTAGCCTATTTTTTAGTCCTTAGTCAGTACGAGATTACGCTCAATGAGATATTTTGCGATCATCCACCGTGGATATCTGTCAATTCATTTCAAATTGTAGTCAATTCATTTCAAATTGTTTTTTTCTTACCGCAAAATACTTTTTTCTTACCGCAAAATACTTTTTTCTTACCGCAAAATACTTTTTTCTTACCGCGGAATAACTCGGATCCCTCAGAATCCCACCCCGGAATGGCCAGAAGCCCTGAAAGTTGGTTTTTTGGGGGTTACTAAAGGGGGAGTAAACTTTTCGAGAAAAATCGATTGAGCGGATCAGATTTCGGGTCCGATGGGCTTAATCGCTCAGAATTCCAGGTTTATGGTGGTTTTGAGTGGTTCAGGGTGGAGTTGTGGGCGATTGAGCCGATCGGACCCGAAATCTGATCCGCTCAATCGAATTTTCGCAAAAAGTTTACCCCCCTTTAGTAAACCCCGAAAAACCAACTTTCAGGGGCTTCTGGCCATTCTGGGGTGGGATTCTGAGGGATCCAAGTTGTTTCCTGACTGAAAAATTCAAATTCCCGCAAAATTTTGACTAAAAACGACGAGAAAATTTTTTGCGGTAAGAAAAAAGTATTTTTGCGGTAAGAAAAAAGTATTTTGCGGTAAGAAAAAAGTATTTTGCGGTAAGAAAAAAGTATTTTGCGGTAATAAAAAAGTATTTTGCGGGAAAATCAAATTGCGGTAATAAAAAAATGATTTGCGGTAATTTTCAAGTGTTTTGCGGTAAGAAGAAAGTACCATCCCTTTTTTTCCGACTAAAATATTTTTTTTTCCGACTAATTTTATTTCCGACTAAAACACTTTTTTCTCCGACTAAAATACTTTTTTTTCCGCCTAATTTACTCTTCTTTCCGACTAATTTTAATTCTCGACACGAAATCAACCATTTTTAAAAAATTTTGTGTGAAATTCAAGGGTGGGCAAAGACCAGATGGCTGGAGACCCACCCCCGAATGGCCAAAAGGCCAAAATTATTGGTTTTTTGGGGGTTTACTAAAGGGGGAGTAAACTTTTTGAGAAAAATCGATTGAGCGGATCAGATTTCGGGTCCGATCGGCTTAATCGCCCACAACTCCACCCTGAACCACTCGAAACCACCATGAACCTGGAATTCTGAGCGATTAAGCCGATCGGACCCGAAATCTGATCCGCTCAATCGATTTTTCTCAAAAAGTTTACTCCCCCTTTAGTAAACCTCAAAAAACCAATAATTTTGGCCTTTTGGCCATTCCGGGGTGGGTCTCCAGCCATCTGGTCTTTGCCCACCCTTGAATTTCACACAAAATTTTTTAAAAATGGTTGATTTCGTGTCGAGAATTAAAATTAGTCGGAAAAAAGAGTAAATTAGGCGGAAAAAAAAGTATTTTAGTCGGAGAAAAAAGTGTTTTAGTCGGAAATAAAATTAGTCGGAAAAAAAAAATATTTTAGTCGGAAAAAAAAGTGTTTTAGTCGGAAATAAAATTAGTCGGAAAAAAAAATATTTTAGTCGGAAAAAAAGTGTTTTAGTCGGAGAAAAAAGTATTGTCCCTTTGTAAAAGGATAGTGATATCATTTCGTCAACTATCATTTTAACTGTCAACTATCATTTTAACTGTCAACTATCATTTTAACTGTCAACTATCATTTTAACTATCACTATCATTTTAGTTATCATTTTGGAAAATGATAGTGATATATTTTTGCCAACTATCATTATGACTATCATTTTGACACTTTATCATTATCACTATCAATGTTAAAATTATCATTGTTATCACTGAAAAAAAAAAAAAAAAAAAAAATAGAAAAAAAAAATATAAGAAATTTTAGTAAAACCAAGCAAAATAAAATTTGCCACAAGAAAGAGTATTTTTGCTACAAAAAAATAATTAACCTATTTTATTTTTCGAGGTGTGAAAATAATTGGCCCATCTATTAATTTTACTTCTTCTAATGATATTGAAAATTAAACGGCTTCGGTCCATTTCTAGAGGTTATACAATATCCTACATAGTACCTGTTAAGAATAAGTGACCTAAAAATCAAAAACAAAAATTCGGAAATTCGTGGGACACCCTGTACATGACACTGCGGGATGTGATTGGCCCTGCAGAAGATTTGCTGCCGCAATTTCAGTCAGCACTCAAAAATACATTTGGAGACTTCGACTTGGTAATCACCTAATTCATTGTAATCTAACACATAAATTTTTAAATTTTCAGAGGAGTTAGAAGAGAAAAAAATGGCTGGTAAAGCATCGAAAAGAGAGCTCAATGACCATCTTATAATGGACCAGGTTGTTTGCTTAATTAATGCTATCCAAACCAGACCTGTTAACGGGCCAGGATTTTCACAGATTTCCACCGACCCTATCCACTAACCCGCACCAGCACTGGCAAAAGCCCAGTCGGTGCCGTTACAGGACTGGTGTTGTATAAGCCACTATCCGTATTAGGAAATACATTCAATATGAATTATCTATTCAGGTGCTGTATGGAAAAGGCCAGATGGAAAAGAATGATTTGGTCCAGGGTCTTGAGCGTCTGACAAGAATACTTTACAATAAATGTAAGCTGTTGTGTACCAGGTTGTCTCAGAAACTGCTCTGATTTTTAAAGTCTTTACTATTTTTCTCGGCTCAGTCGTCAGCAATTTGCTTTATTTATTATTTTTATTTAGCTATAAATTAAAGCTACATTTTCATTTTTAATATCCTAATCAAATTGTGGACTGTTGTGAATACCCAGGAAGATAGTTAATTTTTCGAAGGAATCTCGCTAATTTATGAGACAATCTTTTACCATTAAGTTGAAGAAAAAGTTTTGTTGTAAGCATTCAATTTTTTTCTTCAAAAATTGCTTACTTTCCATGGCAAATTTTCATGGCTCAACCAACCAACAATTCGTTCACTACGCTGATCTAAAAACTGAATTGTCCATGGTTAAGCTGGCAAAAATCAGTTATGAGAATGTGAAAAAACGGACGGCAAAATTAGAATCTTTTTGATATTTGAGGCTAGATTAGCTAATCAAATTGGCAAGCATTTCGTTAATTGGGGCAAAAACGTGTCGTACCCTGGGCGGGAACAAAGTTGAGGGGCAGCAGCTTAGCAAGTGTAAAATATACTGTTAAACCTCGATACGGTGGCCCCTAAGTTATATAAGACTAAAAAATCTAATATAATACCCGTGTGCTTAAAAACAGGCGTAAAAACAGCCCTGGGCCTATTAAAGTTTTTTTTTTCAAAAGACCAAATTTGAGGGGAGACTGAACAAAGTAGCCAAGATTCCAAGCCATGTTTTGACTTTTGTCGCAACTAAATTGTCAGGTGCTATGCAATTTTAAAAACCTATTTTTTGCGACGAAATTCTTTTCTTCTCAGCCTAATTCATCGGTCATAACCATAAGTAGATATTTAGTAAACTCCCTTTCATTTACAGACCACCAACCGTCTTTTGTGCTGTTGGATGAATACGATTCACTCGCATCAGCTCAAATACGAAGAGAACCACCGGCCAGCTTGAGAGACCAGATTCATAGTGTGATCGCTCCTTTCTTCCTTTCTAGAAATAAACCAGAACAGGCTGGAGATTTGCGCAGTTTCTTTGAAGCCTTCATGCAACCAACATTTAAAGACAACAAAAACATGTCCCATTCTATTATGGGAGTTGGTCAGGATATTTTGTCGGGCACTCGTTTAGAGCCATGCAATATGCAGTCCAATCCTTTTGCCGCATATTTTGGCTTCACTGCCAAAGACTTACATGGGTTTACTGAGATAATGAGGCGCCACGATGTACAAGTAGATGATCGCTGGAAACAAATTGTTTCAATCCATTATAATGGTCAATATTTAAGTTTTTTTTATTAGAATTAATATGTTTTTGCGTCTAGGATACACATGTTACACCGAGGACGGTAACAGAAGTGTACAACTGTTCAACCCATATTCCCTCAGCAAATACTTGTGTATATACGCCAAAACAAACCCTGCTCATCAGCCAGTTCCCAAAAAATGGCTGGTAAAGCATCGAAAAGAGAGCTCAATGACCATCTTATAATGGACCAGGTTGTTTGCTTAATTAATGCTATCCAAACCAGACCTGTTAACGGGCCAGGATTTTCACAGATTTCCACCGACCCTATCCACTAACCCGCACCAGCACTGGCAAAAGCCCAGTCGGTGCCGTTACAGGACTGGTGTTGTATAAGCCACTATCCGTATTAGGAAATACATTCAATATGAATTATCTATTCAGGTGCTGTATGGAAAAGGCCAGATGGAAAAGAATGATTTGGTCCAGGGTCTTGAGCGTCTGACAAGAATACTTTACAATAAATGTAAGCTGTTGTGTACCAGGTTGTCTCAGAAACTGCTCTGATTTTTAAAGTCTTTACTATTTTTCTCGGCTCAGTCGTCAGCAATTTGCTTTATTTATTATTTTTATTTAGCTATAAATTAAAGCTACATTTTCATTTTTAATATCCTAATCAAATTGTGGACTGTTGTGAATACCCAGGAAGATAGTTAATTTTTCGAAGGAATCTCGCTAATTTATGAGACAATCTTTTACCATTAAGTTGAAGAAAAGTTTTGTTGTAAGCATTCAATTTTTTTCTTCAAAAATTGCTTACTTTCCATGGCAAATTTTCATGGCTCAACCAACCAACAATTCGTTCACTACGCTGATCTAAAAACTGAATTGTCCATGGTTAAGCTGGCAAAAATCAGTTATGAGAATGTGAAAAAACGGACGGCAAAATTAGAATCTTTTTGATATTTGAGGCTAGATTAGCTAATCAAATTGGCAAGCATTTCGTTAATTGGGGCAAAAACGTGTCGTACCCTGGGCGGGAACAAAGTTGAGGGGCAGCAGCTTAGCAAGTGTAAAATATACTGTTAAACCTCGATACGGTGGCCCCCTAAGTTATATAAGACTAAAAAATCTAATATAATACCCCGTGCTTAAAAACAGGCGTAAAAACAGCCCTGGGCCTATTAAAGTTTTTTTTTCAAAAGACCAAATTTGAGGGGAGACTGAACAAAGTAGCCAAGATTCCAAGCCATGTTTTGACTTTTGTCGCAACTAAATTGTCAGGTGCTATGCAATTTTAAAAACCTATTTTTTGCGACGAAATTCTTTTCTTCTCAGCCTAATTCATCGGTCATAACCATAAGTAGATATTTAGTAAACTCCCTTTCATTTACAGACCACCAACCGTCTTTTGTGCTGTTGGATGAATACGATTCACTCGCATCAGCTCAAATACGAAGAGAACCACCGGCCAGCTTGAGAGACCAGATTCATAGTGTGATCGCTCCTTTCTTCCTTTCTAGAAATAAACCAGAACAGGCTGGAGATTTGCGCAGTTTCTTTGAAGCCTTCATGCAACCAACATTTAAAGACAACAAAAACATGTCCCATTCTATTATGGGAGTTGGTCAGGATATTTTGTCGGGCACTCGTTTAGAGCCATGCAATATGCAGTCCAATCCTTTTGCCGCATATTTTGGCTTCACTGCCAAAGACTTACATGGGTTTACTGAGATAATGAGGCGCCACGATGTACAAGTAGATGATCGCTGGAAACAAATTGTTTCAATCCATTATAATGGTCAATATTTAAGTTTTTTTTATTAGAATTAATATGTTTTTGCGTCTAGGATACACATGTTACACCGAGGACGGTAACAGAAGTGTACAACTGTTCAACCCATATTCCCTCAGCAAATACTTGTGTATATACGCCAAAACAAACCCTGCTCATCAGCCAGTTCCCAAAAAGTTTTGGGCGAGAGCGTCGGAGTCCAGCGTCTAAAATACTTATTGAAACGCGATAGTGTTGCCAGAGAGGTTATCAACTTATTTCATGCATAAATATTCCTGAAAAAACCTTTTTCAGATAGACAAGCTAATAGCAGGCCAGGATGTGAGAGTCAATTACTCAAACAAGTTGGACTTCACTCTCGATGACTACAAAACCGTGTTGCAGCTATGTGAACAAGGAGATGCTGTCAAAGTCAATGACGACACCATCCATTTGGTTTTAACCTATCTGACTCATACCGGCTATCTAACTGTTGTTGCCAAAGAAAATGTATTCCGGATCCCGAACGAAGAAGTCCGGTCAGTAAATATTTTTTTGTTATAATTCTCTTTTTTTCTTGATTCGCTTCAAAAGGTTACCCTAAAATCTCTATCAATCCACAAACAATCCTTCGAAAAAATTCAATCCTTCGAAAAACTCTTTTTCAGCCCTCAAAAATCAAAATTGTTAAACGAGCTCGCATTTTTGGGTGCTCAACAGGGTTGGCAGGGTGTGGCTTTTTTGGCCACAAAAAAGCTACACCCCTTTTTGCAGAATTTTCTGACACATTGCTTCGAATTTTCAAATTATAAAATACGTTTTCGAGAATTTAATAAAAGGGTGAAGAAGATGTCTCTCAAGTGGTATGTAAAAATCAGATGCGCTAATAAAATAATCGAAAAAACAAGCGATGAAAAGAAAGAAAAAACATCTTTTCAAAAAAGTCACACCGGGGCCTTGCCTACCTTGGTGCTCAATCAAAATGCGAAACCAGTAGAGCTGGTTAGAGTTAAGAAAATGCAATCAACAACGATTTAAATTATAGTGATTGCTCAAAACCATTTCAACCATTTCAAAATGCATGAGCGGGGTGCACTACGTTTCACCGTCACCTATTTTCACCGTCGGCACTTTAGGACCGCTTTTTAGATCTAAATTTTTCTAAAATTTTAACAGTCTTGGTACCAAATTGTAGCCCTGAATGTCAGCTACATTTTGGTACCACAATTTATAGAAAAATAAAAAACGTTTAGATCTAAACTTCAAAAGACGCTCACCCTGTGTTTTACGGTGATAAAAAAGTGTGAGAGTGAGCGCCTTTCAAAGTTTAGATCTAAACGTTTTCTATTTTTTTCAGAAATTGTGGTACCAAAATGTAGCTGACATTCAGGGCTACAACTTGGTACAAAATGTAGATATAAAAAGGATTTAAAATGATGACGGTGAAATTATTGACGGTGAAAAGAGGTAACGGTGAAAATAGTGAGGTGAAACGGCTCTACCTGGCTGGGATAATAATTGTTTCATAATTAACTTGTTTAATAAAAGTCAGGTTTGCCAAGTAATTAAATTGGTCAATAATTGACTGGTAAAAAAATCAATTTGATTTAAACCCGCTTTGAGACAATAATTGTTTATTAGAAAAAGGTTTAGCTTAAATTTCTTTCATAAATATGCGAACAAATCACATCTGAAAATCGTACACAGTAACAACCATACTGAATTCCGTCGTCTTACGGATTTTGCTTAGTGTTTAGCTCTGCATAGTATTTAGTTCACTTAATCTCGTTTCAAAAAGAGTCGACTGCAATCTAAGAACTACCGTATTTCCTCTAATAAGCGCCCCCGCTCTAATAAGCGCCCCTCCTTGACTTGGAGGGTCTGGATCTCAGTGTAGAAGCAATATTTTGCAAAGCTGTTTGATACGTTATCTTAACTCCTACGAGCTCTACCGTTCCACTTTTTAGATTTTGGTTAAGCACCCAAAAATCTCGAAATCGAATTCCAAATTTTCCGACTTCAGGGGGTTTGAAAAATAAGCGCTCCGGGGCGCTTATTAGAGGAAATACGGTACTTCATAACTTCTATCTTCAAAAAAACAAATTATAAAATTCGAATTCCCTTTATTCAATTCAACGAAATTTAACAATTCATATCAACTAACGGGGAGGAGAAGAATGCGCCATTTCAAATTGCGCCCATTAAATTTGCGCCCTTTTCAAATTGGGCCCTTTCAAATTGCGCCAATGCAAATTGCGCCATTTCAAATTGCGCCAAGTTTAAATTGGGCCATTTTCAAATTGGGCCAATGCAAATTGCGCCAATTTCAAAATGGGCCACGATTTTGAATCAAACAACAGTTAAAAAATTGCCAATAAGTTGGCGCAATTTGAATTGGCCCAATTTGAACTTGGCGCAATTTAAAATGGCGCAATTTGCATTGGCGCAATTTGAACTTGGCGCAATTTGCATTGGCGCAATTTGAAAGGGCCCAATTTGAAAAGGGCGCAAATTGAATGGGCGCAATTTGAAATGGCGCATTCTTCTCCTCCCCAACTAACAGACTATGACAAGTAATATATTGGATGATGTTCTCCGCATTGTACTTCAACGCAATGTTTTTTCTTTGGATGCAAATTCTTTTGTCGTCTGCTTTCAGCTTGGCTGGTTTACCAGTTTGAAAAGCGACAAGATGAGCCTCTTGCAGTGAACATTCTTTTTTGAGCTTCCTTAACCAGCGCCAGAATCGAAGCTTTTTCCCGTCCTCAGTTCCCATCGCGTACTTTAATGAATTGTGCCAGGCTTCAAGAGAGTTGGTAGTTTTGGCCTTGCCATCACGAGTCAGTTCGTAACAGTTCCATAAAGAACTGTAACAGTTCCTCTATAATCACCGGATCTTTTGGGTTGTCATCATTCGGGGTGGAGAACTTGCCGTCCAGTTTAGCTTCAGAAGTGTTTGAAAATAAGTTGTCTTTAAGAGAGCACACTTCTGTACCTACACCAGTCATATTGACATTCTGCCGGTAAGGCTTAACTCGGCTGGAGTTACTTTTTTCAGAACGATTTGACTGCTTGATGTGCTGTGAGACTACGTTGGAATAGCCAACATTGAGCACGTGGCACAGCCAAAGAGATGTGTTGGTTTGGGTGCTAGGACATTGGTAACAGGGCAAAGTCAGCGATGGCCTAAATGAAAAACTTCATTTACAGATTTTTATGTTGACTGGGAAAGGAGATTAAAAAATTGTCTCTTTACGAACTTCGATTGTACAGTATAATTTCCGATACAGTCGACCCTCATTATAATGTCTTCGGAGGGGCTGCTTAAACCAGCCGAGTCCTTTAAAACGGAAGTTGTTATACAGTTAATCGATAATCCGGCACCTCCAATAACCCGGCACCTTAGTCTAACTGAATTTGGTTGGCCAGAAAAGAATAACGTAAAGTGATGCTTTGATAACCCGACACTTTGAGGACGGTCCCTAGAGGTGCCGGGTTATCGGGGTTCTACTGCATAGTAAATTTTCATTTAAAGGAGCATGCCCGTGCGTTTTAAAAAGTTAAGCGGGGGACAGCATTTTTTGAACAGTTCCATTTTTTCACTCGTTTTGCGTCAAATCTACAGAGTGACCAGAACAAAAATCGCAGTCCCCAGCTTGACATTTCCATATCATTCTTTGATCGATTTTTTATCTGGCGCTTTAGAAAAGGGAAAATTTGTAAACAGCCAAAATTGTCAAAACTGGTTAAAAGATAAACCGAATGTTCTGTACCATTCGATTTACTAATGTCTCTTTTGTCTTTCAATAAAAAGATCTTGCTGAGACTTGGAAAAATGAAAAAGTTATGGCAAAAATAAACTCGGGAATTTATATTGGGCCACCCTGTAATATTGATGACCCTGTCCTACTTTAAAAAAATAGGAAGAAAACTTAAAAAATCTGGATGAGAACGCATGTAAAATTTGATCGAGAAAGAAAAAAAGTGCTGATCCCCGCCTTTTCTCCGTGTCGGGCACGGGCATGCCCCTTCAAGCTACATCTCGATATATTCTTTTTTGACACTTCATAAAAGAAAGACAGCTGGAGATCTACTACCATGACTTTGGAGTTTTTTATTTTGCAGACGCCATTTATGAGACCTGAGAGGTAAGGTTATAAGAAAACATGGTATAGAATGTAAGGGAGGCAGATAGCAGAGAAATAAGAAACAGGCCTGGGGCGACTTGTTATCTTGTTCAAGCGCAGGAACTTGCAGTTGGATCGGAGGTATGATTACTGGTGTTTCAATTCCAGCAGCTTCTGCCTCATATTCATCCACCATGGAAGTGCCATAGACTCGAAGACAACTCAGGGTGCAGTAATGTTCTCGGCCGTGGTGCGATACTAGCTCCAGCTGAACAAATGTTAAAATTATGCTTTTTTACGTGCTTACAAGAGGAAGTCGAAACCAACTTTGATAAATTTGGCATAAGCTCCGGTTGGTAAAGTAGGAAAAGACTGGAATTCTCGGTTGTCTTGAGCCTCAAATTCACCAACAACCTGCCATTCCAAGGTGGGATATCTCTCAGAAATAGAGAATCGGATTTCTTTAGGCGATGAAGAGAAAAGTTCAAAGTTGGCGATTTCTAGCATGGTCGGCTAAAAATATCACAATATATTTATCTTGTCGAAATAAACTAATATTAAATTTAATTTTTTAATAAAAATTGTATCAGATAAATGTATACTATAAAATAAAATTGACTCAATTCACCTGAATATTTTCACACAACTCTACAATTAGGAACTTGTTTTGGGCCCTATCGCAAGGATTTCTCATGTAATCGTCTCTGTAAATAAACCAAAAATTTAGAATGAAATTTTTATAAAAGTCAAAGTGCCTACTATCACACTTCTGACTGCCCTTTAATGTGCCAATTTTTCAAATTAAACAAGCGCAATTTTAATATAAATTTTATATAGATTACACCGTCCATACTGTTTAGGCGGATTGTGCTGGTGGTTTTTAAAAATGGATAAATATTTTTTGCCGACGATTTTTTTAAAGTTATATAATGGATTCGCACTTCTGAGAAATTAGGGCAGCTTAAAATAAAAAGATCTTACAAATTTTAATTATTTTGATTCAGTTTAAAAAAAGCGGGCAGAAAAATCGTGTCCTTTGAAAATTGTCAAAAATGCGTTCACCCTTTTTTGACAATTTAAAATTAGTGTCTGCAAAGGAGTCTAAAGTGCAACAGTGTAGCCAAGAATATCCACCTCTCCTTGTCGTTCAACACAGCATTCTTGTTCTCGGCCTCATCATTGGCAAATATTACTTTAGCACCACACTCTTTGGAAGCATAGTTGCGTCTGGGTGACTCCAGTGGTTCGTCGTTAATCCCATTGGTTGGTTTAACAAATTGGCTCGGCTCCAAATGACTCTCCACAACATTCTCCTTGAACACCGCTGCATTTGGAAGGTTAAAACCGGAGTTTGTGGAGGGGGTGTTGGATTCTATGGGTGTGCGTTGCTGAACCACCCATTGCTTTTCTTGTTCAGCAGGGCTGTGATCATCCACTGAGACATTGTTATCTGCTGCAGCAGCTCCACCTGGAGTTTCTGTGCTGGTCTCGGAGTAAGCAACTTTGATGTACTGAAAAAAATGAATGAAAAATTGGCAATTAAAATTCTATTTGGTATCTCAAAACCGCTAAAATCGCTGTGGTATTCAAAAGGTGTGTAGACGTTTTGTTTTTTTGTGATATTGTTTTGAACTCGCGCTTTTTTCAATTTTTTTTTGCAGTTTAGAAATTTCATTTGATACCGTCCTAATCAGTGTTTCCAAAACTGGCACTGGTACCTGGCACTGGCACTGGCAAAACTGGTAGAACTGGCACTGGCAGCTAAACTGGCACTGGCAACGATTGCCAGTGCCAGTGCCACTGCCAGTTTGCCAGTTTGCCAACTGCCAGTGCCAGTTTGCCAGTTTAGTATCTTGCCAACTAATAATTAAAATTGTCATTTTTCTTAATCCCTCTAATTCATCCTTGTCTATACTTGAAAAAGTAGCTCGTACACAATCACCAAAGCACTAAAAACTAATACTAGATCTGAACCCCTTCAATTCTTTATTTCATCGACAACGCGAAAAGCTAAATGTTCACCAGGTACATATTACAATATACAACGAGTTGAGAATTTAATAATCCAAATGATGTTCTGTTTCGGTGCCGAGCTGTAGCCAAACCTGCCTGTGAAAAGATTCGTTCTATCGGAGCGCTCGAAGCTGGAACAGAAAGAACTTCTAAAGCTAATATGGCGAGTGGCCTTGCATCCTAAGCGAAGAGGCATTTTAACTCCGTTAAATGAAGCATTCACAATTAAGTGGTCACTTACTGTGCCTAGCATATTCATCCACCACTTCAGAGGATCAATGCCAGATGACGAAGCATTCACCACACATTTCAACTTGTCTTGAATCCAAGATTTTGCGTCAGTCTGATTGATTATTTTCTGGTTTCGAGAGCTTCTATTTTCAGTCACCAGATCTCCTAACAGCTGATCCAGAGTAGTATCGAGCTTGAGCCTGGAACTAGTGGTTTCTTGCTGTTGTGGCTGTTCACATCGGACCTGAGCAGAAAAATGAGATCATAGACAAATTAAAACACGAAGATAAGAAAATACCAAGTTTTGGATTTCCTTCACGGCAATGTTGTGATCATTTTCTGTCAAGAAGCAGGCCGTATTGGGATCTAATGCAGTTGCAACATGAAAGATAGGATCAAAATCGATAGAAGTGCTCTCCATAATTTTGTCGAAACGTTTGTGCAACAAGGTTCTTAGTTTCGTCGAAATTACTGACGACACACGCTCCTAAAGTTACTTATAAGCATTGAACTAGACGAGTATGATCACAAAATACCTCAAACTTGTCCAATGAACGGTAAATAGCTTTGACGAAGCCGTAATATTTCGAAAGCGTCACGCTTTTTTCGGCTTGCACACGAAGTAAAACATCAGCGAATATTTTGGTGAGGCTGTATATCTCTTGTAGGAACTTGAAAAGCGGAATTATTACGAAAAAATAATGACTCATTCTTCACCATATTTTCAGACTCTGTCGGATATTCCCAATGCTTTCCCTGAGCAATTATCGCCACTTCTTCTTTGACTTCAGTGTAGCGACAAAGGACGGCAATTTGTGAAGCCCAGCGAGTCTTTGATGGGGATACAAGCGTTTTCTCACATGCTTCTGATAATGCCTAAAAAAGCGCTCAGAATTTGTTTGAAAAAAATTTCATACATTGGTAGCACTGTGAGACTTTTTAAATTCCCGATAAGATTCGTCATGGTACCAAAACCTTGATTCACAGACTCACAGTCCTTGAAGATTTGCATTATGACCAGTTGCAAGGCATGAGCGAAGCACCCGAGGCGTAGAGGAAATGCAGAACTAAACGCAAGAGCTCAGAGTAAGAACCAAGGAATAATATTCCAAAAAGTCTACCGTAGCAAAAACTCCATTTCTTGGAATTGATCCTCATTGCTGGCTGCTGTTTCTTGTGAACCTTCGTCTCCTCCTTCTCCTTCTTCTTCATCCAAGTATTGGTTGGGATCAATGTCGCCTGAAATTTTAAAATAAAAATAATAAGAAGGGTCATCACTCTAATAGAGTGACTCTAGACATACTTGTTCTTATTTCGCTAAAGGCTTTGACCATATTACTGCCTGCATCAGTGACTACTTTGAAGACGTTTGAAAGCGAAAGGCCGTAGTTGCTTAGAATCTTCTCAGTTTCTCTACGAATCATAGCATCAGTGTGAGAGTCTTTCAATTGTTGAAGTCCCAAGAATACACGCCGAAGATTCGACGTAGAATCGGTATAATGCAGAGTTATACCTAGAGTAAGACCATGATAAAACTTGAGTCAAAAAAAAATTTTGCTAAAATATACCAAGGTATGCATTTTTCATGCCACTATCCGTCCAAATATCACACGTAAGAGAGTAGCGCTGCGTCA
The DNA here is from genome assembly GCA_004194705.1 of Ditylenchus dipsaci. Lineage (NCBI taxonomy): Eukaryota > Metazoa > Nematoda > Chromadorea > Rhabditida > Anguinidae > Ditylenchus > Ditylenchus dipsaci. The sequence goes on from SADC01001342.1 coordinate 130,306, forward strand.
TCTTGCTTAGTTCCTCCTTGATTTTAGCTTGCGATTGTAAAAACTGATCTTGCAAGATACGCTTCAAGGTCCCAAAGCTTTTCGGGAGCTAAGATTGAAAGTTTTAGAACAGGGAAAATTAAAAGGTGAAGAAAATCTCACTTCAAAACTAGGCGACATAACTTGGAACAGTCTTCGGATGAGAGGATGCAAGAAAATGTTCAATGGCAATGACGGGATGGATAGAACTGCAGACAAAGCTTTCTGAACTTTCTTGTACCTAATACTAGTTATTAGGTGTGGTCGATGAAGAAGCATGCGAAATTCGACGCTACTGTCATATACCCCCCCCAAAAAAAGCTACTGTAATATACCCCCCCCCCCCAAAAATCGGACCTACTGTCATATACCCCCCCAAAAATCGACTTTTTTAGGAGTGTCCAAAAACCATTTTTAAGTCAAAATTTTGCCATAACAGAACCAGAAAAGCAATTTAAATGGGATTGCGGGCTGTATTGGGAGGGGAAGGGAATAATACAGGGGCCACTTTTTTAGCTGCTTTACCATGTTTTTCAACTCGGGCCGTGGCAAAAATAGACTCTATATGCATTTTATGATCAAGTGTACTTCTCGGAATCATGTCTAAGGTAAGTGCGTGCGCGCATCTCTAACTCTCAAGCCCCCTGCGCCCCCTTCGGGGGCGCAGGGGCTTGGGGGCTTGGAGTTGAGATGCGCACACCCACATACCTTAGACACAAATCACTCGAAAGCGACCCTGGATGCATGAAAAAGCATGCATACCAGAGTTATTTATGCGGTAGGCCCCAGTATCCAAAACTATGTTCAACATCTCTATTTTTTCGCCGAAGAGCATTTCCCCTCGTTCTACAAGGCCGGGCCAGAGGCCTAGCATCCAAAAATTTAGCCTAGCACCCAAAAAGTGCTAGGCCTATGAGTAAACCCACGAGGTCCACCCCGCTGATGGGCTTGGTCCATGAAAAGTACTTATACTTATGCCTGCACCACAAGTTCCTGGGTTTGAAAGCACCTTTAGACGCTTAGAGAATTATTACTCTAAGGATCCCAACCATCTCGAGAAGTGGCCCCTGTATTATTCCCTTCCCATCCCAATACAGCCCGCAATCCCATTTAAATTGCTTTTCTGGTCCTTTTATGGCGAAATTATTGTGTAAAAATGGTTTTTGACCATCCCTAAAAAAGTCGATTTTTGGGGGGGTATATTACAGTAGGTCGATTTTTGGGGGGGTATATTACAGTAGCGTTTTTTGGGGGGGGTATATTACAGTAGCGCCCGAAATTCTTACTTTTCTTTTGGCTCGACTCTTCCTTCTGTTCCAGCTGAACGAATCTTTTTGCTTGGTTGCTCTTTGTCTACATGCTTCTTCTCCCAATGGCGCATAAGAGTTGTTTTATATTTGCTTACTTTCTAAAACAATGAGAATCAAGGTTTCAAAAGATATGGAATTCATTACGTCTCGGCACTGATTGCACTGCATTTTTTTCACCATTTTCTTTGACCTCAGTGAAGCTTTCCCAGATCGCAGCACGGCTTCTTTTCTTTGCACCCTTGCTATCTTGCGATGGCGAATCAGCAGAGAATGTAGACATCTTAAATGAAATTTTTTTCAACAGTAGTGTCGCGAGTGGCCACGGCCAACGTGGCTCTTCGCTGGCTTTTTGCTTCTCTGCCTGCTGGACCTGTTCTTTGACTAATGGACCAGGAAGTTGCAGGTCGGTTGCACGCCAAGATCGCCATGTCGCGAGCGGCCACGGCCAACAGCTCGTGAATTGGAAAAAGGGGGAATGGAGGGGATATTTGATCCCACTCCCTTTGGATCCGCAGGGAAATGCCTTAACCAGTAGGCCACCAAACCCCAGACTGGGAAAGTGAATAATTTTGTAGAGATCACTTGCGTCGAAGACGCAACAGTAGAAACGTAAGAAATAGTAACAAAACTGCTAGTAGCCAAACTGGCAACAACTGCCAACTTGGCTGAAAAATAAATTAAACTGCTAAACTGGCAATTTAAACTGCTAAACTGGCAATTAGGCTGGCAAACTGGCAATTTAAACTGGTAAACTGGCAAAACTGGCAAACTGGCACTGGCAGTTGGCAAAACTGGCAAACTGGCAGTGGCACTGGCACTGGCAATCGTTGCCAGTGCCAGTTTACTGCCAGTGCCAGGTACCAGTGCCAGCTGCCAGCCTGGCAATTGCCAGTGCCAGGTACCAGTGCCAGTTTTGGAAACACTGGTCCTAATGAACACTACCATACGCTTCGCCTGAATTAAAAAAAATTAGAAACGAGCGCCAAATAGCCAAAAAATTGAAAGGCGCGAATTCATACAAAATGGTATAAAAAAAGGTAATATTTAATTCTGTCCCCAAATTTCTGAAAAATGTCCCCAAATTCACTGAAAAATGTCCCCAAATTTTATATGTCCCCAAATTGCTGAAACATGTCCCCAAATAATCTAAAATATGTCCCCAAATAATCTAAAATATGTCCCCTAATTTGTTTTATTTATTTTCTGTTTTCTTTTGAGGACAATTTTTGGGGACACATTTCAGAGTATTTGGGGACATTTTTCAGTAATTTGAGGACATTTTTCAGCAATTTGGGGACATTTTTCAGAAATTTGGGGACAAATTAATTACCACCCATAAAAAAACCCAAATGCCCCTATGCCATTTAAAAAAAATTAATTGAAGTTGTTGGATGTTGTTGATTGATGGAATTTTTTTTTAAAAAACCATGCAACTTGATAACCACAGCAATTTGGGAATTTTGAATTCGCGCTGGACCACCCTAATTTTGTCAATAATATTTTCGAATTGTTTTTTGTTTGCATGTAAAGTTTTTTCAAAACATAGAACCGTTTACTAATTGAGCCCAAGGTTGCAAGTTCGGACTAGTTAGCAGACTTACATAGCTATAAAACTTGTTTCTATGAGGTTGTGTTAAAAATTGACTGATAAAAGTAGTTCAATTTTTTTAATGCACATAAAGAATTTATTAGAAAACATTATTGACGAAATCAGGGTGGTAAGGGGGGCACGAAATTCAAATTCCGCAAATTGCTGTGCTTATCAAGTTTCATGGTCCTTTAAAGGACCATAGTTTTTTTGAGGCAGCGACTGTCCCCCGCCAATTCAATTTTTTTTCTTAATCATGGAACTTCTGTACGGATTTTTCAACTTGGTTTCTTACAAAACAAGGCCTAGAACTTTATTTTAAGTATAGTTTTGTAAGAAACCAAGTTGAAAAGTCCGTAGACAAGTTCAATGATTTGGAAAAAATTTTGAATTGGCGGCGGACAGTCGCTGCGCGCAAAAACCATGGTTCTTTAAAGTAAAAATAAAGTGTTTTCAATAGGGTTGGCGGGTAACCGAAATTTTGGGTACCCGAACCGATACCCGAAACCCGAAATTTTCGAGGATACCACCGCAAAACCCATAATTACTACAAAATTTAAACTGAAATACCTGTAGCGAGAGTAGAAAAAAAGCTAAGACTAGAATGCTCAAAAATCTTTTCGAAATTTGAAACATTTTTCTGGTTCATCTGGCGAGCAAATAACAAAGCAAGGGTATTATCTTCAGCTTCTGCACATTCACACGCCCACAGCTGACTAGTTGCTAATTTAGGAAATACTTATCTAAAACGACTATTGTACACAAAAAGACGTTTTTTTTTGGCATATTCTCGTGACTGAAAGTTTCACTGTGGAAGCAATAAAAAGCAATATTGAACGGAAGTGTCAATCAAATGCAACAAAAGCAAATAAAACTACTGGAATATTTTATTAGGAAAATCAGCAAACAAAGTAACAGATTGCAATTCGTGAAGGCATAAAAGTTTTGGGATTGCAAGAGAGGAATAGTCAAAAAAAATTATTTTTGGCAATATTTTAAGGGCAATACTTTTTTTGTACCAAATATACTTTTTTTTGTACCAAATATACTTTTTTCTTTACCAAATCCAATTTTGTACCAAATTTACTTTTTTTCGTACCAGATTAGGCACAAAATTTTGAATTGGCGGGGGACAATTGAAAAGAGGTGGCAATGGCCCTTTAAAGGGACATTGCCGTCCCCGACAACGAGAATTTCAAATGTTTGAATTCGCGCGGGACAGTTCTCTTTCGTCTTTCATTTTACTCTTTTGACTTGCTTCGAATGACTCAAAAGAGTACAATGAAAGACGAAAGAGAACTGTCCCGCGCGAACTCAAACATTTGAAATTCTCGTTGTCGGGACGGCAATGGTCCTTTAAAGGACCATGAAACTTGATAAGCACAGCAATTTGCGGAATTCGAATTCGCGCGGGACCGCCCTAATTTTGTCCATAATGTTTTTGAATTAATTTTTTTTGTGTGCATTGAAAATTTGAACACCATTTATGAGTAAATTTTTAACACACACTCATATAAGTTGTTATGGTGCAGTGTAATTAGGATAAGTCGTCCGATCTGGCATTGTCGGGCAACGTTGGGCTCGACTAGTAGATGGTTCTACATTTTAAAAAAATTTTACATGCAAACAAAAAACAATTCGAAAAACAATTGACAAAATTAGGGTGGTCCCGCGCGAATTCATAATTTCCAAATTGCTGTGCTTATCAAGTTTCATGGTCCTTTAATCTGTATTTTTCATCGTGTAGTATAAATGTACTATTTCAGTCTAAATATGGAGAACGCTTCAAATAATCTTGAAGAATTGCAATTGGTCAAGAGTCAGCTTAAGATGCAGAAATTCGTAAATCCTTCCATATTAATTTCTAATACAAACTATAAAAGTTGCAGAAATATTTGTGTTGTCTTGAGAAATATCAAGCTGAATTCGACCAACTGGAATTTCTAGAAGACGTTGAAGAGAGAGAGAAACAAGAAGACAAACTGCATGTCAAAATGGCCGAGCTTACTGACGACATCAAGAGTATCGACAAGCTATTGGCCAGCAAGTATTCGGAGACGCAGAATAACGGCAGTGGGTAATAGATTTCTTGCTATTTCCACTAACATTGGTTTTTCAATTAGTACGGACCCTAAAGCAGCCCCTCTACCGAAAATCAGTGTTACTATTACCGGAAGCGGGATTCAGGCTTTGGACCAAATGCTCAGTGATTTCGCCAATGATGATAAGTCTGCTTCAAACATTGGACTAAGGTAAAGTAAATACCTTTTTTACTGGTGCTATGCAGGTACTAAATTATACATACAGGCTCCGTCAGAATTACGCGGCCATTTTAAAAAGTCGGACTGTCTAGCCCTTTACCCGCTTAATTTCTAATGGCTCATTTATAAACGTTGTCGTCGTCGTTGTCGTTGGAATATTTTTTATAAAACCCTTTTTTTCGCCAACGACGACGACAACGACGACCTATTTATAAACAATCCAACGACGACGACAACGACAACGAAATTTTTCATTCAAAATTGGACAAACTTCGTATTTTCAGTACAGAATCTGTACTACAGATTTCGAGGGAAAACGTGTGGAGAATATATTTAATCCTTAAAATTCTGACTTGAAATGCAAAATTTGTCTTATTTGGAAGAAAAAATTTCGTTGTCGTTGGCGTCGTCGTTGGCGTTGGATTTTTTATAAATAGGTCGTCGTTGGCGTTGTCGTTGGCGCAAAAGTGCCTTCATAAAACATTTTTCCAACGACAACGACGACGACAACGACAACGTTTATAAATGAGCCATAAATATTTTTTGTAATTGGTATTTCGCTTTTAGCGTACTGACTGTTTTCGGCTGTTGCGTAAAGTTCTGAATGAAGTCGGAGATTTGCCTAGGATTAGGGACCCAAAATTCGTTAATTGATGAGGGGTGGGGGCTGCAAAGCCAAATGGCCACGTAATTCTGATTTACTCTGTATATCATAAAGATGTTGTGGCTTGAGTTCAGAATCCTCCACGGGGAGTGATCAGGTGGAGCAGATAACCTCATATTCGTGTTTCTCGATCCCGATTTCATGATAAAGCCGCGCGTTTTTTTGGTTCTGAAAAAATTCGAGCCACAATGTGATGACTGCATTAAACATCAATCTGAATTATTCAATCCAACCTCGTGAAGATTCCAGTCCACCGTTAAACTTAAAAAGACAATACGGCGCTACCCAGGTTTATTAATTAGAAGTTATAATGAAGTGCCGTTTTGAAAAAGTCAAAGTTTATAAAAAAATGGTTTCGCCAAAAACAGGTTTAGAAAAAGAGTATGTTTGGAAACAACCTGTTTGATAAACGTACATTTGGAACAGCATGTTTTCTATAACAGCTTTCGACCTCTAAAAACTACCCCTGACCTACAAAACCATCATTTTTTAACCATGAGACGGTCTGTTTTCTGGATTAATTCGTGCATGCTGAAGATGGTTTGATAGTGGTAAAATGACGTTTTCTCGTAGTACTTTTTGAGTTTTGGGAAATAATTGATTTGGCTTGAGTTCAGAATCCCCCCCACGGGGACTGATCAGGTGGAGGAGATAACATCATATTCGTGTTTCTCGACCCCGTTTTCATGAGAAAGCCGGCTGTTTTTTTGGTTCCGAGAAAAAAAAATTTTCGAACCACAGGGGGGGGGTATCATGGTCTTTTAGTCAAAATTTGAAAAATTCAAATTGGCGCCTTTTGAATTTTAAAGGGAATAAGGGCTGTATTGGGAAGGGAATAAAAGGGGCCACTTATCACTCAGGGCCCACTAACAAGAAGATGTTGAACATAGTTTTGAATACTGGACCTACCGCATAAATAAACTCTGGTATGCATACATTTTTTTGTTCGCTTGTGCGTTTTTTGATTTTGAGTAAAACAAAATTCGAACCACAGGGGTATCATGGTTTTTTAGTCAAAATTTGAAAAATTTAAATTGGCGCCTTTTGAATTTTAAAGGGAATAAGGGCTGTATAGGGAGGGGAAGGGAATAAAAGGGGCCACTAATCACACAGGGCACACTAACAAGAAGATGTTGGGGGCGCAGGGGGCTTGAGAGTTAGAGATGCGCGCACTCACTTACCTTAGTCATGATTCCGAGAATTACTCTTGATCATGAAATGCATATAGAATCTATTTTTGCCACGGCACAAGTTGAAAAACATGGTAAGACAGTACAAGTATTTAAAAAATTACCTTTAACATTCTGCCATGAAAGTGGCCCTTTTCATTCCCTTTCGCTCCCTATACATATGGCACCTTCACTCTGAAATGTCAGAAGTATTCACCGTTGCAAAATCACAAACTTGATATTTTCAGATGCATTGGTCAGGATGATGTCCTTGAGATGTTGCAGAAGATTCGCTTGTCTGGATCTCTACCAAATTTGGACGGAATGATCTCTCGTGGCGGCGGAATAGAAGGTAGCATTGGCCGAGATTTGAGACGGGCCTGAATTTATTGTAACGCTTTGTAGCTTTTGTGGGAGGTGTGTGTGTGCTCTACACTCGACATAAACGTTTCTTTTTCCCGCATGCTTCTGCCGTAGAGCATTTGCGTTTGGAGCATGCTGCTAAAGATGGTTGTTTACTTGGTTTGGTGTGAATATGCTTTATTTTGACGGATTTAGAGTCACCACTAGAGCCCCGTTCGCCCTGCCACCTGTTACTGAAAATCAGAAGATTTCTTTTCAGGATGTTAGTTTTAGTTCGACCGGTGTAGCTGTAGACTTTTATTTGTTGTTCTTGTTACAGGGTATTCGCCTAATGGCAGCTGCAGCAGAGGAACAAGTGATAGAAATCGATGATGGAGAAGATCTGGATAACTTGGAAGATGGCGAACTTGAAGAAACTACGACGAATAGCACCTATATCAGTGACTTTGAGGCTATGAATGATGTTGATGTCATATTTGAACACATAGCCAAAACCCAAAAGGAAGAGGAAGCTTTGGTGATGCATCCTGATGACTATATTGAAATCCTTTCGGAAAAGGTGTTGAATTAATCTTTTGTGATCGGTTACATTGTTTGTATTTAGATAGTGGAACAGCCTTGTGAAGGTCAAAAATCCCCGCAAACAAAGATGATCGACATTGCAGATGCTGAGTTTGTTTTTATCGATCTGACTGGCGATGATGAAGCAATAACGGAGGATGCTGATGCCAATGATGTATAGCTGTTTTTTGCTAGATGTAAAAAATTGTTGTGAAAAGATGATTTCATTATGGTTTTAGGAGGATGGTGTGCCTGAGACTCTCTCGATTGAAGTGCTTGCTCGGAAGCCTGAAGAAGCAGAGCCTAAGGAGTCAAGGGTTATAGACGTAATCACACAAAAACTTATCGAAGCAACTTAATATATCGTAGCTAATTTAGGACACTCCTGTCAATGATGAGCGAAGCAAGGCAATGGATTTGGACAGTTCTTTCGAACTACGCCTTAGCTCTTCAGATGATGACATGAATGAAAACGTGAGTTTTTTGACAGACTTGTTTTTTCTTTCTTTAGCATGACTTTTTAAAATGAAACTGCATCGCCTATCAAAAATAGTTTCATTAACTTGTGAACTGGGCTGGTTTTTGAATGCCCAATTACAGTTGAATCACGATATAAGTTGAATCTCGATACAAGACACCCAACTCAACCGAGCATCATTGTCTATCCTGTCACAGCCAATTAAAAAAAAATTTATGTGGTGTTATGTCTCGAGTGCTGTTATATCGAGATTCAACTATGCTAGAATTTCCATTTACAAGAAAACGGGAATGTAGAGGAAGTCATTGAGCTCTGCTTGTGATTATTGTTTAAAAAATTTATGGAACTAATGTTGTTAAAGCACCTATTTATATTTAGGTCCAAGAGCATACTAAAGCTAGGAATGAAAGTGAGCTGGATACCAAGACTAGTACGGAAGTTTTGTCTGCAAACTACTACAGAGAATTGATCAAGGAGCGATATAAGAAACTCGAAGAGGAAGCCAGAGCGAAAAGTGGAGTCTGAAGAAAAAATAGACAGAATATTATGTTCCATGTTGGGTGTTATGTTGTGCAGTGAAATAAAACCGTTTTTTGGAAAATATTGTTTTTACCTGTAAGATGAGCTTTCTTATGGAGGCGTCATGGTCTCTTCGGCTTTCGAGCCTAGAGCGATGTTGTTGTGTGACGAAGAAAAAATGGTGTTCTGAAATCCAAGCAAGCATCCGGACACGGACGATTCATCCTCACTATCTAAAAAGGCCGATTCATCCTCACTCATCAAAAAGGGACGATTCATCCTCACTTGGTAAAAAGGGACAATTCATCCTCAGTTGGGAAAAAGAGACGATTCATCCTCACTTGGTAAAGAGGGACGATTCATCCTCACTTGTTAAAAAGGGACAATTCATCCTCACTTGGTAAAAACGGACGATTCATCCTCACTCAGGACGATTCATCCTCACTCGTCAAAAAGGGACGATTCATCCTCACTTGTGTAAACAGGGCAATTTGTCCTCATTTATAAAAAAACACGATCCATCTTCCCTTATGAAAAAGGGGTGAGTTTCGGTCTAAAGGGACAATGCTTTTATAGAGACTGATCATTAAAAGACTGTTGATGTTCGAAGACTGTTTCTCTGTTGAAATAAAATAATGCATTCACACTCTATTATAAGCGAGTCATTCTCACAATAATGTTACAATGAATGCATGTTACCCTCAATCATCATTATCAGCAAACAATTTTTATTTTCACCAAAGAATAACACGGGCAAACAAACAAATTTTCCAACATTTACTGATCCATCACTATATTGTAAGCTAGCCCTCAAAGAAACCGTATTTTCTCTATTAAACGCCCCTCTTCAATAAACGCCCTCTCTAATAAACGCCCCCCTTCAGTGACCTATATCGCAGCCCAAAAAAATAATTTTGCAAATCTGTTTTTTGCGTTTTCTTAATTAGCACGAGTTTACCTAATTCCACTTTTCAGATTTTGGTTGAGCACCCAAAAATCTCAAAATCGAAATATTTTTTTTCCGATTTTTTAAGGGTTGAAAATTAAACGCCCCGGGGCGTTTAAAGGGCATGATCGTGCCCGATGGGGAGAAAAGGCACGAACCAGCAGTTCTTTCTTTCTCGATAAATTTTTACATTCGTTCTCGTCTAGATTTTTTAAGTTTTCTGTCTAGTTTTTTAAAAGCAGTATAAGGTCATCTATATCAGATTTGACGTAGAACGAGTGAAAAATGGGAGGATTAGAAAAAATTCTAAAAAAACTGCTGGTTCGTGCCTTAACGCACGGGCATGCCCCTTTAATAGAGAAAATACGGTATGCCATAAGACTAGAGTCATAATATTGGTGTACTTTTGCCAATATTCTTGAATCATCATTATGATTGAACTCAAATAGTAATTTAAACTCACCTCTCCGAATCATTTTTACCTGAACGCCTAAAAGAACAACTCTTCACGACCGGCACCATCCTGGTATATCTGACATGCTCCTGGAATGTCTACATCCTCCACCCTGGCTGATTCAACGGCGGGAATTCGATCGGCAATGCGGACTCTGCGTATCATCTTGCGGGTGGCACTATCTCCTAGACTTGGACCTAGCGCTAATAAAATATTTGACAATGAACTACAGTCGAGTCTCGATTTAACGTACCCCCTGGGGACCGGCCCTAGGGGTACGTTAAATCGAGGGGTACGTTATATCGGGGGTAAATTTGACGGAGTTTATTATTGGAGGGACCGACCCAGGGGTACGTTAAATCGAAGGGTACGTTAAATTGGGGGTACGTTAAATCGAGACTCGACTGCATTACAAATTTTATTATCCAGGCAGTAAAGAGTCTTTACTAAAGACATCTGGAGTCCCTTTTTTCAAAAGGAATGATGAATCAGCCCTTTTAAATAGTGAGGATGAATTGTCCCGTTTTGACGAGTGAGGATGAATCGTCCCTTTTTGACGAGTGAGGATGAATCGGCCCTTTTTAATAGTGAGGATGAATCGTCCCGTTTTTACAAGTGAGGATGAATTGTCCCGTTTTCTCAAGTGAGGATGAATTGTCCCTGAGGATGAATCGTCACGTACCGGCAAGCATCACCATACGATATCAAACAATCAGCCACTTTCTACTTACTGTAGAAGTACCTCAAGCCAGCTAATCTATTAAAATGTGCGCTAGGAAGGTTATTCTTCAAGCTATTATGTTTGTTGCTCGGAGTTGTTTTAAATAATTTTACCTTAGTGAGTAGACCATAGAGCCTAGTCCAAAATAACTTGACTACTAGAGACTGGGATTCATATCCTTTATCCCGGTCCCAGCCACATTTTGATGGCACCCTTATTTCTATGATACAGTAGAGCAGGGATCCCAAGTTTTTTTTTTCAAAAAAGTAAGTTAATTTTCGAAAAAAATAAGATTTTTGGCCCAAAAATAAGTACATTTTGAAATTTTGCTTTTTCGTAGCTTTATTAGATAACTTATCCTTAAATATCGTCATTTGTCATCAAATTCTTTATTCAATCAGAAAAAACCAATAATAACCACCAATGAATTAGCAACAAACAGTTAAAAGTACTTTTCCCAACTTCTAATCTTGGTTAATAGAACATTGCTTTTCAAAAGATAACTATACATTTGCGGGCAAGAGAAATCGAAATTAACTTTAGTCTGGACCACACTTTTCACTGTATTGACGTGAAGCCAATTTTTTCGTTAACACGCATTTGAGCCCTTTGGATTTGAGCTCCGCATTTGAGCCCCCATTTGAGCCCCCGTATTTGAGCCCCCGCATTTGAGCTCCCGCATTTGAGCCCCGCATTTGAGCCCCATAGCAAAAGCCGACATTTGAATCGGGACACGGACATTTCACCGCCGGGTCATTTCACCGCCTGTATAATTTCACCGCCGGGTCATTTCACCGCCTGTATCTGTCCATTTTTTTAAGTCCGATTTTGTATTTATTCATTTTTCTGTGTTTTTCTTCGAAAATCGATTTACTTTAAATATAAAAATTTAGCAATCTGATAGATGCTAATATAGAGATCGTATATAAAGAGTTAGCTCTTATCCCGGACCATGTACCCCCAAAGGGTCAGCCCTTATCCCGGACCATGTACACACAAAGGGGCTTCCTATTGAATTAGGTTGCCTGCCGAAGGCAGGCAGGTAGAAGGAGAAGAATCTGAAAAGAATGAAAATGACACTTATTGAATTTGTTGTTTGTTCTAGTGTTTCATTTAAATTGTTGAATGTTATCAATAAATTGCTTGCATATGTACCACTAGATTTGTTCTGTCGTTCTGTTAAAATCAGCGACTAATAAGCTCACCCAAAAAATTAAATGGGGCTCAAATGCGGGCTCAAATGCGGGGCTCAAATGCGGGGCTCAAATGCGGGGGCTCAAATACGGGGCTCAAATGCGGGGGCTCAAATGCGGGGGCTCAAATCAAAAGGGCTCAAATACGTAGTAACCAATTTTTTCCTTCGTCCACTGAACACCGCAAATAGAAAAGATTCGCTCAATGAAAGCATTAGACACCGGAATGGAGAATATGGCACTGACCAATTGAAAGATGCCCGGCAGAGAATCATCGCTGTCGAAAAGATCTTTATCCACTTTACTGGAATCGACAATAAGAAAACACTGAGTACAACACAAACAAAATTCAAACAAAATTCGAAGGTTCAGTGTAACAAATAAACAGCGGCAAAAAATACCGTGAGCAAAAATACGAGACAAAAACTAGGGACTCGTAACAACCGGCAGAGAAAATTTGGAAAATAGCACCTGTGCAAAATATTTCCGTATTTTCGTTTCAACACGAATATTTTAGTTTGAAATTTAATGGTAAGACAAATAAGACTTTTTCTCAAAAATAAGACAAAATAAGATGATTTATTTATAAGATTTCCCTCCTGAAATAAGTACATTTCTTATAAAATAAGTACACTTGGGATCCCTGCAGTAGAGTCTCGATATAGTGGCACCCCCCTCAAGTTCGTTCCCGCCTAGGGTCCGACGACTTTTTAGCTCGATTTTTGAAGGTTTTTGAGAACTTGATCCGTTAGTCCAGTCTCAAATATCGCAAGGATTCCGATTTTATCGGTCGTTTCTAAAAATAGTCGAAGTTTTGCCGATAGGACCGCGAGTCTCGATATAGTGGCACCCTATTTTCAAAAAGAGGTGCCACTATATCGAGACCGCGGGTCTTTTCGGCAAAACTTTGACTATTTTGGAAACGACCGGTAAAATCGGAATCCTTGCGATATTTGAGACTAGACTGACGGATCAGGTTCCCCAAAAACTTTCCAAATAAAGCTAAAAAATCATTGGACCCTAGGCGGGAACGAACTTGAGGGGAGTGCCACTATATCGAGACTCGACTGTATAAGCAAAATACACACTTAAAAAATTCGATTATAGCCTTTGGCTGGTACAGAATAGCGATTGCATATAGTTGCATTAAAACTGAGCCCAGAATCAGTGCTGCATACACCAACTCTATCTAAGTACTCCTCAGAGGGGAAGAGGTGGAGAGAGTGAAGTAAAGTTGGTTTATTCCTCACAAAAGCACAGACAAGCTGTAGTTGTCAACTCCCAATACAACACTAACACCATACTTAAATGTAAAAAGAATGTATTGAAAAAAACACGAAAATTATAGTGGGTTGGATAAACGGGACAGGAACCGGGAACGGCTTCAAGTCGCATCGAGGATAATTTTTTCAAAGTTTCTTTATCGGCCCAAATTTTAAAAACGTTAAATACCGCATTCTCTCTAATAATCCCAGTGTGGGATTAATTGAATCTCCGAAATCTTGAAATAGTCAATTAAAACTAGCCCTAACTCTGAAATTCTAGTAAAAAAAAACAAGGGGTGTGGGACTATTAGAGAGGTGGGATTATTCGAGAGAATACGGTATCTCTATTTTTCCATTGATGACTTTTTCAGATAATGCAATAGATTTTCCAATTTTTTTTCGGTATCAAGTTTTTCGGTTTCGGGTATCGACCAAAAATCTTATATCTTTCTAAAATTTTACTTCTAAATCTACAGAGTGCTTCAAGAAATCCGCTAGTTTGAAACAGACGTAACTTTTTCCTAGTGCGATTTCAAATTATGTTTTTTGTAATCGATTTTTCTCGCCGATAATATTTTTTTGGTATATAATGTGAAAAACACGATTTCGCTCGGTCTCCCCTGTAGTTTGGGCCTTGGATTGTAGATGGTTCTGGATGTCCCAGGCCCAAACCACAGGGAGATCAAGCAAAAATCGTGTTTTTTCACATTATACCGTATTTATTCGGTATACCAACAACTGGGTACACATTATGACTGGGTACAACGACTGGGTACACTTACGACTGGGTACACTTACGACTGGGTACAACGACTGGGTACACTTACGACTGGGTACAACGACTGGGTACACTTTTTCGCAATTTTGTTTCTTGTGAGACTTAAAGCTTAAAATTAGAAGCAGTACCAGAAGCCATTTTGGTGTCTTTTCAATTATTTTTGAGGTCAACTGTTTATTTTTACGCTGTGGAATTTTTTTAGATTTTCTTGAAATGGCTAGCGTGCAAATGACTCACTCTCAGCGCATCGGAGCAAGAACGGCTCCCATCAGCTACACAGAAGACAGGAATGGATGCTTCGTTTGGACGAAGACTGGCAGAACCGTGGAGAAGAATGGAACCAAGCAAGTGTATTTCAACTGTTCCGGATGCAGACAGTACAAAATTGCAATGGTGGAGCAGAAAAAATTGCAACAGTCAAGTTTAACCTTACCGCAAATCAATGGATTGGTAGTCCGGAAGACTACCGTCATATCTGCCAACCAAAGAACATTAACCAGGTTTCACATTTGTTTTTCTCAATTTTTCGGTTGCTACTGTTAGTGTTTTAGGTCATCGGGAGAAACGTCAGACGATCAGTTCAGGCAGAAGTCGCAGCTGGTACTAATGAAAAGCCTTCTGCCGCGAGAGTTCGCATAGATGCCAAGCTGATCAGAGAATACCATGTGCCGCATCAAGGTCATTCATTTCTCATTTGTTACCATGGCAACGTTTATATTATCAGACTTTGCCGAAATTCGCCAAGCTGCCATTGGAAGCGTCGTAGCAACTGAAGGAGCGCTCTACCGTGCCAAGAGAAAGAAGTGTCCCAGCATAAATACGTTCCAAGAATTTCTGGCTGCTGAAAATCGGGCAATGAGAATGACAATGCGTGGAGCCGAATCGAAACCTGGAGATGAACATTTCGAAGAGATGATTCTGCTTCAGGAGGTTAAATTTAGGATCGATAAAAATTATGTGAAAATATGTCTTATTGAAAAAATTCTAGACCAGGAAATTCTCATCTTCTCGTCTCAGATTCAACTTTCTCTTCTTCTGAATTGCACTCATATAATCTGTGATGGAACTTTTAAATATGCGCCAAAAGGAGTCAAGCAGATCTATCGTGTCTTCGGTCTGGTCCGACAAATTCATTCGACGCCGCTTGTCACTGCTCTTTTGATGGGAAAAAACAAATTTATGTACAAGAAAATGTGGGAAAAAAGTGAGCGATTTTCTACATTAGTCTTTTTTTATTCGATTTGTTTGTTGTAGTCAAAGAAGCCTTGCTTAACCTGCATGTGGTCAGCTCAATCAACTGTGCCAATTTCGATGCCGAAATTGCAGCCTACTCATCCTTCGCTGAAGTGTTCCTAGGCGTGAAAGTCAAGCTTTGTAGTTTCCACGTCAAGCAAGGACTTACCGCAAAGTATTTTAATCATTGTAGAAAGCACTATATAATTTTTTATCATACAGATGAAAAGTTGGTATAAAGTAAGGGTAAAATATTAAAAAATTCAATTCGATGAAATCCTCAATAGGACTATACAGTACTTTTCGGTAGTATCCTGGAACTGACGTTTTTTCCCAATTTTAATTTACATTCTCATTTGCAACCTTGTACTCAAAATGTAGCCCTGCTTCTTGCCGTCATTTTCAGCATACGGTAGTATAAAATAATGTAAATCGAAATCGCAAAAAATCTCAGTTCCTAGTACGCATCATTTTGGCTGGTTTCCTTTGATTTTGTAGTCATTGCCAAAAATCGCAAAATTGAGGCAGTTACTGACAGCGAAGCAGTGCTGGAAATGGTTGCAATCGATTGCTCGATGATTTTTGGACCTAAAAGTCAAAAAACTTACTAAAAAGTAAATTAAAACACCCCCAGAGGGACTAGAACTTTCGACAAAAGACGATGCGTATATAAAGTTCCCCCCCCCTTTAACTCCCACGAGCTCTACCGATTCCGCTTGTTTGATTCTGGATTTTCCCGATTTTGGGGGGATCGAAAAAACCGACATGTCTTTCCATTAGAAGAAATACGACATACCAAAAAATATGTCGGCAAGAAATATCGATTACGGAAAACAGAATTTTGAAAATCGCTGTAGGAAAAAATTTAAGGCTGTTTTAAAACCGGCGAGTTTCTTGAAACACCTTGTATATTGTTTTGAAATAGCAATAATCACTAGACAAAATAACTGTTTGGCTTCGACAGTTGTCGAAATCTCATTGTTTTGGATAGGGTTGTCACTAGGGTTGGCGGGTAACCGAGATTTTCGGTTTCGGTTACCCGAACCGAATTATCCATGTATTCTTGCTTTTAGTGAATGGTGTTGGTCTTGCCATGGCTATGATGCACATCATCACTTTTTCGGTTTTTCGGATAAAATGCCGAAATCGCTTGCCTAAACCACCGACACTAGTTGTCACCACGGTGTCTGAAAACGCAAAAAAGTTTCGCTTTGTATTTTTAGACGAGTTCAGCAAATCGTCAAAGTTTAAGCCTCGTGTCCAATTAGCGGATTTTCACCTTCACTCACACTCTTCATTGGACACACAACAAACCTTTCACTCTCACTCTGACTTTGTCCCTCACTCTCACTTTCACTCTCAGTGTGTGTCCAAAGTCAGAGTGAGAGTGAAAGGCAGACTGATAGTGAGAGTGAATGGCAACTTTTAAAAGACTTGAAACTGAAAAAAGAGTGAGAGTGAGAGGCAGAGATAGAGTT
The DNA here is from genome assembly GCA_004194705.1 of Ditylenchus dipsaci. Classification (NCBI taxonomy): domain Eukaryota; kingdom Metazoa; phylum Nematoda; class Chromadorea; order Rhabditida; family Anguinidae; genus Ditylenchus; species Ditylenchus dipsaci. The sequence goes on from SADC01001342.1 coordinate 147,305, forward strand.
ATTTATTTATATTATATTTATTTATTTATATTTCTCTCTTTGTATCTCCTGGTATGTTTCTTCACATAAACCTACCTACCGAATCCGGGGTGCAGAAATAAATAAAAAATTAGAAAAAATCGCCCTTCGGCAGACTGAAGGGCGATTTTTTCTAATTTTTATTTATTTCTGCACCCCGGATTCGAACCAGCGACCTCCCTTCTAAGTACGTAAGGCACTACACCAACATCTCTCCTTATTAGGATCGCCGAGAACTCACGTCGGAGTAGCCAATAGGCAGGGGAAACGGTAAATTCGCCCACAGTAAATTCGCCTACAGGTAAATTCGCCCACAAATTTTTTTTATTTTTCAGGAACAAATAAACCATGCTATCCAACCCAAAATTGCGAGCTGAAAACTGTTGTTAGGACCAAAATCCTGTTTTGACTAACCAGAATCTCAATACTCTAGAAAGGTACCCACTCCAAAGTGCTGAACCCCAAAGTTTGGGGAATCATTGTGATTAAGCAGAAAAACAGTTCTATGTTATCCAAAATTAATTTACCTAGAGCCCAATAGGCAGAAATAACTGGTTTTTTGGGGGTTTACTAAAGGGGGGGTAAACTTTTTGCGAAAAATCGATTGAGCGGATCAGAATTCCAGTCTGATGGGCTAAATCGCCCAGAATTCCACCCTAATCCACCCTGAACCACTCAAAACCACCGTAAACCTGGAATTCTGAGCGATTAAGCCTATCGGACCCGAAATCTGATCCGCTCAATCGAATTTTCGCAAAAAGTTTACCCCGCTTTAGTAGACCCCCAAAAACCAGTTATTTTTGCCTTTAGGGCACTCTGGATGTGGTTCTGAGTGATTCTAAGGAGTGATGTAGAGGTTGCTGGTTCGAATATTTGAAAATTCCGCTAATTGGACACACGAAAATTGAGTGCAAGTGAGAGTGAAAGTGAGAGTAAAAATAAGTGTCCGCTAATTGGACACACACTGAAAGGGAGAGTGAGAGGTAAGATTGTGAGTGAGAGTGAAAGAAAATCCGCTAATTGGACACGAGGCTTTACAGTTTCTCAGTTAACACAGCACAAATGTCTAAACTGTTTTTAACTCTACAAATAAAACACTTGAAAAAGACAGTTTCAAAAAACATAAACTTCTCTGTTGGATATAAATTAGCGGGAGGAAAAGAATGGGCCATTTCAAATTGCGCTAATGCAAATTGGGCCAATTTCAAAAGGCTGTAACTAAAAACACACACCAAAATACTGATTCCCCCAGTAAATTTATTATTTCCCCCAGTAAATTTATTATTTCCCCCAGTAAATTACTGATTTCCCCCAGTAAATTACTGATTTCCCCCAGTAAATTTATTATTTCCCCCAGTAAATTATTATTTCCCCCAGTAAATTACTGATTTCCCCCAGTAAATTACTGATTTCCCCCAGTAAATTTATTATTTCCCAGTAAATTTATTATTCCCCCAGTAAATTACTGATTTCCCCCAGTAAATTTATTATTTCCCCCAGTAAATTTATTATTCCCCAGTAAATTTGAATTTCAAACAAAATACTGATTTCCCCCAGTAAATTACTGATTTCCCCAGTAAATTACTGATTTCCCTCAGTAAATTACTGATTTCCCCCAGTAAATTTTGCGGGAATTTGAATTTTCAGGTCAGAAAATACCTTCAACTGGTCAGAATCCCACCCCAGAGTGGCCAGAAGTCCCTGAAAGTTGGTTTTTTGGGGGTTTACTAAAGGGGGGGGGGTAAACTTTTTGCGAAAAATCGATTGAGCGGATCAGATTTCGGGTCCGATGGGCTCAATCGCTCAGGATTCCACCCTTAATCATTCTCAACTATCTTAAACCATCCCAAACTGCTCCAGACCAGTATCTAACTACCCTAAATCAGTGCTTAGGTTGGAACTTTAAAAAAGACAGTCCATGTGAAATATGCATAGTTGAAAATTGTCAAGGGTGGAATTCTGAGCGATTGAGCCCATCGGACCCGAAATCTGATCCGCTCAATCGATTTTTCGCAAAAAGTTTACCCCCCCCCTTTAGTAAAACCCCAAAAAACCAACTTTCAGGGACTTCTGGCCACTCTGGGGTGGGATTCTGACCAGTTGAAGGTATTTTCTGACCTGAAAATTCAAATTCCCGCAAAATTTACTGGGGAAATCAGTAATTTACTGAGGGAAATCAGTAATTTACTGGGGAAATCAGTAATTTACTGGGGAAATCAGTATTTTGTTTGAAATTCAAATTTACTGGGGGAAATAATAAATTTACTGGGGGAAATCAGTATTTTGGTGCGTGAAATCAATTTCAGCCATTTCAAAATGGGCCACGATTTTGAATCAAACAACAGTTAAAAAATTGCCAATAAGTTGGCGCAATTTGAATTGACCCAATTTGAAATTGGCCCAAATTGAATTGGCCCAATTTGAAATGGCCCATTCTTCTCCTCCCCCAATTGCCCATGGTTGTTCCAGTCCCATCCATACAGGTCCCATCACCTGAAATCAAAGTAAACTACTCCAAGTGCCGTATTTACTCTAATTGTGCCACATGGGCATACTTTTTCCACATCCCTCGGGGCGTGGGGCACAATTAGAGCTAACTTTATTCAGAAACAGGAAATTTGAAGGATATTGCCTGCATCATGCTCCAATTGCTTTTTCGTCCTATTCGTACTGCTTCATTCCCTGGCAGAAATGTAATTGTTTGAATTGTCTTTTGTTGTATAATTTTGTCAGAAGTTTAGTTGGTGCATCAGTATCAGAAGCGGATGGTAAGTCTGCATGAACATTGTGGCATAACACTGCTGGTGGCTTTTTCTTTGACCTTTCACCATGTCTGTTAATAAGATTTCAGTCCTCTTTTGGAATCAAAGTGCCTCCACATGGTTAATTTGCTGATAATGGTAATTTAGTAACAACTCCAACCTTTAGGTGTTGCTAAAAGCGCTGATGAGGCCTTCGATCAAGCAAAAAGGATTGGTGGAAATGACTATGTCGTAAAAGCCGTAAGTGGTCGAATCAAGTCGTGTTTATCTATGCACCACTTTTAGCAAGTATTAGCAGGTGGACGTGGGAAAGGAAAATTCAGTTCAGGGCTTGGTAAATTTCTTGCACTTTTTTTGCCATATTCAGTAGAGAATCTTATATTCTAGAAGGTGGAGTTCAGATCGTTTCTACGTGAGTTTTATTTTAAATCAGGTTCGAGCAAACTTTTACTTTTAGTCCAGAAGCAATCAAGCAGATGGCGAATCTCATGATCGGATCTCACTTTGTGACCAAACAAACTACAGCTCAAGGTCTTATGTGCCGAGAAGTATTGGTGTGCAAACGTCTGTATCCGCGACACGAAGTTTATTCATGTTTTATTTCTTCTTCTAGTTTACAGGCTTATTTTTCAGTTCTACTTCAGCATTACTCTAGACCGCAACTCCAACGCAAGTTTTTCGTGTGCCTTCATTCTCCAAGATAAGCGATGAATTATTGGCTTTTAGGGACCTGTTCTGATTGGCTCAAGCAAGGGCGGTGTAAATATTGAGGAGGTCGCTGCAGCAGATCCAACGGCAATCATCACTGTTCCGGTTGACATAAGCAAAGTAATTCTGTGAGATTAGATTCATTTACTGATGGTTGATGTTCAGGGAGTGACAAATGAGATGGCTTTGACGCTTGCTGAAAATATGGGATTCGAGGTATTGGTATATATTAAAAAGTTCGGCTAACGACCCTTCTTTTTACAGTTAGACTGCCGACATCAAGCATCCGACATCATTCAAAAGCTGTACGGGTTGTTCATACAGACCGACTGCAATCTCCTCGAAATAAATCCCATGGCAGAAGATGTCGAGGGCGATGGTATGACGCTTATTATCCATGTCTCTATTATATGAATCTTTTTAGTGTATTGCATGGACTGCAAGGTTTCCTTCCTGACTTACGATGAGATACAATATTTACGTTTATATTTTAACTGTTTAGGTTGTGATTGATGAAAATTCAGAAGTTTTATTTATTATCTCTGAATGGAATGTAATGGTGCATTTAAGTTCCGACAGAAGGATCTATTCGCTCTCAAGGATATCGATCAGGAAGACGAGCTTGAAATGAGGGCTACCAATGCTAATCTCAACTACATTCGACTCGATGGTAATATCGGTTGTATGGGTTAGTTCGTTTTGTTTTGAACATATATCCATTTATTCTTGATTTTAGTAAATGGTGCTGATCTTGCCATGGCTACGATGGACATAATTAAGTTGCACGGTGGAGAGCCGGCTAATTTCCTCGATGGTAAAATCGATTGGATGGATCTTTTCTTTGAATAAACTGTTTAGTTGGTGGCGGAGCGACAGTGGATCAAGTGACTGAAGCCTTCAAGATTATCACAGGTGGATTGTTATTTGCAACTTAGTTAAAATTCAAAATCTTATTATGTAGATGATAAGTCGAAAGTGCATGCGATTCTCGTAAATATTTTGGTGGCATAATGCGTTGTGATATCATCGCTCAAGGGATAATAAGTGCTGCGAAAGAGCTGGATCTCAAGATACCTGTTGTAGTCCGGCTGCAAGGTAATTTTTCAAAGGACCATACTTGTTGGTGCCAGTGAAAATTTGACAAATTCAAATGCGTGCGGGATATTTCTCTTTCGTCTCTCACTGTACTCTTTTGAGTCGCTCGTAATAACTCCAAAGAGTATAGTGCGAGACAAAAGAGATAAGTCCCGTGCGCATTTGAATTTGCCAAATTTTCATTTGCATCGACAACTACGGTCCTTTAAGTAGCTGTTTATAATACACAGTTGTTTTGCAGGAAATAAAGTGGGGATGCCAAGGCCCTCATTGCTAATTCTAAGATGCGTATCCTTGCGTGTGACTCTCTGCAAGAATCCGCGAAGATGGTGGTCAAGCTATCATCTATTGTTGAATTGGCAAAAGCAGTAAAATATTTTTTTCGTTTACTACGAAGCATTTTTAAACAGCTTGTTCTTTAGGCGTCCATTGATGTCATGTTCGAGCTACCCATATAATATATTGTTCTGTTTTGTCTGGGGACTTATGTAAAATTGTAAAATATAAGGCTTTTAGTTCTACTCTGTGTTTTGCCACTTTTTCTTGTCCGTGTTTTGTACTGAAGTTGGGCAAAAGAGATTCTATATGCATTTTATGACCAGGAGTATAACGCAGGCTCATGCTCAAGGTTAGTGAGTGCGTGAATCTCTAACACTCAAGACCAGTATTCTCAATCATGAAATGCATATAGAATTAATTTTCGACTTGCTCCAGTACGAAAACACGGTAAAAATGAATAATAGGATATGTAGGTACTCCGTTCAAGTAGTTTACCTGGACCAACAAAGCAAAATTTTTTTGGTCTAATTTTTTTTGAAAATGGTTGGCGGGCAGGAGCAGCCTGTGTCAAATCATTGTGCCACCGCAAACTGTGCCAAATTCAAATTATGCCAAAGTCAAATTGTGCCACCGTAAATTGTGCCAAAAGAAAAGTGTACCAGAACAAAAATATAAGAATAAAAATGAAAAGAATCAAAATTTGATGATTTTTGTAGTGAAATGTATCAGAATCGCGCTACAATTCGCGGCTGCGTTTCGCGGGGAAGTTCATGTCCCCGAAAAGTTCATTTCCCCGAACAGTATCATTTCTCTGAAGAGTTCATTTCCCCGAATAATCATTTCCCCGAAATGTTTGATTCCCAGAAAATATTTATAATTGAATAAAGTTGTGTATGAACAGAATTTTGTTAAACGGATAAATCTCGATTAGATGTTCCATCTTGTCTGTTACTTCTGCTTGTTCGTCCGTTTATTAGATGCTGCTTTTTATGACAAGTTTCCAGAATTGTTCTAGGTATGGCTAGCATTAGGGTTAAAAAAAGACCGGACCAAATTTTTTTGGTAATATTCCTGGTCCAAATCTTTTTTCCGGTCCGATTCGGTCTAAATCATTTATCGGAGCAGGTTTACAATACCCCCAGCACTCAAGTTCAACCACACCAATTTTGGCCAATTTTTTTCACAAAAATTTTGTTGTTTTCGTATTTTCAATTTTTGCGTCTTTCTTGTAGTGAAATTGGTTAGTACAATTTTAATTTTTTCGGTTTCGTTTGTTTACGAGTTTTTTTACTGTTCGCTTTCATGACAAATCCATTGCTGTGTATAAGCGAAACAAATTTTCGCAAATGAAACATATCGATTAAGTTCATCGCTTGTGTGTGTGTTTTGCTTGAGATAATAAATAATTGAGTACTTATGGGTTATCGGATATCATTTTCAAATTTTGTCCCTTTCCTACCGATTTGAGTGCTGGGGGTCAGGTAAACCTGAGTGCTGCGGTCAGGTAAACCTAAGTGCTGGGGGTCAGGTAAACCTGAGTGCTGGGGTCAGGTAAACCTGAATGCTGGGGGTCAAGTAAACCTGAGTGCTGCGGGTATTGTAAACCTTAGCCCATTTATCTCCAAAATAACCAAATTTATTTAACAAATCAGGTAATTATTGGGTGGGGGGCACACCTCATATTTTTTTACAAAACAGCGACACATACTAATTTTATTCAATAGTTCCTCAATTCTATCAATCAATATCGCTTTTCGCACACATAATATTCAGATACTTGCTTCCAAAAATGATAGAACACATCAGGACCGTCAAATAATTTTCGCCCTCTGAGAAAGTGGGATTTCTCTTACTGTGGTATGTAGAGAAGTTTAAATGGGAGGCGGCCGTATAGCTAAATATATTCTTTCACATATCAAAAAAAATAGTGAAAAGCGTTTACGCGAAAATAACAAAGCCGTAAAAAGAAAAGAGACGTTAAAAAATTGATCATACACCAAAAATATGAGGTGTGACCCCAACCCAATAAGCACCACAAATCAATAAAAATCATTGGATCAAATTGAAAACACCCCTCTAAAGTCTGAAATCTCCCCTCTTTTTTATTTTTTCTCCCCTCTTTTTCAAATTTGCCTTTAAAAACTGAAATTTCCACTCTTTTTTCTGAAATCTCCCCTCTTTTTCTGAAATCTCGCCTCTTTTTAATTATTTTCATTGTTGATATATGCGGAAATAAAGATAGAACTGTGTATAGAACTGTGAACTGCCCGAAGTAAGAAAAAGTAAGAAAAAATTTGAGTCCATCCTCAATCTAAAATTCCTCTTCGTCAATGACGAAGAGGATTCTTTATTTTTTTTTGACTTTTTGACGAAGAGGATTCTTTCTTTGGATTCTTTATTTCTTTAGCTTATGACGAATCGTCATAAGCTAAAGAAACAACAGGTGGATTTAGGCTTTTCGGCTTGTGCTTTAGGCGCAGGTTAGCTTAGGCGCAGGATAGGCCAGCGTACGGAAGGACGAACTCAAACCTTCCCGAACGAGAAAAAATCAGCAAAAAAATAATTTCTCGACCATTTGCATCAAAAGTTCTCCAAAAAGTCGTGGTAAACAGTCGTAGGTCGTTCTTACAAAGACAGCCCAAATTACTGAGGAAACAGTACATATTGGTGTAATATTTGTGTTCGCCCCTGTAAAGTTGCTCAAAACAACCAAGAAATTAGATTGGGGACCTCACAATAGAGTCAATTAGAGAAAACAGCATTGTTCTAAAAAAAGAGGCGAGATTTCAGAAAAAGAGGGGAAATTTCGGTTTTTTAAAGGCAAATTTGAAAAAGAGGGGAGAAAAAATAAAAAAGAGGGGAGATTTCAGAAATTAGAGGGGTGTTTTCAATTACATCCAAAATCATTAAACAACACATCGAAATCTTCATAAAAATAAAATGTCACTACTTCAGGATCTGAAATTTTTATTTAGCTGAAAAAAATTCAAAATCATAGTACGCTATCCAGAATGGTGCGTCCTTATCATAACGCCAAGGATTTCAAAATTCAAATTTCATTATTGCTTATTGCTCGGTCGGCTGTGTTTCCTTGTATCTTTTTGCTCTCCCTATTTTTTCTATTTTTTTTCTTACAACTTTATGGGGATCCTTTTGTGTCTAAGATTTCGAAACACTTGTTTAATATTCTTTTGCTCGTTTTACATTATTTTTTTAAATTGCTGCGAGCCGTTCACAAATTTTAGAACAGAAGTTTAAGTCGTCAGCTGAATCTCGGTATGGTGCGAAGATTTGATGATTTGCGAAGATCGTGATTATGAAGGTTGCACCCGCAATATTTCAAGGCGTATCGCCCACTTTACAACTTAGAAGCCTACAATCCATATGTATTTTTTCATAGCAAAGTTTTTACGTTGTCGCCTTGAGGTACCAGCAAATCTATTCTTCTATCATCGACCTAAACTAACCTCTGATTTTGACTTCTCTCAACTTTTTCTCATTCTTTTTCATAAAAGTCAAGAAGGGCGTCACCCACACAAACAAAATTCTTGGTTTATTCAACACATCAACAGTAACAATAGCACGAAAAAGGATTAGATGAAAATAACAATCAAAAAAATCTTAATTTTTCTTTAACTCTCCAGTCACCACTTCCATGGCCATTTGCTCGCGGAATCGATTCATATCTTTCTGAGAACAGTTCACTTGACTTAGTCTGGACGCGATCTCGGCAAATCGACAAAGAAAAAACCCAGATTCATAACCGTTCTCTTGCATCGCAATTTTCTGTGAAATTTTAAGGGTATAACAAGCAAATATTTTAATATACCTTGTCCATTAAGGGCAGCCAGTTTGTTGCATCCAATCCCTTTAACCTTTTCGAGCTGATTCCACTCGCAAAAACTCTCTAAACATATAAACGTGTAGGTGCAAATAAAACAGATAGAGTAATGATCTTACGTGACTTGAGAGAGATATCTACTACCATCACCGTGTAGAGAATCATAGTAGACCAGTCGTTGTTTACCAACTTTGACTACCTTAATTGAATTTTACATGCATAATGTCAAATTAAAGCAATGAGAAGCATTATGAATAGGTATCAAAACGAGATCACGGTGGACGCTACAGCCAGTTCCAGTCGGCCTTTCAGTTGGTCCTTTTGCATGCGCTTGCTGAATTTCATCATCGGATTTTTCTCGACTTCTTCTCTCATCACACGATCAATATCTCTAGCAATAAGCTCGTTTATTGGCCGAAGGCGACATTCTGAGGCATGGATTCCCCCATTGAGTGAAAGTTGATGATCGGTTTCTTTGATCATAGGCACCGGAACTGGACGGAATTCCAAACTGAAAACGCTATATTAGATTATATGGACGATTGAAAAAACTAAAAGTAATTACTCAGTACAATCAATGCATGCAAAAACGCGATCCTTAATCTTCTTGTAGAGCCGGTATTTAGTGCTTTCTTTTAACGCAATCATTTGGTTACCAACTTAGTTTGCAGTGGCCTTAAATCACCAGCAATTTAAAGCGTCTAAAAATGGTGCAATATTTTACACGAAATCACTTTGGCTGAAGTAGATATTCACCGCATCTTCTTTTGGCATATGGTTATGGATCGTCATTCGAGTGCACTTCTTGTTGTACTGTTCCATAAAGTAGGCAGTCACATCGTTCATCTTTACTTTTTTGTTCTTCAATTGCTGTAGCAGCTCGACCACATCATTGTTAGACCACTTGAATTTTTCATCTAAACAACCGGAAAAATACACATAAAAATCACGCAAGAAAAAACTAGACACCAATAGAAAAACATCACATGAAAATACACCCGGCCGCATAAAAATTAAGAATGACTTTTGAATTTCAAATCCTTGGCGTTATGATAAGGCGTTTCGTAACTTTTGTATAATTTTATACAAAAGTTACGAAACGCCCCAATGCCATCCAGAATTTCATAATGCTGTGATTTATAATGCTAAAACAGCGAATTGACTTACAGGAACATCAGTTCTGAAGTATTTTAGAATTCTGCAGGGTATCCAGCAGTGTGGGCAAATACGTCCGGACTTACGTTCGACATCCACGTCCAGTCCATGTCCGTCCAGACTTTTGATGGACGTTGGACGTGGACTTTTGAAGGACGTCCGGGGTGGACTTGGAGAGGTCTGATGGCTGGACGTCCGGACGGACGTCGGACAAAGTACCCCCTATACATAAATCTGCCGGACTTATGGTCGGATGTATCATTCTCAAAGTAAAATTGATTCCGGAATGGCGGAATTCCGGCTGCAAAAAATCCTCCGCAAATTGTCATTTGTCTTGAATGGGAAATTCATCCCTTTAACATCCCTTCAACTCTCTCTCACATCTCTCCCCTTCATTACCTCTACGACCCTTTTCAGAGAAGAGATGGAGGCGGAAGTGCGAACGGACGCCGGACGTGACCAAAAATGGCCGGACGGACGACCTAGAGACGTAAAAGGTGCCGGACGGACGTGCGGACGTACAAAATTTAAAAAAAATTCGATTGCGCTTATCAGATTTTCCGTTTGATCGGCTCAATCGCCCAGAATCTCATCCTCAACCATTCAGATATACCCTAAACCACTTTATACCACTCCCAACCAGTAACTAAATACACTCAACCAGTGTTTAGGGTAGTTTTGGGTGGTTCTGAATGGTCCCGTGTGCAATTTAGCTGATCTTAGTGGGGTTCTGATGCGCGCGATCGATTTTCCGTAAAAAGTTCACCAGCCCTTTAGCAAACCCCGAAAAACCGATTTTAGGGGCTTTTGGCTACTCTAGGGTGAGATTCTGAGCGATTTGGCCGATCAACCGGGAAATCTGATCTTCTCGATCGAATTTTTTGCAAAAAGTTCACCCCCCCCCCTTTAGTAAACGGGCAAACCTTTTTCTTGCCGTAAAAATACTTTTTGATCTAGTTCCACCAAACTGCCCTAATAAACCTCAATCCATCCTAACTATTTGAAAATATTAGGCCGTGTCAAAAGTTCTTTTTTTTGGCTTTATATTCACTCGTATTTTCGAATTTGGAAAACGGTTTATCTCGAAAAGATTTCTTTTGGCGAAAAAAAAAATTCGAAAATGGTAGAATTCGCGAAACAGTATTTGAAAATGGTAGAATTCGTGAAAATACGTTCAGAATTAGTTTGTTTCTACGAATATAATTGAAGATTTATGCGGTTTTGGGAAAAATAATTTTCGTTGCTTATACAACTTGCAGTGGATATTTTTCTCGAAAATTTTTGTCTGATATTTTTTTTGTGTGAGTTTTACTAGGTTTTTTCTCAAAGTTGTTCATAACTGATTGGGATTTTAAATTTTTTAAACGATGATGGACTATTCAGGTTCTCAAAATACTACTTTATAAATTCTCTTATTCAAAGATTGCACCGAAATTCACATCAAATCATCTATAATCATTTGCACCTCTATCCATCTTTATTCACGATTCTAAATATCACATCAAAACATAACACGGACTAATAATGGAAATTCTTATCAAATTTTATCGTTGTATCTGCTGTTGTGCACTTGGTTGAATCCACCACTTCTACTTCGCCAAAAAGATCTCTGTCACCTGTGAATCCATCCATTTCATTTCATGAAAGCGACTGCTTGTAACATACTTTTACAGATCCAGAGGGAAGTGGTCAAAGAGGATCAATCATTTAGCGTCATCTCTTCATGCTAAAAAGGAAAATTTTCCTAACATTTTCCTATTGAATTAGGGTGCCTGCCGAAGGCAGGCAGGTGTGTATAAAGGGTCAGCCTTGGCCCCTAAACGCTAATGCGAGCACTGAATTGTTCGGGAACCCTAAAAGGAACCCTTAAAGCCTCCGGGGGCGTAGGGGGCTTGGGGACTTAGGGTTGAGCTCCACGACACAAGTGCACCCTGGAAAGAATCCGAGCGAACAGCAGCATGTTGGATCCATTCCCAGGGCCTTTATATAAGTCAGCATGTGGGCTGTTATGGTGTTGCACACTTTTCATCGTTTTTGATGAACATGTCATGTCTTTCCGCCACCGGAAAACATGTTTTTCGTACTAATTACGACCTGAAACGTTCGAATTAGGGGTCAAAACTTACTTTTGGTAACATGTGGGGCTGTTCCGAAAAAGGTAAAGAAATATTTGGTAAAAGGCACATTTGGTAAAAAAAACTTTTTGGTAAAAAAAAATTTGGTAAAAGCACATTTGGTAAAAATTTTTTGGAAAGGCACATTTGGTAAAAAATTTGTGAGGGGGCCGATTCGTATTCGCGCTTCTCGCATATGACAAAACTCGTATTCGCAGAATTCAAAGTTGTGTTCTTGGCGTTGTGTTTTTGACCCACTTTTGCAGTCTGCTCTTGGGAAATTTATCACTCATTTTGTAGCTTGTCTCACTGGCTTCAAAATGAGTGGTAACTCACCAAATAGTGGACTACAAAAAGTGTCAAAAAATGCGAATACGAGTTTTGCAAATACGTTCTGCGAATACGAGTTTTGTCAAATACGAGAAGCGCGAATACGAATCAGCCCTCTCCCAAAAATTTTTGGTAAAGGCATATTTGGTAAATTTTCTTTTAGTAAGGCACTTTGTAGTCGTTTTTGTGTCAAAGACCTTTTTATTCCAACTTTTTCTTCTCTTTCCCTTTCTTTCTCCAGGTTTCTATATCTATATCCTCCCAGTAAAATTCTTCTTAATTATACTCATTTTTTCTAATTTAAAATTATGTGTTAGATTAGGTTTGTTAGGACCGAAATCAATATTTCACCCACGCAAACCCCAAAATGTGCGGTGGTTACCTCCTGGTCAGGTAGATGTCCACCTGGATGGCCTTCAAAATTAAAATTTCTTTATAATAAAAAATAAACCATTTTTTACTTAAAATTGTGTGAGGAATTCGGCTTGTTAAGACCAAAAGTGCGACTTTAACTACCCAACTCCAAACCTGGGTGGCTACCACCTGGACAGGTTGATATCCAGGTAACTTCAGAGTAAGGGTAAATTCACCCAAATGCCCTGAAAAGTCAAACGCCTGTTTTTTATATCTTTAATTGGTCAAAAAAGGTATGCGCTCAGGTGAATTCGAACCAGCGACCTAAATCAACCCTTAGAATTATTAACAACCCCATCATGCAGTGTGACCAAACCAAGTGGTCGTCCACTTGGATCAAAATTTTTTTTTCACGTTTTCGGGTTCCAAAACAATTTTTCTGCACTAATTCGAGCATCCCGAAGATGGTTTGACAGTGGTAAAATCACGTTTTACCGAGAAATTTTGAGTTATTGCTAAAGATTGATTTTGATAAATACTGTCATAAACCACTGTCAAACCATCTTCTGGATGCTCGAATTAGTGCAGAAAATTTGTTTTGGAACCCGAAAACGTGAAAAAAAAAATTTGATCCAAGTGGACGACCACTTGTTTGGTTCGTCCCTCTGGATGTCCCTCTGGATGGAGTTCTGAGCGATTATAAGTGGTGATGTAGAGCTTGCTGGTTCGAATCCACCTGGGCGCATACCTTATTTGTTTTATCATGATTTTGAGTATTTGAGTGGTGTAGAAGTCCATACACTCATCGCCAAGGTGGCTGGTTCCAACCCCTTCTTGATGCAATCAGTCCTGAGTAGAGGACCTCGATTCATGTCCTGGTCACTAGGTGCTTAACGGGGTTCGGAGACCATAAATTGCTTTTAGATGCCCTCCGAAAACGGTGTCTCTGTGACTAAAACAGCCAATTCCGCGTTGAAATAAGATCTATGGCCAAAAACAAGAACTCTATGATGAAAAAGATATACCACCCAAAAATATCCACGGAAAAAGTGCTTTACCAAAAAGCTTTCTTACCAAATGTGCCTTTACCAATAAATTTTACCAAATATGACTTTACCAAAAATTTTTTACCAAATGTGCCTTTACCAAATGTGTCTTTACCAAAAATTTTTTTACCAAAAAGCTTTTTAACCAAATGTGCCTTTTACCAAATATTTTTTTACCTTTCTCGGTACAGCCAACATGTGGTATACCATAATCCTGCCTACGAGTGTTGTTCTAGAAGAATTATCACCACCCAGGTACCACTATTTGAGTTATACACGTTGTACATCTTGAGTCGTACATCTTAAGTACAACTATTATGACACCTAAACAAGAATTTTCTTGGGTATTTCAACTATAAGGTGTAAATATAAATGTAAGGAGGAATTGTTTCTGTGTTCGAAAGGCTATCTGTCGAGAATGGGAAACGGTGAATTCGTCAACGTTGAATTCATCGAAAGGTGAATTCATCGACGGTGAATTCATCGACAATTTGGTGTTTTGTTTAATAGCCTTTTGTTTGTACCTTTCATGATTCATAAGCCTACAGGTTCGACTTCCGGTGGCAGCAAACATGATTTTTCTTGACTAAAATAGGGTTTAAAAGTCCAGGAAGCCTCAGGATGCTTAAGAAAAACCGCCTGAGACCTTCCCTGAACCGGTGTACCTCCAGAATCCGACATTTTGGATTTTTTCGAAAGTAATAAAAAGCATTGTATTCGGTAACCGGACAATTTGCACTCTTAACCAGATATGTCGCGCGACATTTTGCACTCTGAGCCAAATTTGTCGTCGTCTTCCTTTCGCATACCAAAGAGATTCGTTTCAAAAAGCACTAGAGTGCAAATTGTCGCGCGACAAAAAGCACTAGAGTGCAAATTGTCGCGCGACTAAAAACGCTAGAGTGCAAATTGTCGGGTGGCATCGGACTCAGATCCCGGAAACTGAGAACACGGACAACTCGGCTTTTCAAAAGCTCATCTCAAAAGAAATTCATATATAGGACAACTCAACACAATTATACTGATCTTTTGAATACCCGCCTAATGCGGAATTCATTTTTAGGACAACTCATCCCAACTAAAACTCATCTTTTTGACAATTGGGCGGGAAAATTTTGAATTATGGGACAATTGAATTGAAATAAGGTTTGACTTTCTGGCAACTTGACCCTTTCGTGTTTCAATGTAGGCATATCAGGCTTTTTGTCTTTCTTGTCATTAATGTTTGTTTCCCTGTCTTTTTAACTTTAACTTACCCTTTCCGTATCTTTTAACTGTGCACTTTTGCCCGAAATTCAAATTTTTCGTCAATTTTACAATTAAACCATACTATCGTACGTAAAAATAGTCTTACAAATCCTGTTTAATAAGACCTTAATTACGATTTTATCTACCCGAAATCCCAATATTCTGGGTAGGTACCACCTGGCCAGCTGGACCACAAAACCAAGTGGTCGTCCACTTGGATCAAATTTTTTTTACGTTTTCGGATTCCGAAACTCATTTTTTCAACTGATTCGAGCATGCTGAAGATGGTTTGATAGTAGTAAAATTACGTTTATCGACAAATTTTTGAGTTATTGCTAACGATTGATTTTGATAAATCAATCGTTAGCAATAACTCAAAAATTTCTTGATAAAACGTAATTTTATTGTTATTAAACCATCTTTAGAATGATCGAATCAATGCAGAAAATATGCTTTGGAATCCGAAAACGTAAAAAAAATTTTGCTCCAAGTGGACGACCACTTGGTTTTGGTGGTCCAGCCGGCCAGGTGGTACCTAACCCAGTTTTTCGGATTTCGGTGAAAAAAATCGCAATTTCAGTCCTAACAAACAGCATCTACCACACGATTTTGCATATGATAAGATGGTTTGTTTTCGATTCAATTTTTTTTTAATTTTTAAGGCCATCCAGGTGGATAACGACCTGACCATGAGATACCTACCCTGGATTTTGGGGTTGGGTGGGTTAAGTCACAGTTTCGGTCTTATCAGACAGGATTAACCACACGATTTTACGGATGAAATCATTATTAATTTTTCGATATGACCACTTTTTATTTTTCTGGCGAAAAAATTCCGGCTCAGCCAGGTGGATATACATCTACTATTGGTACCCACCCCAGATTTTGGAATTTCGGTGAGCAAAATCACAATTTTAGTCTTATCAAACACGATTCTCCACACGATTCCACATATCATAGCATGGTTTATTTTTTAACTTAAAAAAATTTTATTTTTCAGGCCATGCACATGGATACCGCCTGACCAGTAGCTATCTACCATGGATTTCGGTTTTCGAGTGGCTGGAATCGTAATTTTGGTCCTGACAAACCCAATTCCACACACAATTTCGGGTTAGAAAAAATGGGTTGTTATAATTTTAAAGAATTTGTATTTTTCGGCTATCCAGGTGGATATCCACCGACCACGTGTACCTATCCCAAGTTTGAGGTTTATGTGGGCAAAATCGTAGTTTAGTCACAATAAACCGGTTTTCGTGAAGCGATTTTAGATCAAGTTACGTGATTGTTTTTGATTTTGGCTAAGTTTTATTTTTTCGAAGCATTCAGGTGGATATCCAAGCCTATGATAAAGAGTAATACTCCATCCATTACCGACAAACACAGACAAATTGTCATCGAATAGACAACGAATTAAGTATAAAATAGGTGAGTCCTACAAAAACAGACAAAAAATTACTTCAAAAGTACAAAAGACCAATTTCAAACAATCAAATTATTTCCCGCCCAATTGTCAAAAAGATGAGTTTTATTTGGGATGAGTTGTCCTAAAAACGAATCGTGTTAAGACCAGTTTTTATTTATTTGAATTGTTTTTGGACCAATTTTGTATGATCTCAATTATTTTTGTGCCAGTTGTCCGAATCTGAGTTGTCCTATATATGAATTTATTTTGAGATCAGTTGTCCGAAAGCTGAGTTGTCCGTGTTCTCAGTTTCCGTGATCTGAGTCCGATGCCACCCCAAATTGTCGCGCGACAAATATATAACGACAATTTGCACTCTAGTGCGAAATGTCGCGCGACATATTTGGCTAAGAGTGCAAATTGTCCGGTTTCCTTGTATTGTTCCCGAAACCGTCTCTTAAGCAGGGTCTGTAAATTCGACAGTGGTTTAATGGTATTTTTGCAGTTTTTGTGAATCTAGCAGAACCTTACTACTGTACCACTGTCAAACCGTCTTTAGGATACTAAAAAATAGCGCAGAAAACAGGTTTTGGAACCTGAAAAACATAAAAAGTTGCACCAAGTGTGTGACCAGTTGGTTTGGTTAGTGCATGGATTATCCAGTAGAACTGAGGTTGGATTAGAGAAAAACATTTTGAATCAAAAAAGGTATGAAATAAAATTTTCGATGAATTCAACTGTCGATGAATTCATCTTTCGATAAATTCACCGTTGATGAATTCACCGTCGATGAATTTACCGTCGATGAATTCACCTAATGCCATCGAGAATAAACAGTGTTTGTATTAAACGGCGACCGGACAAAACAGGTTTTTAAAAGTATTTGTCGCACGACAAAAACGGTTTTTTTATTGGTCAAATCGGCCGAAACAGCCGAATTGACCGATAAAAAAACCGTTTTTGTCGCGCGACAAATACTTTTAAAAACCTGTTTTGTCCGGTTGCCGTATTAAACGCTGAAAAAGCGTCAAAAACATAGATAACAGGCAGAAAAGGCGGCAACCCAAGTAAATAAGCGGTACAATAATTCAAAAATGGCACTAGGTCATTTCGTTCCGTGGGGTTGGTACTTATGTACCTGGGGGCCCTTTTTGGTTAACTGTAAATAGTGCTTAAACGTCTCCTAAGTTATTTCTATACGCTAAAAACGATATAAAAGTTCTTTCCTAACAGTTTCCGCACTAAAAAGTTGGGTTTTCATAAAAAAGATTGGGTACCAAAAGTTGAGCTTTAAGTACCCGATTTTTTTGCGCCAGCCTGTATAAGTTCAAAGCTCACCTATTTCACGGAGAAATTCACTACAGTAAAACCTCGTTATAAGATACACCCAATATAAGATACCGTATTTTCTTTAATAATGACCCCGGGGTCATTATTTTTCAACCCCTGAAAAATTCCGAAATTGTCAATCAAAAATGACCTTAACTCTGAATCCTAGTCAAAAATAAGGGGGGGGGTCATTATTAGAGAGGGGGTCATTATTAGAGAAAATACGGTAAACCTCGTTATAAGATACACCTGGGTCCGGTCCCAAGCTAAATAACTCCCGTCAAACTAGCCCCCTATATAAGATACACCACGTTATAAGATACAGCTGGGGTCAGTCCCTGGGTGCATCTTATAACGAGGTTCAACTGTAATGCTCTTTATTATTAAATAAATAAGTGTACAATGTGCGATTTCAAGACACGCTAATAACAACCATGCCAATGTAATGATATTTTTCATTCATTTACTTTCTGACATTCTCCAAATTCATTTGACTGCCATCCTCCAGCGTGAGAAAAGTTGCGTTATTTCGACATCCTATTCTTCGAATGGTTTGATCGACGTCAAAAGGATGTGGTGCTGTTTGAATCGAAAACTGAAAATAACTTAGATAAAAAACTTGAAAAGGACTTTCGAAAAACACAAACTTCTTCTGCTGGATATCCTAATTGCCCATGGTTGTTCCAACCCCATCCATACAGGTCCCCATCACCTGAAATCAAAGTGAACTGCTCCAAGTGCCGTATTTACTATAATTGTGCCCACGGGCATAATTTTTCGACACCCTCGGGGTTGGGCACAATTAGAGACTGGGGTATACCGTATTCACTCCAAACTAAAGCGCCCCCTCGTTCAGAATCGTGTTCTTGGCGTTGAGTTTTTGGCCTACTTTTACAAATTTTCATCATGCAAATCACCGCTTTTTTTTTGCTACAAAATGAGAGGTAACTTGCTAAAGAGAAGCCTCGAAAAAGTGAATTAAAACGTAATTCAAAAAACAGGTTTCGCGAATTAGGGTGTGACCGTTTATTAGAGTGAATAAAGTAATTAGAGTAAATATGGTAGCAAAAATCGACGTCTTACTTGTAAGAGCACAACTGTGCCAACCACCAGCAGATATTTGAACCACGCTGATTTCTGCTTCAGAGAACATCTCGACTTTTTTTGGTTTTAGCTCTGAGTTCAAAATACCATGACCAAGTTCTCCGTGACTGCCTGTTCCACTACTGTGAACAGCTCCAGAGTCGTCTAATAGCACAATGTGATCATTTCCTGCGCAAGCCTGAAATAGTTAAAACAACAGAGCTGCAAACCGCTTGCAGAGAATTCCATTACCTGGCCTACCCTGAAGTCCAACACATACCTCTGCGGAGTGCACTTTGACGGCCGCGAATCATAAATCCTAAAAAGGGTTAGGATAAACGAGCATATCGGAAAAAGAATATTAGTATTCGCCTTTCGATGGTAGATCTAGATTTTGCATCTTCTTCATTTACGATAAGAAACGAGCCGAAAAGAGTACAGACCAAAAAGTAGCTTGCAGATAGAGCTGAGGTAGATGGAGGAATCATGAACTCTGACATCCAACTATCCCAATGAGACCATTGCCGAAGAAGAAGACTGCTGCTTTCATCCGCATCTTGAAGTTTTGAATTATGAAGGCGCACGTCAAGCTCAACGAACTTCCAAGTTTGATCACCGGACTCACGTTTAACACAGAACAAGATCTGCAATTTTCGCGTTAGCAAGAAAAAAAAATAAAAATGTAAGCTAGCCTTATTCTTATATGCGAATATTCTTCCAGTCTGGCTGACCAAAAAGAATATACATTGATCAGTGAAACCGACATAGTCGACTGCTGCCATTTCCACAATTTCCAGCTGCACTTGTTCTAAGGAGAAGTTGTCGACGATGGAGACTGAGCTGATGATTGAGCGATTCTTATTGCTAGCAGATGTCTCTGCGACACCAACAGACACAGCGGAGACATCAACGTAGCCAAAGAAGGAATATCGGCGGAAACTAGAAGCTTGTGGCTCTTTCACTTCATTATGAGACATCTAATAGGACAAAAATAGAAACATCGAAATACACCATCAAAAACATATCCACTAAAAATTGTGGTACACAGATTTGGTTTTAAAATACCGCCGTTCAATGCCCGAGTTTAAAAAATAATTTTTATTACTCTAAAACTTTTAAGGCTAAAATTCATTTGCGCCCTCAAAATGCTCATTTACGCCCTCAAATTAATTATTTACGGGTGAGATCGTATTGTTAACATTTGAATTGAGCAAATTGACAATTCAATTTTTTTACGATTCAGCTCAATTTTTTCAGCTTTTTGACGATTCAGCCATGGGTGGGCAAAGATCAGATCAGATCAGATCGATCTAGATCAGATCGAGATCAGATCAGATCGCCAAAGATCAGATCAGATCGATCTGATCGATCTGATTCATTTTGTCATCCAAATGTTTTGTCTCGAAAGATTTCTGTAAGTTTGAATGTTCGATCCGGTTTTGTATTAAATTATTTGAGCTGAGTTTATTTGTAGCACTCATTTTTCATTGAACACCACCAAGTTCTTATTATTTTCTATTATTGTGTAGTTTTCAGTCGAATCTCTTATGCAATACTTTTATTAATTTTCTAGTGAATATGCAAGGAACTTTAAAATGTTATTTAGAATAGGTCTAACTTAAAATTAAATCAAAAGAGAGCTTAACGAATGCCCTACTATAAGTGTATTTACAGTGTACGGTTCAAGAGAATGTTCGCAAATCTTGAACAATGTTTTAACATGACTAAATGTACGTTCTGCACTGCCATTACCACCAGGCAAAGAAAACAAAAATTTTGCAAAACGCGCAAGGTCAGGCAAAGAGTTTCCTGACTTTTCCAGAAGTCAAACTTACAGAAATCTTTTCGAGACAAAACATTTGGATGACAAATGAATCAGATCGATCAGATCGATCTGATCTGATCTTTGGCGATCTGATCTGATCTGATCTAGATCTGATCTGATCGATCTGATCTGATCTTTTGCCCACCCTGGATTCAGCACATTACTTTTCAGCTTTATGAAAATTCATCACATTTTTCCCGGTTTTCTTGAAAATTCATCACACATTTTTGCTTTTCGTTGACAATACATCCAAAACGCGATTTATCTGGCGGATTATTCAACTGAAATCTAATTCAGCTTAAAGCTAACTCACCAAAAGTAGGACTCAGCACATTGTTACTGTTCTTTGTCACTCTTCAGCTAGTTTTTTATATAACTTAACAAAAGCACAGTGGGCGTGGACACTCATTTGGGCAAAACTCATTTCGGCTGCCTTATTTGTGCCCCGTAGGTGAATATTAGATTTTTTTGAGTTTTTATACCATTTTTGTCTTCTTTCTAACTTTTAAAGCAACTTTCACAACGATAACATATGCTTAATTATTCTTTCCGCCTATTGTTCATTGATCCCTCTCCCTCTTAGCTGCGGCGGAGTTAAATCAAACAATGCTATCCTACCCAAATCATGCGCTGAACGCGGTTTGACAATACCAAAATACCGAATTCACTAGCCAAAACCTCAGTATCAGGTAGCGACGTATTCTAGACGAATACCTCTCTTTACCAAGATTAACTTCATACAATTCGAAGCTTTTGACTATGTTTGCCTATCTAAACCACCATTCTTGGACGCCTTCAATCGCTCTCCAACCTCATGAGCTGAGCTCAGCACCCAGCAAAGTACAGATTTTGTATACCCGATTCTTCTCTATGTGGTTACCCCGCTTGAAAAAAATTGTCTTTATTTCTTTTATTGGCTTTTATTTCCAAAATTGACATGTTTCTCATCCCCATCTACCTCTAGGGTAGCACGCATATAGCAAGGAGTACCCGCTGGTCAAGTAGATGTCCACGTTGATGGCCTAAAAAGTTAAAATTTCTTATGAATAAAAAATAAACCATTTTGCTAACTTAAAATTGTGTGAGGAATTGGGTTTGTTATGTCCGAAATCGCGATTTTACACACTCCAACTTTAAAATACCACCTGGCCAGGTGGATGTCCACCTGAAGAGGGTATGAATAAAAAGTTAATTTAAATATTTCTATTTAAATTTGGGCTTGTCAAATCAAAAGTGCGAGTTTACCTTCCCAAGCCCAAACCTGGAGTTGCTACATCTGGACAGGTTCATAAAAGGTAACTCCAAGGTAGGGGTATATTCATCCAAATGGCGTAAAAAGTCAAATGCTTGTCTTTTTATATCTACAATTATGCTAAAAAAAGCTATGCGCTCAGGTGGATTCGAACAAGCAACCTTACATCACCAATTAGAATCGCTTAGAACTCCATCCAGAGTGACCAAACCAAGTGGTCGACCACTTGAATCAAATTTTTTTTCACGTTTTCAGATTGCAAAACAATTTTTCCGCACTGATTTGAGCATGCTGAAGATGGTTTGACAGTGGTAAAATTACGTTTTATCGAGAAATTTTTGAGTTATTGCTAATTCTTGATTTATCAAAATCAATCGCAAGCAATAACTCCAAAATTTCTACATAAAACGGGGTTTTACCACTATCAAACCATCTTCAGCATGCTCGAATTAGTGCAGAAAAGTTGTTTTGGAACCCTTGAACGTAAAAAAAATTTGGTCCAAGTGGACGACCACTTGGTTTGGTTGACTCTGGATGGAGTTCTGACCGATTCTAAGAGGTGATGTAGAGGTTGCTGGTTCGAATCCACCTCGGCGCATACCTTATTTTATTATAATTTTGAGTGTTTTGAGTGTTGTGGAGGTCCATATGAGGCATTCTGATATTAAAAAT
>SADC01001342.1:169837-267493 GCA_004194705.1 Ditylenchus dipsaci
GGCTGTTCAAATTGAGTTTAGCTTTCCTCTTCCTCATCCCTCTTCCACCGCGAATTTTGTCTTTCCTCTTCCTCTTCCTCTTCACCCAAAATTTTTGTTTCTTCCTCTTCTCATCCCTCTTCCACCCGAATATTTGTCACTTCCTTTCCTCATCCCTCTTCCCACCCAAAATTTTCGTCTCTTCCTCTTCCTCATCCTTCTTCTGGTCGGAAGAGGAAGAGGAGAAATTTTCTTCCAGGAAGAGGAAGAATTTCTTCCTTTCGGAAGATTCGATAAGACAGAAAGTGTTAACGATGAGACAATGATTATTTATTCTTTTAACAGTCAGCGAGAGCAGCAACAAAATAAATAAGCTTTCATTCAATATGATAGAGTTAAGCCTAGCAAGCCCTTTCTTCGCAGTAGACGGCCAATGAGCAATTTTGACTCCTCCCGAATTGATAGACAGCCTTGAGAATCCTCTCTCTGGAGCTTGTGAAGTTGCTGGAATGATAAGAGGTCGTATGCCACTTTGCCAATCGTGGTAGCTAAAACGTTTTTAAAAAATTACCAAAGAAAGTTTCTTATTAATATGCTTACATCTTGTCCGTGGAATTCCAAAAGCTCCATGTTAATCCTTTCTTGCCGATCCCCACGACTTGGCTTTGTCGAAATAGACGGCTATTTCCATCTCCAGGGAATTGGGAGCTGGTTCGAGTGTCAGGATGCAGAGGAGCCGACGCCGAATAGATCATTTTCTTCAACTTCCTCTTGGCATCTGTTCGGTCTTCAGCCGTCACATCTTCATTTAAGCTAAAGCGAGTCAAATACTGAAACATGAATGAGTAAATAAATGAATTTACCAGTAAAAAATATGACTGAAGGAAAAATACATACCCATTTTTTTTAACGTCTTCCGATCTCCGCTCAGTCTTTTCCTTGAGAATGAATGGCAACGTCCTGTAGTCCAACAAACTTGCGGCTCGAAAAGAGAAGACGTCCACACCTCAGCAAACCGAGTACGTATGTTCTGCGAAGCGATTTAACTAATTCGTTAGGGTAATCTTCTAAAAATGTAATAAAAAGTGGTCCTGGGTGAGAAAGTGCTCAGTATGCTCCCTTGTACTCTTCCAAGATAGAATTGAGACCAGGCAGAAGCAAGCTATTGTAGGCTCGACTCCTCCTGTAGGCGAATGGTGAAGTTCATCAAAGGTCCGAGCATCGTCATGGCGCTTCTCATGTGCTGCAGATCATGAG
This sequence comes from Ditylenchus dipsaci, assembly GCA_004194705.1. Classification (NCBI taxonomy): domain Eukaryota; kingdom Metazoa; phylum Nematoda; class Chromadorea; order Rhabditida; family Anguinidae; genus Ditylenchus; species Ditylenchus dipsaci. The sequence continues at coordinate 171,074 of SADC01001342.1, forward strand.
TAGTGAGACGCGACGGAGTTCCATCTGCCTCTTCCCAGCCGAGTTCGAAGCAGACTTCATTAATTTCCTTGTGAATTTCAATAGACGGCTAAAAGAGAAAAAATTATTTCGATGTTGAAGAAATTCGATAAAATTTCTACCGGTACACCATGGCGATATAGTTCAACGGGTTGCTGAGGGCAATATGAGTGCAAGCTTAGTCTCTCTCCCAATTTGTATTAGCCAGATGAGATTTATGAAACCGGCCTACAAACGAAATATTCTCTAAAGTGTATTCATTTTTTCGGAGAAAAATAAAAATTGCCTTCTTGCACGTCTGAAACGCACTTCCTTTCTTCTCGTAGACATCTTTGATGGAATTTTGCAACTTGAGCACTGCAATCGATGTGGCGGATTTGCGAACAGATCTCCTGCAGACTCTCTTCATCGTCGCCCTCTCATCTTCAGCTGGTCTGAATTGTAGCGGATGTCGATGCCTCGATCCTCTTCCTCTTCCTCATCAGCATCCTCCAAAGCGTTTTCCCGTTGAAGCTGAAGCGTGAATTCGTCTTCTTGTGCCACCGTACTGAAATGGTTCGAATAATTATAATTGACCAAAAAATAATTCTGGAGACTCACCGAACTGCGAGCAGCATATTAGATCCTTGATCGGTGAGAAGTAAGAGACCATTGACGTCAAAAGGCCCTGTGTTTCCAAGCTTTTTTGAATGCACTGAAATTTATTCTGCACTTTTGGGACAAAAAGAAAAATATAGGCGCACCTCCGCAATATAAACTCCTGTATGACGAGATCGCAGAGGGATAATGTCGAACGCCAGCGACAGAGGACGAGACTTCTTGACGTCATAGATATGGGCCATGATGAGCAAGAAGGAATGCTTGTTTTTCGTGTAGAACCATTATCTGCTGACATTGCCCAACCCTGGGAGTCCTTGATCAGCTGGAGAAGATTCTTCTGCATCTTCTGAAGCTCAGATTCCATCATCTCGTTATGTTGACGTCGAGAGGGCATGACAAATCCGGGAATCATTCCAAGTAGTTGCTGAAAACGGGATATGATTTTCAAATTACAGGAAAATAATGGGTCTACCTTGAAGTAATCCTTCTCCACAAAGCAAACTGAAAGTGTAGACGTTGCGAGAGCAGGGTAAGAAGCCTTTGAGCACGAGTTCGTCCGCTACTGATAACCGGAATGGAAGCATCGCCTGTTGAGCCTTTAATTTAACTTCCTCCATTTCCTTCCACTCTGAATGCTTTCTTGCGAAATGACGGCAATGTTTGATGGAGTTTGACTATATCCACACACCATCTGCGTATTCGGGTCCTTATATGAGCACTTGCCATCAACAATGAAACGACTGAGTCCCCCTGAAAAGGTGGTGATGTGAAATTAGAATAGTAGGTTGAGAAGAAAGCCCACTTTGTCCATCCTTTCGAGACCTCTTTCGGGAAACGCTGTTGTTGTTAGAATTTTTCATTTGCTGCAGATTTTCCATATTGCCTGAAAAAGGTAGACTAGGCGATTGTGTGAAAGGGATGGACGAATGATATTCGGGGAAGAATGTCAAAATGTCTTCTATGTCTTCGCCCATTAATTGCGGGATTTTGGTATTCAGAATTTCACAACCGGACGAAGAAGCAGAAAAACAGAAATATTTTGCGCAATGCAGAAAAAATTTGCTCTTCCTCTTCCTCTTCCGCCCAAATTTTGTGCTCTTCCATCTTCCTCTTCCACTCAAAATTTTCTTCTCTTCCATCTTCCTCTTCCTCTTCCACCCTAATTTTCGTCTCTTCCATCTTCCTCTTCCTCTTCCACCATAAAATTTCGTCTCTTCCATCTTCCTCTTCCTTCTTCCGGTCGGAAGAGGAAGAGGAAGAAATTTCTTCCCCTCCGGAAGAATCTTCCGGAAGAGTGAACAGCCCTGGTAGTAGCCAGATTGTGGTACCTAAGTGGAGGTCCTTAGGTAGTGGTACCCAGTTAGTGATGCTCAGGTTGTATGATTTAGGCAGTGGTACCCTAATGGTACTCAAGTAGGGCTAGAGGCACCTATCCAGGTGGAATTAGCTAGGTAGTGGTGCTCATGTAGCGTTCGTGTAGTATTATCCAGAAGGCGCTGGTTCTGCGCGAATTTTTCTAACTAATCTTTTTGTCTTACGAGCAACTCATATAATTTTTATTTCTTTTTCTATAATCTTACCTTAGTTCCACTCGATAATCCCTAGTAAAATGCAATTTTATGGCGTACTTCTGAGTTTCGCTGAATTCGCCACGCACATCCATTTATCCCCAGACATCACCATCTACCTAAACCACCTCAGAATTGCGAAACTACTCCAGAACTGTGGTCTCTGCAAGTCAAACAATTACCAACCCATGTTCAGGACATAATTCTGGATAGAGTATATAAATTTTTATTTAACTTTTAATAACTTTTAGCTAAAATTCAAAATTTTGGATTTTGGAGGTGAATCTTCATTTAGGGCAGGTACCAGGTGGTGTCCTACCCGTCTTAAGGATTACTGGTCTTATAACAAATATTTATGACCGTTATTCAAGAAAAAATAATGCCTACTACCACCAGTATTTGAACCTGTAACCTCAAAAATTTGGAAAGGTTGGGTTCAAATCTTCATTTAGGGCAGGTAGCCTAATGGTACCCTAATAGTTAAAGTCATATGCAGGCAGTGAAAGAAGTCGAAGTGGACATGTTTAAAAGAGTTGGCTTTGACAATCCCTTCTCAATAATAAAAAATAGTTGTGCACACGGACTACACGTCAGCGATGGCAAACTAAACTGTTGCGTTTGTGTTGGAGTGGGCTAGTATGCTAAGGGTCTGGTCAAGGGTATAAATTCTCTAACCATTGAGCTTTGGCTCAAACCCAGCCAGTTGCAGAGCACCAAAAAGTATGATAAGTCAATGGTACGACAAATGGTTGAACGGAATTAGATTCCTAATGGTTCTATCACAATTGGAGGTGTAAATGTAAGTGTAAGTGTAAATGTAAGTGTAAATGTAAGGTGTCTTCACAATACCAAAAACATTTACACTTACACTTACATTTACACTTACGGTTTCACAATACCAATGTAAGTGTAAATGCAAAGTTTTCACTTATTTTCGTTTTTATTGCTAAATATGTGTTTTTTTTTTAACAAATATGGATTTTTAAAAACAAATATGGATTTTGAAAATAGAGAACGAGGGAGCCGTAGTGCAAAGGAAATCCGCAAGAAGCTTGTTGAATTTTTTAATGGTGCCGGTAGTGTGGATTTCCAAGAAAATATGATTGATTGAAGTTTGATTAAGAATATCATTAATTGAAAACTTTCCACTACTAGCAGTTAATATTCAAAAAATATATATTTGTTGATAAATAAGCAGGATTTTAGCAATAAAAATTAATAAGTAAAATATTTGCATTTACATTTACATTTGTATTGTGAATGGGTAAGTGTAAATGTAAGTGTAAATGTAAGGTGTCTTCACAATACCAAAAACATTTACACTTACACTTACATTTACATTTACACCTTCAATTGTGATAGAGCCATAAAGGTTTCTATCTGAGCCAAACCTCTTTGAACTGTTTGATCAAATTTTGGATAGCCCGGTCTCTGGCCTTGCGTTATATAGTTTGTGCGGGAATTGAGATCTAGCGACGGCTTGATGCTATGTTGATGTAGCTATGGGGCATAGCGTGAAGTTGGTAATTGAGCGTGTTGGGTTTGCTTGTTCTCTTAGGTTATTCTCTTAGGTTGCCAAAAAAGTACTTATTTTCAAAAATCAGCTTTATGAGATATGTGCTTTTTGGATTTTCGACTCAAAAACTTAGTCCCTAGAGATTTCAAAAAAAATCTTGAACATCTTGCTAAAACTTCAAAAATTAGATTTTTTCAAAGTTTTTAATAAAATGATGAATGGGAATAAACGCGAATTGAAAAAAAAGACCAAAATAAAAGACACAAGCTAACAGCTCAAAAAACTGAAGCCTCAGCACAATGCAAAATTTACAAACGGCCGAGAAAATAAATGTGCGCGTCGACAGTTTGGAAAAAGCAGAGAGCTAAATCTATGCTTTTTTGAAAAGCATATTTAATTTTACAACTTTTCGCGGCTTTTTTCGAAGGCATATTTTGCTGAGCTTTCACGGACATAATCTGGGAATTATAGGAATGATTCCGATGCAACCATCCCGATGGAAGTGATCAGCTCGTTTGCCGAAATGGGTGTTCTTGGAATAGGAGTGGCTCAAAAGCACAAAAGACCTGGACTGGTGAACACTAAATTAAATAGCTAATGAAATAATGTTTTTTTTTAAGAACAATGCACAATGGGCTAGGATTACAGAGCTTGTTAGTCGAAAAGATTTGGCTTTTAGCTGTCTATTTGGTGCTCATCGGGTATACTCTGTCATTCTCTGTAACTTTCAGCTCTAAGAAGTCAAAAGAGTTCTAAACCATTTATTCACACTTTGTTTCGATCAGTATTGTTTTGCATTGCTGGAGAATTGTTGTTGCGTGTAGCATAATAAAGTTGGATACATTCTGTCTATGAATTCTCTTTCTTCATTGTTACCTTAGAATGAGTCTTAGAATGGGCGGTTCTTGGTAGACGTCTCGAAAATTTTGCATCCTACCGTAATTGAGCTAGTCGACTCGAAATGTTTATAATCTTTTTCCATAGATCCTCTGATGCGCATTTATCCACCACTTGGGTAGGATCACTTAGATATTAAGGTTGGATCGGGCCAACTGGGTGCTGCCAGCTGGATCGTCTACCTGAGGGATTAAATTCGAGATAGGACCACCTTAATGTATGGCTGGATAGGACCACCTAAGTGTATGGTTAGATAGGATCAAAATTTGAGTAGCCACGATTCTAATCTTGCGTTAGGCTAATATACATATACATAGAACAATACGTTATGATTAAGACTATAACACAGTACTAGTCATCTCTATATTTTTTATCCTTTCATCATGCTCTTTTATCTAACTTTTAAAAATCATAGTTGTCGGCCAAACGGACCCTGGGGAAAAGCATAATTAATGACTATGCTTTTTCTTAACTTGTAAAAAGCATAATAAAAAATAAGTATGCTTTTTTGCAATCAGGAAAAAAGCATAGTTAAAAAGTATGCTTTTTATAATTTAGAAAAGGCACAATAAATAAGTATGCTTTTTTCATAATTTGAAAAAAGCATAGTTAATAAAGGGAGGAGTAAACTGGGCCATTTCAAACTGGGCCCATTCAAACTGGGCCAAAACTGGGCCCATTTTTAGGCCTAAAAATGGGCCCAGTTTTGGCCCAGTTTGAATGGGCCCAGTTTGAAATGGCCCAGTTTACTCCTCCCTTAATAAATATGCCAACGCAATACTTTCGAAAAAGCAGATCAAACTTCTCGGCTTTTTTCGCGCCATATTTAATATGAAAAATGTTCTCGGCCTTTTTATTTGGCGCACTTTTTTGCCTATATATCTATGCTTTTTCAAAATAGGCCAAAAACTGAAAACACTGGTTTTAACACAAAATCTTACAAATTGTTCCAGAAATATCTCTGTTTGCACTTAATTCGGAAGTTCGTTTATCAAGCGCTGATGATGTTGTGGTGGCTCTAGGTGAATTGATCAATCGGTGAATTGATCTACTGGTGAATTAATCAACGGATTTTAAATTCATAGGTTTATTGCTACAAATTAGAATTAAAACCTCCCCATCTCCCAATTGATTAGCGATTTGGCTGATTCACCTGTCGATCAACAAAGTAAACAAGTGTTAATACCGTATTACCTCTAATAAAAGCCCCTGATCTAATAAACGCCCCCCCCCCTATATTTTGACTAAGATTTCAGAGTTAAGACCATTTTTGATTGACAATTTCAAAATTTTCAGAGGTTCGAAAAATAAGCGCCCCGGGGCGCCTATTAGAGGAAATACGGTAGGTCATTATCCTACAGTCAGGAATTTTTCCGCCTTGGTCTGCCAGTTGTATTTTGGCTTGTGCTTAGACTTAGTGTAAGTTAGGCGCAGTATCGGCCAGCAAAAGCTCCGTGATTAACCGAAGGCTGGGAATGAGAACAAAGGGAGATGAAAAGAAAAAATACCTGAGGGACAGAAAGATGGTTGTTGTTACTGTTTTTATATTTCGGGTAACTTGTTTTAGTCCGTCCCTATGTAAACTAGTCTAAAAATAGCCTCTCGGTCAATTCATCCACAAATTTTTCATCATCTTTATAGACCAAATAAACCATGCTATTCTACCTAAAACTGTGTGCTGAAAGCGGTTAATTGAGATATTAAAGAATATTAAAGCTATATTAAAGCTAGATGGTCTAGCTGTAAGCTCTGGATTGGACCAGGGCTAGGATTTAGTTTGCTCATTATGGTTATAAAAGTCTTTTTATTTTCTTTCGTTGCTTTCTTTGTTCTTATTACGGCTCTTTGTCTTGATGTAGGCAATATAATGTGTTTTGTTATATTTGAAAATTACAACAAAAATTTTGTATTTTTTCAAACAAATTCATTAGACGGTACGTAAAAATGCCCCCTTTCGGCGGAAAAGTGCACCCTTCTTGTGAAGAAGTGCCCTCTTTTGTTAAAAAGTGGCTCCTTTTATAGAAAAGTGCCCCCTGTTAGGGAAAAGTGCCCCTTTTGGGGGTATGTGCCCTCTTTCTACTCCATTGGCTGTGGAGTCCATTCCCGACAATATTGCCAACAAAAAGTTTCATTTGATCACAATACTCTGAAAATAATTAAGATTTTTAAATGATATGGATTGCAAAGCGTGCTACTCAGAGAACCTTGTCTTTCGAATCATACCGACAAAATTATGCAATTTGTCCGCAACAAATTGCACAATTATGCGAAATGTCCGGTCACCAAAACTTCGATATAACGTAATGTCGAATTTGGAAATGAAATCGACTTCGATATAACGTACCTTCTATATAACGTAATGAAGAGGCCGTCCCTTGGATTACGTTGTATCGAAGTTTGACTGTATCAAAAAAAGTTTGTTTATATAAGTGTCCTAGGAAGCTCAGTGGTATGGCAGCGTAGCGTTGTGTTTGTTTGTCCCACGTTTTATGCCGGTGTCTTTTGTGTTATTTTTGATTATTTGTTAGAAATACATTAAAATGATTGAAAAAATAATTTGGGAATAAAAAAAAATGTCCCGCACGCATTTGAATTTGCCAAATCCCCATTGTCATCAACAAGTATGCTCCTTTAAAGAGGTAAGCGAGACATTAGCGACCGCTTTTCGACATTGGCTTCTACTTTTATTTTTCTACTTCCATAGAACAGTATTAGGGTTCATTCTGCCGATGTTTCTGTCTATAAGCCTTATTCCAAGCCTTAAAAGTCCTCACGAGCTTTTGATGGTAGCGAAAAAAAGCAAAAGCTATTGTTGAAACAATGTCAAAAGGCAGTCAGAAACATGTCGAACAGAATTTTTGCAAGCTATCTTTTTAGTTTTAAAATTTATCCAGCCCTAGAAGGCGCTTTTATAATTTTTCGTATGTGAATCGGCAATTTAGCAAATCCAATTTTAAACAGTCATGTTACTTGGTGCTCTATATAAAAAACTGATAAATGACTAAAGAGCACCGGACGTAAAAATTTGAAATTTTTCAGGAGCAGTGTTTCGAATCAAATTTTTACTTTGCTTGTGCTGGTATTTGGCTAGACTATAGAATCCACCAGCCAGCGCAAAATTTAATTTTCCTCAATGGGAAAGGACACGTCCCATTTTGATTCTCGTGCTCTGAAACGGCACGGAAACACTTTGGTTTCTGAAAAAACATGCATACCAGAATTAGTTATGTGGTAGGCAGGGTGACCAACTTGCCGTTATTAAGTGGCATTGCCGTTATTTCGCACAATTTTGCCATTATTTTTTTTTTGAAAATAATGACATTTATTGCCAAATTTTATTATTAAATTAAAAAATGCCGTTATTTTCGGATTCTTCTATTTGGAGTGCCGTTATTTTGGAACATGTTGCCGTTATTTTCAAAATTTGAGTTGGTCACCCTGGTGGTAGGCCCCAGTTCTCAGAACTATGTTCAAGCTCTTCATTTTTTTGCCAAAAAGTATTTCCCCTGTACAAAGCCGAGCCTCAGGCTCAGCTATCCAAAAATTCAACCAGCCATCTACAGTGTCCTGGTTAAGACGTAACCACCTCGGGTACCACCGGGCCGACGTCTTTGACCTTTTGATTACTCACCTTTTTCTCTCCTCCACACTTGCTGGGTTTGCGGTGTGCCTCAACGCTCAGAGAATTAATACTCTTTGCTACTTATGGTCTTAAGTAAGTGGCCCTGTTTTGCCGCTTCCCCTCCCAATACAGCCTTTTGTCCCTAGAAAAATCACTTTCCATGGTCCTTTCATGGCAAAATTATTACATAAAAATAGGTTTTAGACCCTTCTAAAAAACCGAGTTTCGGGGGGGGGGGGTGTATAACCGAGTAGCTACTAGAATTGGGGACCGGGGGAGGGTATGTATTCCGGAGTAGCTGTTTGGGGGGCAGGGGGAGGGAGGGGTGTTGATATAAAAAAAATTATAGTTAGATTTTAGGTCGATTTCACTTCTTAGCCCATAGTGGTGATGTGGCGCAGCTGGTAAGGGTTCAATGAACAAATCTGAACTTGAGGGTTCGAATCTCCTTGCCGGCTGTTAAATGGGATCTAGACCGAGTCACACACCTATTTTTTTTTATTATTAATATTTTTTATTTTTAGAACACGTGTATTTTAACCATGGTACGCAAAATCGATAAATTTATCGATTTCGATAAAATGATTTTGGCGTTATGTTGCCGATAAAAATCGATAAAAAGTTTTATCGATTTTTATCGATATTTTTTATCGATAAAAAACCGATAAATTTTTATCGATTTTTATCGATTTTTTACTCTTAGGATTCTTCTGCTCTTTGGTGTACATTTTCGCAGTTTGATTAATTTTTTTTGTATGGTATAGACCAGGGGTGCACCGGAACACCAAAAATATCGGAACGGAAATCGGTATCGGAACTCCAAAAATTTCGAAATCGGAAATCGGCACCTAAAAAACACCGGAAATCGAATCGGAAATTGGAACTTCCGGTGCACCCCTGGTATAGAAGTGTACGGAGTGTCGGTGGCCCCATTAGAGTCAGTTTTACCTCTTTTTTCTTTTTCACCTCTTTTCTCAATAAAACCACCTAAATCACAACGACCCTACTTCGGCCCGGAGTCAGGTCACTAATCATGTCTTGAGAAGCGTAAATAAACCAGACCTCAAACCCTTCCTGTTTTCAGCTTCGCGTGCAACACTCCAAAAATATGGCTTCGGAACAGAGCAAGATTGCTGTGATGCAGACTTCCGAATCGACTGCTACTGCCGAAATTCTCAAAGAAAGCAGCGTGGAAATTCAATTGGTTCCGGATCTGAAAGTCTTGTCTGATGAAATCTCCGCTGCTGTGGCTGGTCAGAAAGCTGATGCTGACTTCGAGCTCTTTGGCGATGATGACAGTGAAGAGGATGAAGACAAGGAGCGCCTGATTCAGGAGCGTCTCAAGCCTATGCTGAAAAGAAAGCCAAGAAGCCGGGTGTCATCGCCAAGTCGACCGTCATCTACGATGTAAAGCCGTGGGACGGTAGGTTAATTGGTGTTTGCATTCATTTGTCGATTTTCTATATGCAGATACCATTGACGTCAAGCAGATCGAAGAGAAGATGCGTGCTATCGAGAAGGACGGGCTCGTTTGGGGAACCTCTAAGGTCGTGCCAGTTGCCTATGGACTCAACAAGCTGCAGGCTTGTTTGCTGGGTCCGTGTCATGGTATAATTCTACTATTCTTTCTGCTTTCAGATCTGCTGTGTCATCGAGGACGAGAAAGTTTCAACGGACTGGCTGGAAGAGGAAATCACTGCCAACGAAGATCTGGTTCAGTCAGTGGATGTGGTCGCTTTCAACAAGGTCTAGACAGCTTGCCTAAGAAAACGTTCTCTACAGACTCTATTTGTTGAAATTATTGTAGACCTGTTGTTGTCGTTTAAATAAAATGTCTTAGTATTTAGTTTTTAAATCTGGGAAATGCGTGATTGGAAATGTGGTGTTCTTGTCTGCTTTTTTGAGCGAGTATCATTGTGCAGACGTACGTGGAACGATATTCCCGTGGCTACAATATTCCGGCCATAATATTCTCACAAGGAATCGCACCAGTTATAACTTTTTTACTTTTATACCCAGGGCTGAAAAAAGGAACAAATGAGAGAAAATCCACCCAGTGACGGAATGACCTTTTGAAGTTTAAAGTGTGTAAAGTCTATGTTTAAATTGCGTAAAGTTAAAGTTTAGGAGAAAGGTACCCGGGAGGAGGCTAGGCGGGAGGGGTAGGCAGGAGGAGGGTACACAGGAAGGTGATACCCAGGAAGGGGTAATCAAGGAGGTATGTGATGGATTATATAAAAAATAAATATAAAAATAAATATTAAAAAGTGCTGGATATCAGATATGCGAGGCAGCCATTAGCGTACCCAAAAGGCCAGCTGGGCCATAGTTCCCTCATCAGGATTTTTAGCTTGTTTAGCCCCCTTCCCTCAGAAAATCCTGGGCACGCCTATGGATGCAGTCTTGTTATGCGGATATCAAGAAACAATTGATTTGAGAATATGTAAATAGATAAAATAAAAAAACATGATCGTGTTATCGACGACAAAATGATCGTAGTCCAATTAACGACGATTATCAATATAAAGTTGTTTCTCAAGCCTTCAAACAGCATTAGAATACTAACTTACGTCAAGAGCAGCAACAAAAGATACTCATAAGACAACACAAAAACATGTTAGAGATTAGCAGTTTTGAAAATAAAGACCAAAGAGTAGGCGAATACTGAGGGTAAAAAAATCGATAAAAATCGATAAAATTTTTTATCGATTTTTATCGATTTTTTGAATAATTCTCGTTTGAATCGATTTTATTGAAATCGATAAATTTATCGATTTTGCGTACCATGATTTTAACACGCATATTTTATTAGGGCGCCGGGGTTGTGGTACAGTCGAGTCACGATATAACGTGATCTTTGAAATGATTCCAGCAAAAGGAATTTAGTCAAAGTTACGTTCGATATAACGCGACCCCTGATTTAACGCGGCCTTTTTCCGGTCTCAAGGGGTCGCGTGAAATCGATACTCGACTGTATATGTGCTGGGGACTTATACGATTTCCTATCGTTAGTCGAAAGTCAGGGCTGTCAAAAATAAAAGCTGACGTAAAAACATCGCAGGCACCAACCACTTAAAAATCATATGAAAAATATAATTATCACTAGAGTTTTTGAAAAAGCCAACATATTTTTAGATCTATCAGCTGAAGCGAAAAAGTCTGGTTTTTGAACAATGAAATTTTTTGGGGTTTTATTAACATTTTTTAAATTTTCAAAAATTGTGTGATAGTGTAATAACACTTTTGAACGCTCATCTCCTCGCGGTTCTAATGCGCAATGAAGCTTTTCTCAATACACCTATCAAGCTGAGTTTATTTATACCAGGGCTTCAGAGTTGGATACCTTTTTCTTTAAAAATAAACCGAGTATTTTATTGGTTAATCATTTATTTCTAGCAAAAATACTCTTTCTTGTGGCAAATTTTATTTTGCTTGGTTTCGCTAAATTTTCTTATATTTAAAAAAAATGACACCACCATGTAGCCCTACGACTCTAGTTTCTAATGAGGTATTGTTTATCACAACGTCTTTGCAAAATTTGACACAAAAAATTAAAAGTATGAAACAAATTATTTTTTTATTTGCTTTGTACTTTGAATTTTTCATACCAAATTTTGCAAAGACGTTGTGATAAACAATACCTCATTAGAAACTAGAGTCGTAGGGCTACATGGTGGTGTCATCGCTTTTGAAAAAATATAAGAAATTTTAGTAAAACCAAGCAAAATAAAATTTGCCACAAGAAAGAGTATTTTTGCTACAAAAAAATAATTAACCTATTTTATTTTTCGAGGGTGAAAAATAATTGGCCCATCTATTAATTTTACTTCTTCTAATGATATTGAAAATTAAACGGCTTCGGTCCATTTCTAGAGGTTATACAATATCCTACATAGTACAGATTACGTTTAGAAAATAAAAATAAAAAAATGTGGCAAAAACGGACCATGCGGTGTATACCAATAAATAGTTACAACAAATGTGTACAATATATTTGGTGCTAAAACTTTATTTTCGTAACTCCGAATTCCACTTAGAATTGACTACTTTCTTTAGCCGCTTACTGAGAACTGTGCAAATGTGGTCTTGGAAAGGCACATCGTCACTAAAAGGAACGTTCTCTGGTTTTACATCAAGATGGAGTCTACAGAGGCTGCACTCTTTGGTAAATTCTTAATCAAAAGTTATTTTTCGATCTAGAATTTAAGTGGTGAAGTGTATCTTTGATAAGTAAACGAAAACTCGTAATTTTTTCTTATTGAAGTGACCATTTACATGTAAATATAAAAAACTCTAGTCAACAAAATTAATTAACAAAAAAAGTCTGAAACTGAAAGAAACTTAGTAAGATTTCGACGGGTCGCCAAGCGTACAAATAACCATCAAAAAAAGGAAATCGGCCAAAATTCATTCATTCAATTGCCTTCCTCTTTACCCATTTCATTGACTTCTCACAATAAGATATCAACTTTCTGGAGTCAAAATTTCATGAGAAATTATATTAAAAGTTTGTTACACCAAAATTGCTTAAATTGCTAAAATTAAAAAAGCTATAAAATGTCCATTTCCATGCCATCCAACTTCGGTTCAAAACAAGGGCGCCTACCACTTTCCACTTCATGTTTGTTCACACTGAATGAACTCATTCAACAGTTAAATGTTTTACAGAAAATAGGCCCTGACAAATAAGTGAAATATACATCCATCCCTTCGAATTAATTTGCCGCAAAAACTGATTCTATTTTCGAGCGCTACTACAAACCTTTAACCAAATGTTTTCCAGGTTGACTGGACACTCAGAACCTGGCAAAAGCAATATCTTTGTTTGGCTGCAAGATACCTTGAATCAGGTAGTTCAGCTGTTGCTATATACTTCCAAATTAAAGTTCACTTTTGCAGCTTGGGTACACTTGCTACAGTCTGGATGAGCTCAATGAGAGCTACGGCCTCTGCAACAATCTGGGATCCAACAAGGACGACAGAGCGGAGAATGTCCGAAGAATTGCTGAAGTGTCGAAGATCCTGGCTGGAATAGGTGTTATCTGTTTGGCCTCCTGCTCATCTCCCTACCGAGAACACCGCCAGGTAGCCAGAAGAATACACGAACAAATTTTTTCTATGTTCATCACTCCTCGTAGTTTTTATGTTAATCTGATTTCAGGAGGAACTCAAGTTTTTTTAAATCTATGTTAACTATCCAATTCCTGTCTGTGAAGCGAGAGAATTGAAGAGTAAGAATGCTTTCTCTTTGAGTACTGATGTTTTGTATCGCACTATTACTAGTTAAACAGGTGCCTCGTAGCGCCTTTAAAAGATGCGCGCATAGTCTTTAGACATAATTCAGAGCAGTCCCTAGAACGTGAAAGCATAATCAGGGACTTTTTGCGTAGATCTCGTCAAGAGAGCAGAGTGTTTCGCAGACTGCAGGCTTTTTAGAACACGTGTATTTTAACACGCATATTTTATTAGGGCGCCGGGGTTGTGGTACAGTCGAGTCACGATATAACGTGATCTTTGAAATGATTCCAGCAAAAGGAATTTAGTCAAAGTTACGTTCGATATAACGCGACCCCTGATTTAACGCGGCCTTTTTCCGGTCTCAAGGGGTCGCGTGAAATCGATACTCGACTGTATATGTGCTGGGGACTTATACGATTTCCTATCGTTAGTCGAAAGTCAGGGCTGTCAAAAATAAAAGCTGACGTAAAAACATCGCAGGCACCAACCACTTAAAAATCATATGAAAAATATAATTATCACTAGAGTTTTGAAAAAGCCAACATATTTTTAGATCTATCAGCTGAAGCGAGTGAATCAAAAAAATCTATAAGGATGAACAACGCATATGAAATTCCTGAAACCCTGATGTTGTTTTGCATGCTGCCTTTGACACTGATTCACATTGCAAGGAAAGAGTGCTCCAGTTGCTTTACAAGAAAGGTGTTCTGTCAGACCAAAGACAGCAGTGGTGCTCGTTAGAGAGAGTTGCAGAAATTGGACGAGGTATGTATAATCTCACCTAGATGATTAAAGGTCTACAAAATGTTAATTTCAGGAGCATTTGGACGAGCAGCTCTCTACAAAACAAGCAAGGGCTCGTTGGTGGTGGTAAAGGAAGTTAGTCTGCGAGTACTAAGTTCCGACGAAAGAGAACGTGCCTTTCAAGAAGCGCATCTACTAAGAATGTAATTTGACACTGATGACACATGCGTATTGTAAGAGTTGCACCTTGCAACCTATCTTTCAAATCTAATCATTTTTATGAAACAGAGTATGCGTGAGAATTATTAACCCTTTTAAATCTTCTCACATTTGTTGAAGGACCATAGCCGTGGCCGACAACGAGAATTTTAAATGTTTGGATTGGCGCGAGACAGTTCTCTTTCGTCTCGCACTGTACTCTTTTGACTTGCTTCGAATGATTCAAAGAGTACAGTGCGAGACGAAAGAGAACTGTCTCGCGCCAATCCAAACATTTAAAATTCTCGTTGTCGGCCACGGCTATGGTCCTTTGAAATGAAAAATTTATCAACTTACGCATGCTTAGCAGCCAAACAATACAATATTCTAAAGGTACATCGTTTTATTGCCAAAAAAATTTCTGAATATTTTCGCAATAAAAGTGTTGTCCTGCGCGCATTCAAACGTGTGAAATTTTCGTTGTTGGCAACGGCTATGGCCTTTAATCGAGCACCACCGTCATATTATCTCAAAAGGAGCGTGTATCTCCTGCATGGAAACCGTTCAATTCCGAAGTAAATCAAATTTACATGTTGCTGGTTTGAATCTCTCCGGGTGTAAACTTTACTTTTTTCAGTGATTAAGTCGGATTAAGTCTAAAAAATATCATTGAATCGATTAAGAACAATTCCATAATTTCTTCTTTGGTCAAAAACTATTTTACAATTTTGATTTGAAGTAAAATAAAGTCAGCCAGAAACCATATACCTCGGCTTATATTGCCTCTAACTATTTTATCACCGTTATGAGAGTGCGAAAAAGTGCAAAAGTTTTAACTCGAAGCAGTGAAAAAATTTCGCAAATCTGTTCTGTGCCTTTTCTCATCGATTACACTTTTATATATTGATTGAGCACACGAAAATCTCGAGATCAAATTCAAAATTTTCCGATTTTCAGAAGGTTGAAAAATTATAGACCCTTTTTTATAATTAGAGAGAGAACGGTAGTCTTTTTCTGCCATGGTAGTTGTCTAGACCTTTTGTCTAGACCTGTTTGGCAGTTTTTTTAGAAAAATCTGATTTTTAGTCCCAAAATCTAATTTTTCGATAAATTTTAAATTTTCCTGATCCAAACCGTCTTGTGAAGTGCAATTCTTAGAACCCGCGTTTGTCGTGCTACATTTCTCTGAATAAGTTATAATAATAATATAGTTTTAATTGGACAGGCTCGACCATCCGAACATCATGAACTACTACGGTGCCTTCGAAGTCCAAGATATGTTGATGATCCAAATGGAGTTCGCCAATGGTGGATATCTGCAAAAGTATTTGGCTGACCAGGAATATGCTCTAGAAGATAAAGTTGTTGTAAAGATGTGCCAAGAAATGGCAGTATTCATTGTATATACTTGTCTAGACATATATAAATATGCTTGTCTTTAGAGTGCCGTGTCGTACTTACATTCCAAAAATGTCCTCCACCGGTAAGTAAGCTTGATAATCGGGTTAAGTCATAAGTCTACGACAAATCTAATGCTGTAACCACTACAGTCGACTCTCGATTGAAAGAAAGCTAGGGGACCGGCAGTAATCGCAAATTCACACTATCATGATTCGATATTTTACATTGATAAGCTGTAAAAATACATTTTAAATTCAGTGATCTGGAGCCATCCAACACATTTATCAATGCAACAAACACTGGAATGACTATTAAAGTTGGTGATTTTGGCATCGCTAGAATTATGGGTACCATGACTAAGCTGATCGGAGCCCAGACCATCATTGGAACTCCTAATTACATGGCCCCAGAATGTGTGAGTCAGGAAAATAAAAATACACTCGAATCTCGATTATACACATCCACTGATTGCAATTAACTTTGACTGAGATAGGCTTATTTTCTGTGATGTGACACCCTAGTTAGAAGCCACTCTAAGGTCGGTCTCTTGTGGTGGCGTGTAACCAAGATTCGCAGAGCTGTCTACATGACAAAAACAGCTCCACATATCCGATTTTTTGATAAAAGTTTTAACTGGACATCTCTGCGCATAATACAGGATGTATTTTTTGAAAAATGAAATTGTTTTAGCCAGTAAAAAAAGTTGGCGCTACCGGAGTATATCCCTCCCAAATGAAATTTTTTTAAAGTCTTTCCAAACACCCTATATCGACCTAAAATTGCCTAAGAAGCTCAAAAAAGACATTATTTTTGTGTCTAGTCAATAAAAAATTGAGTTTTGGGACCACCCAAATATACCTATTTTGACCATTTTGAAGGGAGTTAGGGCCATATTAGGGTGGGAAAGGACCAAAAGGGCCAATTTAGTGTGAAAAGGAAGATGTTGAACATAGTTTTGTTGACTGGGGCCTACCGCATAAAAAACTCTGGTATGCATATATTGTTTATGCATCCAGAGTCACTTTCGAGTGATTTGTGTCTAAGGTATGTGGGTGTAAGCATCTCAACTCCAAGCCCCCAAGCCCCCTGCGCCCCGAAGTGGGCGCAGGGGGATTGGTTGGTTAGAGATGCGCACACTCACTTACCTTAGACATAATTCCGAGCAAGTCTCTCAAACAAAAATCCATTTAGAGGCTCTTTTTGCCCAGCTCCAGTGACCAAAACATGCCAAAACAGGCAAATGGTCGAAATTTCAAAATGTCCAAAACTCAATTTTTTATTAACTAGGACTCAAAAATAATGTCTTTTTTGAACTCCTGAGGCAATTTTAGGTCGATATGGGATCTTTGGAAACACTTTAAAAAAAATTATTTGGGGGGGGGGGGGAGGTTGCTGGTAGGTAGGGTCAAAAAATTCCATGTAGCTTTAAAATAGGTTTTAAAAATAAAAATAGGTTTTATAGTTTTATAGCTTTTAAACTGCGCTGCGAAATCGCAATATGAACAGTCAAAAACCGAAATGCGGTTCTTCAAACCCACCGCGAGATCTTACAAATGAGCATGAACTTTCCTGTATGTAATTGGATAGAAAATGATTAATAGACTAAAAAAATTTGATTAAAAAACACGCTGTATTCCATTTTGTCGGCTATATTGACATCTTTTATATTGAATCTGTGGGCTCCTAATAGTTAAAGGGAGGGTACATCTCTTGTCCGTATCTGGTCCCGCATGGAAATCGTTTTAATTCAAATTCAAACAAATTTGTAGGTTGTTGGTTTGAATTCCTCTGGCCGCACGCTTTATTTTTTCATAATTTTATCGGTGATTGAGTTAAACACCATGTGTTTGAAGGCTAATAATTATCAATTCAATGAAATGAATCATTCTAGTATTGATTTGTTGTCATTAACAGCCTTAATTTATAAAACGATTTCGTAGCGCAGTTTAAAAACTATAAAACCTATTTTTATTTTTAAAACCTATTTTAAATAATTCCTTCCTCGGTGTCGGCTCTAACTTAGCTCAAGTAGTCGTGTATCTCTGCGCTAAAGTCTTTGTTGTGCTCCAAAGAGCCTTAGGATAAGCTCGGAAGAAAATGTTAAAAAAATAAAATGTGTGGTCAGAGGGATTTGAACCAGCAACCTCGAATCTGTTTGAATTTGAATTCAAACGATTTCCATGTAAAAGACCGTCGGTATTCTAATATTTGTTAAAAATGTTCTTTTTGAAGGGGGACCAAGTCAAAAAAGTAAAAAAAAATCAGAAAATTTTCAAAAAATTCGAAAATTTGAAGTTTTTCGTACGATATGTATGCGTATACGCGGATAGTATATAATATTATGCTAATAGTATGCGCAAATAGTGTATCGTACGAAAAAATAAAAAAAAATTCACTTTTTTTCACTTTTATGCCCTGGTTCCCACTCTTAACCATTTGGTAACAAAATACCAAAAAATACCGGTATTTTGCCCAACCCTAGTTTTTAAATAAGTCACTGCAGGTTGTGCGGGTCACTACTTTTGACCTGAACAACCATTTCTGTCTTAGAAACGCCGATATTTTATGCAAAAAAGCTCAATCTTAAGGAATGCATGAAACTTATGCGTAAAAATGTCCAACCAAAATTTCCTATAAAAAATTGAGACTCACAGAGCTTTTTTTTGGCACGTGGACCGTTCTCAATAAAAGTAAAACAGGTTATAAAACCTAATATTTGGTTTTCAGTGGAGTGGTCTGGGCTATAATGAAAAAAGTGATGTCTATTCCCTTGGTTGGTGTTTCTACGACATAATTTCAAGTCCAAAAACAGGTGTGATGGTCACCAGTCTTAAGCAAGGTAATAAAAGACACAATTTTATCAATAAAATATATTTTTATTGATTTATAGTGACCAAAGCTCAACAAAAAATGCAGTTTCTTCTGATTAGTATGATTGATTTAGACCCAATTCTGCGCCCTTCTGCTGTACAAGTCTTGGATGTGATCCAATCAATCATAGATGCCAAACAAGGATCCATGAATGCCAGCTGCAGCTACCAGCCAGTACTACTTCTTCCTCCACGACCAAACGCGTCTGCTCCCCCTTTGACTCCCAGCACCAATGAACTGCTGCATGTGCTCAACTCTCCACTCAGCAGCTCCACCATTCCAACAGCAGCAGTTGTAATCAGCTCACAACAAGCAGGGGCTGCAGGAACTGGCGAATGCAGCACTAGTGCTACTGCTACTAGAAAAACCGCCACTGAAACCGACCCACAGGTATGTGGTGATAGCTAGATGAAAGGAAGTCATTAGTCTAACTGGGAATTTTTTCTAGACATCCAGAAGATCTGCATTTGATCGTGGAGATCCATCCCGGAAATCCACGGCATCAATAAAAGAATTATCTAAAAGAGATAACTCACAACCCCTATTCAAATGGGGCGAACAGCTACGAAGAATTAGTGGAAGGGGGTCTATGCATTGCGGACAAGACGATGTTTTTAATGGACTTCTACAACCACAACCACACCAGCATTGTCATCACAATGCCCCGTGCTTTCGGGAAGACTACCCTGCTCCATATGACTCGTTCCTTTTTTGGCATTCCATTGGAAGCTGACAACAAGCCATGTGAAGAGGTGAAGGATTCACGCGCTTACAAAGTGTTCACTGAGTTCCATCAAACAAGAATTTACAAAGAGCAGTCCGACTTTGGTAAGATTACTTTTTCAATTTTATTTGCTGACCTGTTTTCTAAGTTCAGTAGAGCAACATTTTGGGAAGCACCCGGTGATATACATGACACTGCAGGATGTGATTGGCCCTGCAGAAGATTTGCTGCCGCAATTTCAGTCAGCACTCAAAAATACATTTGGAGACTTCGACTTGGTAATCACCTAATTCATTGTAATCTAACACATAAATTTTTAAATTTTCAGAGGAGTTAGAAGAGAAAAAAATGGCTGGTAAAGCATCGAAAAGAGAGCTCAATGACCATCTTATAATGGACCAGGTTGTTTGCTTAATTAATGCTATCCAAACCAGACCTGTTAACGGGCCAGGATTTTCACAGATTTCCACCGACCCTATCCACTAACCCGCACCAGCACTGGCAAAAGCCCAGTCGGTGCCGTTGCGGCACCCGGTGCCGTTACAGGGCTGGTGTTGTATAAGCCACTATCCGTATTAGAAAATACATTCAATATGAATTATCTATTCAGGTGCTGTATGGAAAAGGCCAGATGGAAAAGAATGATTTGGTCCAGGGTCTTGAGCGTCTGACAAGAATACTTTACAATAAATGTAAGCTGTTGTGTACCAGGTTGTCTCAGAAACTGCTCTGATTTTTAAAGTCTTTACTATTTTTCTCGGCTCAGTCGTCAGCAATTTGCTTTATTTATTATTTTTATTTAGCTATAAATTAAAGCTACATTTCATTTTTAATATCCTAATCAAATTGTGGACTGTTGTGAATACCCAGGAAGATAGTTAAATTTTTCGAAGGAATCTCGCTAATTTATGAGACAATCTTTTACCATTAAGTTGAAGAAAAAGTTTTGTTGTAAACATTCAATTTTTTTTTCCAAAAATTACTTACTTTCCATGGCAAATTTTCATGGCTCAACCAACCAACAATTTGTTCACTACGCTGATCTAAAAACTGAATTGTCCATGGTTAAGCTGGCAAAAATCAGTTATGAGAATGTGAAAAAACGGACGGCAAAATTAGAATCTTTTTGATATTTGAGGCTAGATTAGCTAATCAAATTGGCAAGCATTTCGTTAATTGGGGCAAAAACGTGTCGTACCCTGGGCGGGAACAAAGTTGAGGGGCAGCAGCTTAGCAAGTGTAAAATATACTGTCAAACCTCGATACGGTGGCTCCCTAAGTTATATAAGACTAAAAAATCTAATATAATACCCCGTGCTTAAAAACAGGCGTAAAAACAGCCCTGGGCCTATTAAAGTTTTTTTTTCAAAAGACCAAATTTGAGGGGAGACTGAACAAAGTAGCCAAGATTCCAAGCCATGTTTTGACTTTTGTCGCAACTAAATTGTCAGGTGCTATGCAATTTTAAAAACCTATTTTTTGCGACGAAATTCTTTTCTTCTCAACCTAATTCATCGGTCATAACCATAAGTAGATATTTAGTAAACTCCCTTTCATTTACAGACCACCAACCGTCTTTTGTGCTGTTGGATGAATACGATTCACTCGCATCAGCTCAAATACGGAGAGAACCACTGGCCAGCTTGAGAGACCAGATTCATAGTGTGATCGCTCCTTTCTTCCGATCCTCCACTAGAAATAAACCAGAACAGGCTGGAGATTTGCGCAGTTTCTTTGAAGCCTTCATGCAAGCAACATTTAAAGACAACAAAAACATGTCCCATTCTATTATGGCCGGAGTCAATAGAGTTGGTCAGGATATTTTGTCGGGCACTCATTTAGAGCCATGCAATATGCAGTCCAATCCTTTTGCCGCATATTTTGGCTTCACTGCCAAAGACTTAGATGGGTTTACTGAGATAATGAGGCGCCACGATGTACAAGTAGATGATCGCTGGAAACAAATTGTTTCAATCCATTATAATGGTCAATATTTAAGTTTTTTTTTTATTAGAATTAATATGTTTTTGCGTCTAGGATACACATGTTACACCGAGGACGGTAACAGAAGTGTACAACTGTTCAACCCATATTCCCTCAGCAAATACTTGTGTATATACGCCATAACAGATCCTGCTCATCAGCCAGTTCCCAAAAAGTTTTGGGCGAGAGCGTCGGAGTCCAGCGTCTAAAATACTTATTGAAACGCGATAGTGGTGCCAGAGAGGTAATCAACTTATTTCATGCATAAATATTCCTGAAAAAAACCTTTTTCAGATAGACAAGCTAATAGCAGGCCAGGATGTGAGAGTCAATTACTCAAACAAGTTGGACTTCACTCTCGATGACTACAAAACCGTGTTGCAGCTATGTGAACAAGGAGATGCTGTCAAAGTCAATGACGACACCATCCATTTGGTTTTAACCTATCTGACTCATACCGGCTATCTAACTGTTGTTGCCAAAGAAAATGTATTCCGGATCCCGAACGAAGAAGTCCGGTCAGTAAATATTTTTTGTTATAATTCTCTTTTTTTCTTGATTCGCTTCAAAAGGTTACCCTAAAATCTCTATCAATCCACAAACAATCCTTCGAAAAAATTCAATCCTTCGAAAAACTCTTTTTCAGCCCTCAAAAATCAAAATTGTTAAACGAGCTCGCATTTTTTGGGTGCTCAACAGGGTTGGCAGGGTGTGGCTTTTTTTGGCCATAAAAAAGCTACACCCCTTTTTGCAGAATTTTCTGACACATCGCTTTGAATTTTCAAATTATAACATACGTTTTCAAGAATTTAATAAAAGGGTGAAGAAGATGTCTCTCAAGTGGTATGTAAAAACATCAGATGCGCTAATAAAATAATCGAAAAAACAAGCGATGAAAAGAAAGAAAAAACATCTTTTCAAAAAAGTCACACCGGGCCTTGCCTACCCTGGTGCTCAATCAAAATGCGAAACCAGTAGAGCTGGTTAGAGTTAAGAAAATGCAATCAACAACGATTTAAATTATAGTGATTGCTCAAAACCATTTCAACCATTTCAAAATGCATGAGCGGGGTGCACTACGTTTCACCGTCACCTATTTTCACCGTCACCTATTTTCACCGTCAGCACTTTAGGACCGCTTTTTAGATCTAAATTTTTCTAAAATTTTAACAGTCTTGGTACCAAATTGTAGCCCTGAATGTCAGCTACATTTTGGTACCACAATTTATAGAAAAATAAAAAACTTTTAGATCTAAACTTCAAAAGACGCTCACCCTGTGTTTTACGGTGATAAAAAAGTGTGAGAGTGAGCGCCTTTCAAAGTTTAGATCTAAACGTTTTCTATTTTTTTCAGAAATTGTGGTACCAAAATGTAGCTGACATTCAGGGCTACAACTTGGTGCAAAATTTAGATATAAAAAAGGATTTAAAATGATGACGGTGAAATTATTGACGGTGAAAAGAGTAACGGTGAAAATAGTGAGGTGAAACGGCTCTACCTGGCTGGCATAATAATTGTTTCATAATTAACTTGTTTGGTAAAAGTCAGGTTTGCCAAGTAATTAAATTGATCAATAATTGACTGGTAAAAAAATCAATTTGATTTAAACCCGCTTTGAGACAATAATTGTTTATTAGAAAAAAGGTTTAGCTTAAATTTCTTTCATAAATATGCGAACAAATCACATCTGAAAATCGTACACAGTAACAACCATACTGAATTCCGTCGTCTTACGGATTTTGCTTAGTGTTTAGCTCTGCATAGTATTTAGTTCACTTAATCTCGTTTCAAAAAGAGTCGACTGCAATCTAAGAACTACCGTATTTCCTCTAATAAGCGCCCCCGCTCTAATAAGCGCCCCTCCTTGACTTTGAGGGTCTGGATCTCAGTGTAGAAGCAATATTTTGCAAAGCTGTTTGATACGTTTTCTTAACTCCTACGAGCTCTACCGTTCCACTTTTTAGATTTTGGTTAAGCACCCAAAAATCTCGAAATCGAATTCCAAATTTTCCGACTTCAGGGGGTTTGAAAAATAAGCGCTCCGGGGCGCTTATTAGAGGAAATACGGTACTTCATAACTTCTATCTTCAAAAAAAACAAATTAAAATTCGAATTCCCTTTATTCAATTCAACGAAATTTAACAATTCATATCAACTAACAGACTATGACAAGTAATATATTGGATGATGTTCTCCGCATTGTACTTCAACGCAATGTTTTTTCTTTGGATGCAAATTCTTTTGTCGTGTGCTTTCAGCTTGGCTGGTTTACCAGTTTGAAAAGCGACAAGATGAGCCTCTTGCAGTGAACATTCTTTTTTGAGCTTCCTTAACCAGCGCCAGAATCGAAGCTTTTTCCCGTCCTCAGTTCCCATCGCGTACTTTAATGAATTGTGCCAGGCTTCAAGAGAGTTGGTAGTTTTGGCCTTGCCATCACGAGTCAGTTCGTAACATTTCCATAAAGAACTGTAACAGTTCCTCTATAATCACCGGATCTTTTGGATTGTCATCATTCGGGGTGGAGAACTTGCCGTCCAGCTTAGCTTCAGAAGTGTTTGAAAATAAGTTGTCTTTAAGAAAGCACACTTCTGTACCTACACCAGTCATATTGACATTCTGCCGGTAAAACTTAACTCGGCTGGAGTTACTTTTTTCAGAACGATTTGACTGCTTGATGTGCTGTGAGACTACGTTGGAATAGCCAACATTGAGCACGTGGCACAGCCAAAGAGATGTGTTGGTTTGGGTGCTAGGACATTGGTAACAGGGCAAAGTCAGCGATGGCCTAAATGAAAAACTTCATTTACAGATTTTTATGTTGACTGGGAAAGGAGATTAAAAAATTGTCTCTTTACGAACTTCGATTGTACAGTATAATTTCCGATACAGTCGACCCTCATTATAATGTCTTCGGAGGGGCTGCTTAAACCGGCCGAGTCCTTTAAAACGGAAGTTGTTATACAGTTAATCGATAATCCGGCACCTCCAATAACCCGGCACCTTAGTCTAACTGAATTTGGTTGGCCAGAAAAGAAATAACGTAAAGTGATGCTTTGATAACCCGACACCTTGAGGACGGTCCCTAGAGGTGCCGGGTTATCGGGGTTCTACTGCATAGTAAATTTTCATTTAAAGGAGCATGACCGTGCGTTTTAAAAAGTTAAGCGGGGACAGCATTTTTTGAACAGTTCCATTTTTTCACTCGTTTTGCGTCAAATCTACAGAGTGACCAGAACAAAAATCGCAGTCCCCAGCTTGACATTTCCATATCATTCTTTGATCGATTTTTTATCTGGTGCTTTAGAAAAGGGAAAATTTGTAAACAGCCAAAATTGTCAAAACTGGCTAAAAGATAAACCGAATGTTCTGTACCATTCGATTTACTAATGTCTCTTTTGTCTTTCAATAAAAAGATCTTGCTGAGACTTGGAAAAATGAAAAAGTTATGGCAAAAATAAACTCGGGAATTTATATTGGGCCACCCTGTAATATTGATGAACCTGTCCTACTTTTAAAAAAATAGGAAGAAAACTTAAAAAATCTGGATGAGAACGCATGTAAAATTTGATCGAGAAAGAAAAAAAGTGCTGATCCCCGCCTTTTCTCCGTGTCGGGCACGGGCATGCCCCTTCAAGCTACATCTCGATATATTCTTTTTTGACACTTCATAAAAGAAAGACAGCTGGAGATCTACTACCATGACTTTGGAGTTTTTTATTTTGCAGACGCCATTTATGAGATTTGAGAGGTAAGGTTATAAGAAAACATGGTATAGAATGTAAGGGAGGCAGATAGCAGAGAAATAAGAAACAGGCCTGGGGCGACTTGTTTATCTTGTTCAAGCGCAGGAATTTGCAGTTGGATCGGAGGTATGATTACTGGTGTTTCAATTCCAGCAGCTTCTGCCTCATATTCATCCACCATGGAAGTGCCATAGACTCGAAGACAACTCAGGGTGCAGTAATGTTCTCGGCCGTGGTGCGATACTAGCTCCAGCTGAACAAATGTTAAAATTATGCTTTTTTACGTGCTTACAAGAGGAAGTCGAAACCAACTTTGATAAATTTGGCATAAGCTCCGGTTGGTAAAGTAGGAAAAGACTGGAATTCTCGGTTGTCTTGAGCCTCAAATTCACCAACAACCTGCCATTCCAAGGTGGGATATCTCTCAGAAATAGAGAATCGGATTTCTTTAGGCGATGAAGAGAAAAGTTCAAAGTTGGCGATTTCTAGCATGGTCGGCTAAAAATATCACAATATATTTATCTTGTCGAAATAAATTAATATTAAATTTAATTTTATTAATAAAATTGTATCAGATAAATGTATACTATAAAATAAAATTGACTCAATTCACCTGAATATTTTCACACAACTCTACAATTAGGAACTTGTTTTGGGCCCTATCGCAAGGATTTCTCATGTAATCGTCTCTGTAAATAAACCAAAAATTTAGAATGAAATTTTTATAAAAGTCAAAGTGCCTACTATTACACTTCTGACTGCCCTTTAATGTGCCAATTTTTCAAATTAAACAAGCGCAATTTTAATATAAATTTTATATAGATTACACCGTCCATACTGTTTAGGCGGATTGTGCTGGTGGTTTTTAAAAATGGATAAATATTTTTTGCCGACGATTTTTTTAAAGTTATATAATGGATTCGCACTTCTGAGAAATTAGGGCAGCTTATTAAAATAAAAAGATCTTACAAATTTTAATTATTTTCATTCAGTTTAAAAAAAGCGGGCAGAAAAAATCGTGTCCTTTGAAAATTGTCAAAAATGCGTTCACCCTTTTTTTCACATTTTGTATACTATTTACAATACATTTTAAAATTAGTGTCTGCAAAGGAGTCTAAAGTGCAACAGTGTAGCCAAGAATATCCACCTCTCCTTGTCGTTCAACACAGCATTCTTGTTCTCGGCCTCATCATTGGCAAATATTACTTTAGCACCACATTCTTTGGAAGCATAGTTGCGTCTGGGTGACTCCAGTGGTTCGTCGTTAATCCCATTGGTTGGTTTAACAAATTGGCTCGGCTCCAAATGACTCTCCACAACATTCTCCTTGAACACCGCTGCATTTGGCAGGTTGAAGCCGGAGTTTGTGGAGGGGTGTTGGGTTCTATGGGTGTGGGTTGCTGAACCACCCATTGCTTTTCTTGTTCAGCAGGGCTGTGATCATCCACTGAGACATTGTTATCTGCTGCAGCAGCTCCACCTGGAGTTTCTGTGCTGGTCTCGGAGTAAGCAACTTTGATGTACTGAAAAAAATGAATGAAAAATTGGCAATTAAAATTCTATTTGGTATCTCAAAACCGCTAAAATCGCTGTGGTATTCAAAAGGTGTGTAGACGTTTTGTTTTTTGTGATATTGTTTTAAACTCGCGCTTTTTTCAAATTTTTTTTGCAGTTTAGAAATTTCATTTGATACCGTCCTAATGAACACTACCATACGCTTCGCCTGAATTAAAAAATTAGAAACGAGCGCCAAATAGCCAAAAAATTGAAAGGCGCGAATTCATACAAAATGGTATAAAAAAGGGTAATATTTAATTCTGTCCCCAAATTTCTGAAAAATGTCCCCAAATTCACTGAAAAATGTCCCCAAATTTTATATGTCCCCAAATTGCTGAAACATGTCCCCAAATTTGCTGAAAAATGTCCCCCAATTGCTGAAATGTCCGCAAATTGCTGAAAAATGTCCCCAAATAATCTAAAATATGTCCCCTAATTTGTTTTATTTATTTTCTGTTTTTCTTTTGAGGACAATTTTTGGGACACATTTCAGAGTATTTGGGACATTTTTCAGTAATTTGAGGACATTTTTCAGCAGTTTGGGGACATTCCAGATTTGGGGACATTTTTCAGCAATTTGGGGACATTTTTCAGAAATTTTGGGACAAAATTAATTACCACCCATAAAAAAACCCAAACGCCCCTATGCCATTTAAAAAAAATTAATTGAAGTTGTTGGAAATGATTGATGTAATTTTTTTTTAAGAACCATGCAACTTGATAACCACAGCAATTTGGGAATTTTGAATTCGCGCTGGACCACCCTAATTTTGTCAATAATATTTTCGAATTGTTTTTTGTTTGCATGTAAAGTTTTTTCAAAACATAGAACCGTTTACTAATTGAGCCCAAGGTTGCAAGATCGGACTAGTTAGCAGACTTACATAGCTATAAACTTGTTTCTATGAGGTTGTGTTAAAAATTGACTGATAAAAGTAGTTCAATTTTTTTAATGCACATAAAGAATTTATTCGAAAACATTATTGACGAAATCAGGGTGGTAAGGGGGGCACGAAATTCAAATTCCGCAAATTGCTGTGCTTATCAAGTTTCATGGTCCTTCAAAGGACCATGGTTTTTTTGAGGCAGCGACTGTCCCCCGCCAATTCAATTTTTTTTCTTAATCATGGAACTTCTGTACGGATTTTTCAACTTGGTTTCTTACAAAACAAGGCCTAGAACTTTATTTTAAGTATAGTTTTGTAAGAAACCAAGTTGAAAAGTCCGTAGACAAGTTCAATGATTTGGAAAAAATTTTGAATTGGCGGCGGACAGTCGCTGCGCGCAAAACGCATGGTCCTTTAAAGGACCATGAAACTTGATAAGCACAGCAATTTGCGGAATTCGAATTCGCGCGGGACCACCCTAATTTTGTCCATAATGTTTTTGAATTAATTTTTTTTGTGTGCATTGAAATTTGAACACCATTTATGAGTAAATTTTTAACACACACTCATATAAGTTGTTATGGTGCAGTGTAATTAGGATAAGTCGTCCGATCTGGCATTGTCGGGCAACGTTGGGCTCGACTAGTACAGTGATGTCAATAATGCCGAAAAACTGTACTACAGTTGCAAAAACTGTATCACAGTTTAGAACTGTACTACACTTTAAAAACTGTAGTACAGTTTCAAAACTGTAGTACAGTTTAAAATAGTAGTCAAAACTGTACAGTCGACGCTCTTCATAAGATACCCTCTCCATAAGATACGATCTCTATAAGATACGCCTTGAAACTAATTTGGTTGGTTTTGCATTAAATAAAGCTGAATCAACGTTCTCCATAAAATACGCTCTCCATAAGATACGCTCTACATAAGATACCCCTGGAAACAGTCCGAACCTTTGAAAACCGCTCTTCATAAGATACTTTCATAAAATTCTTCGAATGAGAAAAGAATTTTTCAACCAATTTTAAATTCGCGCCTTTTGATTGCTACTGCGAATTTCTTTGATCCACATGTTTGATAATTTTTGTTATGTTTTATTCGGCGTAGGTGCGTTTGTCCCCTTTTTCCATTTATGGAAAAAAGGGGACAAACGCCTTACGTAAGGCGTTTGTCCCCTTTTTTCCACTTTTGAATTCGCGCCTTCTTCATATTAATTATTTGGCTGCTGTTTCATTTTTCTTTAACGTTTTTTTACTCTTAGTCAAATTCTTAGGCACAGGGTAAGCCAGCGCAAGTCTATTCCCAACCAACTTTAACCATCCAAAATGGGGTAGATGAGGTAGGTGTCTCCTATTCAGATGGATATCCCTCTGGATGGCCTAAAAAGTTAAAATTTCTTAAAAATAAAAATAAACTATTTTTTCTAGCTTGAAGTTGTGTGGGGAATTGGGTTTGTTAAGTCCGAAATTGCGATTTTACCCATCCTAACTTCAATTGGGTACCTCCCGGTTGGGTGGATATCCACCTGGATATCTCCACCCAAACAACCTGAAAAGTCAAACGCTTGTCTTTTTCTATCTAAAATTATTGAAAAATATTGTATGCACCCAAGTGGATTCGAAATAGCAACCTCTAAATCACCCCTTAAAATCTGAAGCAGTTTTGCAGTTTTTGAGGGGCCGTGCAGAGTGACCGAACCAAACTAAGTGGTCGTCCACATGGAATTTTTTTCAAGTTTTCGGGTTCCAAAACAATTTTTCTGCACTAATTTGAGCATGCTGAAGATGGTTTGACAGTGGTAAAATTGTGTTTTATCGAGAAATTTTTGAGTTATCGTAAATTATTGATTTTGGTAAATCAATAATTCACAATAACTCAAAAATTTCTCGATAAAACGTGATTTTAGCACTGTCAAACCATCTCCAGCATGCTCGAATTAGTGCAGAAAAATTATTTTGGAGCCCAAAAACTTTAAAAAAATTCCAAGTGTACGACCACTTGGTTTGGTTTGGTTCATGGATCGCCCAGTAGAACTGAGGTTTGATTATAGATAAACATTTTAAATGATAGGAGTTCTTTACAAGACAAATAAGTTAATTCAGAAATTTAAAACCAAAAAGGCGCGAATTCAAAAAGTGGAAAAAAGGGGACAAACGCCTTACGTAAGGCGTTTGTCCCCTTTTTTCCATAAATGGAAAAAAGGGGACAAAAGGCTACGACCCGTTTTATTCTGCATAAAGATACGGTTAGGGTTTTATCATTATGCCACAATTCGGGTTTAGGACATTTTTCCGCCGTACATTTTTCCGCCGAAATTGTTCGGCAGACTTGTTTTGGCTGTAATTATTTTTCTGTACTGAAAAAAACCATTCTGTTAGTACCGTTTTGTAGCTAAAATTTAGGGCTTCAAAATGAAATATTAACAATCGACATTTATCTGCGTGAATAGCGGAAAAATGTCCAGGTCTCCACAATTCTCATCTGTACTTTATTTAAAGATTCACACCTTATTTAGAATCACAAATCTTTATAACTTTTGAAATTTTATCGAAAAATTTAACTAAATTTGCTCTTCATGAGGTACGCTCCTCATAAGATACGCTTTTCGAAAATTCGGCTGAATACGCTCTCCATAGGATACCCTCCTCATAAGATACACTCTCCATAAGATACCTTTCAAGCCGGTCCCTTAAGGGTATCTTATGGAGAGCGTCGACTGTACTACTGTTTTGAAAAGGATCAAATTGAAAACAACCCTCTAAAGTCTGAATTTCGCCCTCTAATTTCTGAATTCTGCCCTCTAATTTTAAAAAACTGGTTTTCTCTGTGAAAATCTTAGTGACTTTTATTTTTTTGAACCTGCTTGTAGCACTACTCTTCTAGTTTCTAATGAGCTATCAATCAACCTGTTATGATTTAGAAAACTTTGAGAAAAGTTGGTTTTCGTAAAACAACTACTTGTTTCATAAAAACCAACTTTTCTCAATGTTTTTTAATAATAAGAGGTTGATTGATGGCTCATCAGAAACTAGAAGAGTAGTGCTACAAGCAGGTTCAAAAAAATAAAAAGTCACTAAGATTTTCACAGAGAAAACCAGTTTTTAAAAATTAGAGGGCAGAATTCAGAAATTAGAGGGCGAAATTCAGACTTTAGAGGGTTGTTTTCAATTTGATCCAACAAAAAACAATTCGAAAAACAATTGACAAAATTAGGGTGGTCCCGCGCGAATTTAAAATTTCCAAATTGCTGTGCTTATCAAGTTTCATGGTCCTTTAATCTATATTTTCATCGTGTAGTATAAATGTACTATTCAGTCTAAATATGGAGAACGCTTCAAATAATCTTGAAGAATTGCAATTGGTCAAGAGTCAGCTTAAGATGCAGAAATTCGTAAATCCTTCCATATTAATTTCTAATGCAAACTATAAAAGTTGCAGAAATATTTGTGTTGTCTTGAGAAATATCAAGCTGAATTCGACCAACTGGAATTTCTAGAAGACGTTGAAGAGAGAGAGAAACAAGAAGACAAACTGCATGTCAAAATGGCCGAGCTTACTGACGACATCAAGAGTATCGACAAGCTATTGGCCAGCAAGTATTCGGAGACGCAGAATAACGGCAGTGGGTAATAGATTTCTTGCTATTTCCACTAACATTGGTTTTTCAATTAGTACGGACCCTAAAGCAGCCCCTCTACCGAAAATCAGTGTTACTATTACCGGAAGCGGGATTCAGGCTTTGGACCAAATGCTCAGTGATTTCGCCAATGATGATAAGTCTGCTTCAAACATTGGACTAAGGTAAAGTAACTACCTTTTTTACTGGTGCTATGCAGGTACTAAATTATACATACAGGCTCCGTCAGAATTACGCGGCCATTTTAAAAAGTCGGACTGTCTAGCCCTTTACCGCTTAATTTCTAATGGCTCATTTATAAACGTTGTCGTCGTCGTTGTCGTTGGAATATTTTTTTTATAAAACCTTTTTTTCGCCAACGACGACGACAACGACGACCTATTTATAAAAAATCCAACGACAACGACGACGCCAACGATAACGAAATTTTTCATTCAAAATTGGACAAACTTCGTATTTTCAGTACAGAATCTGTACTACAGATTTCGAGGGAAAACGTGAGGAGAATATATTTAATCCTTAAAGTTCTGACTTGAAATGCAAAATTTGTCTTATTTGGAAGAAAAATTTCGTTGTCGTTGGCGTCGTCGTTGGCGTTGTCGTTGGCGCAAAAGTGCCTTCATAAAACATTTTTCCAACGACAACGACGACGACAACGACAACGTTTATAAATGAGCCATAAATATTTTTGTAATTGGTATTTCGCTTTTAGCGTACTGACTGTTTTTCGGCTGTTGCGTAAAGTTTTGAATGAAGTCGGAGATTTGCCTAGGATTAGGGACCCAAAATTCGTTAATTGATGAGGGGTGGGGGCTGCAAAGCCAAATGGCCACGTAATTCTGATTTACTCTGTATATCATAAAGATGTTGTGGCTTGAGTTCAGAATCCTCCACGGGGAGTGATCAGGTGGAGCAGATAACCTCATATTCGTGTTTCTCGATCCCGATTTCATGATAAAGCCGCGCGTTTTTTTGGTTCTGAAAAAAATTCGAGCCACAATGTGATGACTGCATTAAACATCAATCTGAATTATTCAATCCAACCTCGTGAAGATTCCAGTCCACCGTTAAACTTAAAAAGACAATACGGCGCTACCCAGGTTTATTAATTAGAAGTTATAATGAAGTGCCGTTTGAAAAAGTCAAAGTTTATAAAAAAATGGTTTCGCCAAAAACAGGTTTAGAAAAAGAGTATGTTTGGAAACAACCTGTTTGATAAACGTACATTTGTAACAGGATGTTGTCTATAACAGCTTTCGACCTCTAAAAACTGCCCCTGACCTACAAAACCATCATTTTTTAACCATGAGACGGTCTGTTTTCTGGATTAATTCGGGCATGCTGAAGATGGTTTGATAGTGGTAAAATGACGTTTTCTCGTAGTACTTTTTGAGTTTTGGGAAATAATTGATTTGGCTTGAGTTCAGAATCCCCCCCCCCACGGGGACTGATCAGGTGGAGGAGATAACATCATATTCGTGTTTCTCGACCCCGATTTCATGAGAAAGCCGGCTGTTTTTTTGGTTCCGAGAAAAAAAATTTTTTCGAACCACAGGGGGGGTATCATGGTCTTTTAGTCAAAATTTGAAAAATTCAAATTGGCACCTTTTGAATTTTAAAGGGAATAAGGGCTGTATTGGGAAGGGAATAAAAGGGCCACTTATCACTCAGGGCCCACTAACAAGAAGATGTTGAACATAGTTTTGAATACTGGGACCTACCGCATAAATAAACTCTGGTATGCATACATTTTTTTGTTCGCTTGTGCGTTTTTGATTTTGAGTAAAAAAAATTCGAACCACAGGGGGTATCATGGTTTTTTAGTCAAAATTTGAAAAATTTAAATTGGCGCCTTTTGAATTTTAAAGGGAATAAGGGCTGTATAGGGAGGGGAAGGGAATAGAAGGGGCCACTAATCACACAGGGCACACTAACAAGAAGATGTTGGGGGCGCAGCAGGGTGACCAACTTGCCGTTATTTAGCGGCATTGCCGTTATTTCACACAATTTGCCGTTATTTTGTTGTTGAAAATAACGGCATTTATTGTCCAATTTTATTATTAAATTAAAAAATGCCGTTATTTTTGGATTCTTCTATTTGGAATGCCGTTATTTTGGAACATGTTGCCGTTATTTTCAAAATTTGAGTTGGTCACCCTGGGGCGCAGGGGGCTTGAGAGTTAGAGATGCGCGCACTCACTTACCTTAGTCATGATTCCGAGAATTACTCTTGATCATAAAATGCATATAGAATCTATTTTTGCCACGGCACAAGTTGAAAAACATGGTAAGACAGTACAAGTATTTAAAAAATTACCTTTTAACATTCTGCCATGAAAGTGGCCCTTTTCATTCCCTTTCGCTCCCTATACATATGGCACCTTCACTCTGAAATGTCAGAAGTATTCACCGTTGCAAAATCACAAACTTGATATTTTCAGATGCATTGGTCAGGATGATGTCCTTGAGATGTTGCAGAAGATTCGCTTGTCTGGATCTCTACCAAATTTGGACGGAATGATCTCTCGTGGCGGCGGAATAGAAGGTAGCATTGGCCGAGATTTGAGACGGGCCTGAATTTATTGTAACGCTTTGTAGCTTTTGTGGGAGGTGTGTGTGTGCTCTACACTCGACATAAACGTTTCTTTTTCCCGCATGCTTCTGCCGTAGAGCATTTGCGTTTGGAGCATGCTGCTAAAGATGGTTGTTTACTTGGTTTGGTGTGAATATGCTTTATTTTGACGGATTTAGAGTCACCAGTAGAGCCTCCGTTCGCACTGCCACCTGTTACTGAAAATCAGAAGATTTCTTTTGAGGATGTTAGTTTTAGTTCGACCGGTGTAGCTGTAGACTTTTATTTGTTGTTCTTGTTACAGGGTATTCGCCTAATGGCAGCTGCAGCAGAGGAACAAGTGATAGAAATTGATGATGGAGAAGATCTGGATAACTTGGAAGATGGCGAACTTGAAGAAACTGCGACGAATAGCACCTATATCAGTGACTTTGAGGCTATGAATGATGTTGATGTCATATTTGAACACATAGCCAAAACCCAAAAGGAAGAGGAAGCTTTGGTGATGCATCCTGATGACTATATTGAAATCCTTTCGGAAAAGGTGTTGAATTAATCTTTTGTGATCGGTTACATTGTTTGTATTTAGATAGTGGAACAGCCTTGTGAAGGTCAAAAATCCCCGCAAACAAAGATGATCGACATTGCAGATGCTGAGTTTGTTTTATCGATCTGACTGGCGATGATGAAGCAATAACGGAGGATGCTGATGCCAATGATGTATAGCTGTTTTTGCTAGATGTAAAAAATTGTTGTGAAAAGATGATTTCATTATGGTTTTAGGAGGATGGTGTGCCTGAGACTCTCTCGATTGAAGTGCTTGCTCGGAATCCTGAAGAAGCAGAGCCTAAGGAGTCAAGGTTATAGACGTAATCACACAAAAAACTTATCGAAGCAACTTAATATATCGTAGCTAATTTAGGACACTCCTGTCAATGATGAGCGAAGCAAGGCAATGGATTTGGACAGTTCTTTCGAACTAACGCCTTAGCTCTTCAGATGATGACATGAATGAAAACGTGAGTTTGACAGACTTGTTTTTTTCTTTCTTTAGCATGACTTTTCAAAATGAAACTGCATCGCCTATCAAAAATAGTTTCATTAACTTGTGAACTGGGCTGGTTTTTGAATGCCAATTACAGTTGAATCACGATATAAGTTGAATCTCGATACAAGACACCCAACTCAACCGAGCATCATTGGTCATATATAAATAGTCTATCCTGTCACAGCCAACTAAAAAAAATTTATGTGGTGTTATGTCTCGAGTGCTGTTATATCGAGATTCAACTATGCTAGAATTTCCATTTACAAAAAACGGGAATGTAGAGTAAGTCATTGAGCTCTGCTTGTGATTATTGTTTAAAAAATTTAGGAACTAATGTTGTTAAAGCACCTGTTTATATTTAGGTCCAACAGCATACTAAAGCTAGGAATGAAAGTGAGCTGGATACCAAGACTAGTACGGAAGTTTTGTCTGCAAACTACTACAGAGAATTGATCAAGGAGCGATATAAGAAACTCGAAGAGGAAGCCAGGGCGAAAAGTGGTGTCTGAAGAAAAAATAGACAGAATATTATGTTCCATGTTGGGTGTTATGTTGTGCAGTGAAATAAAACCGTTTTTTGGAAAATATTGTTTTTACCTGTAAGATGAGCTTTCTTATGGAGGCGTCATGGTCTCTTCGGCTTTCGAGCCTAGAGCGATGTTGTTGTGTGACGATGAAAAAATAGTGTTCTGAAATCCAAGCAAGCATCACCATACGATATCAAACAATCAGCCACTTTCTACTTACTGTAGAAGTACCTCAAGCCAGCTAATCTAATTAAAATGTGCGCTAGGAAGGTTATTCTTCAAGCTATTATGTTTGTTGCTCGGAGTTGTTTTAAATAATTTTACCTTAGTTGAGTAGACCATAGAGCCTAGTCCAAAATAACTTGACTACTAGAGACTGGGATTCATATCCTTTATCCGGTCCCAGCCACATTTTGATGGCACCCTTATTTCTATGATACAGTAGAGCAGGGATCCCAAGTTTTTTTTTTCAAAAATAAGTTAATTTTCGAAAAAATAAGATTTTTGGCCCAAAAATAAGTACATTTTGAAATTTTGCTTTTTCGTAACTTTATTAGATAACTTATCCTTAAATATCGTCATTTGTCATCAAATTCTTTATTCAATCAGAAAAAACCAATAATAACCACAAATGAATTAGCAACAAACAGTTAAAAGTACTTTTCCCAACTTCTAATCTTGGTTAATAGAACATTGCTTTTCAAAAGATAACTATACATTTGCGGGCAAGAGAAATCGAAATTAACTTTAGTCTGGACCACACTTTTCACTGTATTGACGTGAAGCCAATTTTTTCGTTAACACGCATTTGAGCCCTTTGGATTTGAGCCTCCGCATTTGAGCCCCCCGTATTTGAGCCCCCGCATTTGAGCTCCCGCATTTGAGCCCCGCATTTGAGCCCCATAGCAAAAGCCGACATTTGAATCGGGACACGGACATTTCACCGCCGGGTCATTTCACCGCCTGTATAATTTCACCGCCGGGTCATTTCACCGCCTGTATCTGTCCATTTTTTTAAGTCCGATTTTGTATTTATTCATTTTTCTGTGTTTTTTCTTCGAAAATCGATTTACTTTAAATATAAAAATTTAGCAATCTGATAGATGCTAATATAGAGATCGTATATAAAGAGTTAGCTCTTATCCCGGACCATGTACCCCCAAAGGGTCAGCCCTTATCCCGGACCATGTACACACAAAGGGGCTTCCTATTGAATTAGGTTGCCTGCCGAAGGCAGGCAGGTAGAAGGAGAAGAATCTGAAAAGAATGAAAATGACACTTATTGAATTTGTTGTTTGTTCTAGTGTTTCATTTAAATTGTTGAATGTTATCAATAAATTGCTTGCATATGTACCACTAGATTTGTTCTGTCGTTCTGTTAAAAATCAGCGACTAATAAGCTCACCCAAAAAAATTAAATGGGGCTCAAATGCGGGGCTCAAATGCGGGGCTCAAATGCGGGGCTCAAATGCGGGGCTCAAATACGGGGGGCTCAAATGCGGGGGCTCAAATGCGGGGGCTCAAATCAAAAGGGCTCAAATACGTAGTAACCAATTTTTTCCTTCGTCCACTGAACACCGCAAATAGAAAAGATTCGCTCAATGAAAGCATTAGACACCGGAATGGAGAATATGGCACTGACCAATTGAAAGATGCCCGGCAGAGAATCATCGCTGTCGGAAAAGATCTTTATCCACTTTACTGGAATCGACAATAAGAAAACACTGAGTACAACACAAACAAAATTCAAACAAAATTCGAAGGTTCAGTGTAACAAATAAACAGCGGCAAAAAATACCGTGAGCAAAAATACGAGACAAAACTAGGGAACTCGTAACAACCGGCAGAGAAAATTTGGGAAAATAGCACCTGTGCAAAATATTTCCGTATTTTCGTTTCAACACGAATATTTTAGTTTGAAATTTAATGGTAAGACAAATAAGACATTTTTCTCAAAAATAAGACAAAATAAGATGATTTATTTTATAAGATTTCCCTCCTGAAAATAAGTACATTTCTTATAAAATAAGTACACTTGGGATCCCTGCAGTAGAGTCTCGATATAGTGGCACCCCCCTCAAGTTCGTTCCCGCCTAGGGTCCGACGACTTTTTTAGCTCGATTTTTGAAGGTTTTTGAGAACTTGATCCGTTAGTCCAGTCTCAAATATCGCAAGGATTCCGATTTTATCGGTCGTTTCTAAAAATAGTCGAAGTTTTGCCGATAGGACCCGCGAGTCTCGATATAGTGGCACCCTATTTTCAAAAAGAGGTGCCACTATATCGAGACCCGCGGGTCTTTTCGGCAAAACTTTGACTATTTTTGGAAACGACCGGTAAAATCGGAATCCTTGCGATATTTGAGACTAGACTGACGGATCAGGTTCCCCAAAAACTTTCCAAAATAAAGCTAAAAAATCATTGGACCCTAGGCGGGAACGAACTTGAGGGGAGTGCCACTATATCGAGACTCGACTGTATAAGCAAAATACACACTTAAAAAATTCGATTATAGCCTTGGCTGGTACAGAATAGCGATTGCATATAGTTGCATTAAAACTGAGCCCAGAATCAGTGCTGCATACACCAACTCTATCTAAGTACTCCTCAGAGGGGAAGAGGTGGAGAGAGTGAAGTAAAGTGTTGGTTTATTCCTCACAAAAGGCACAGACAAGCTGTAGTTGTCAACTCCCAATACAACACTAACACCATACTTAAATGTAAAAAGAATGTATTGAAAAAAACACGAAAATTATAGTGGGTTGGGATAAACGGGACAGGAACCGGAACGGCTTCAAGTCGCATCGAGGATAATTTTTTCAAAGTTTCTTTATCGGCCCAAATTTTAAAAACGTTAAATACCGCATTCTCTCTAATAATCCCAGTGTGGGATTAATTTGAATCTCCGAAATCTTGAAATAGTCAATTAAAACTAGCCCTAACTCTGAAATTCTAGTAAAAAAAAACAAGGGGTGTGGGACTATTAGAGAGGTGGGATTATTCGAGAGAATACGGTATCTCTATTTTTCCATTGATGACTTTTTCAGATAATGCAATAGATTTTCCAATTTTTTCGGGTATCAAGTTTTTCGGTTTCGGGTATCGACCAAAAATCTTATATCTTTCTAAAATTTTACTTCTAAATCTACAGAGTGCTTCAAGAAATCCGCTAGTTTGAAAACAGACGTAACTTTTTCCTAGTGCGATTTCAAAATTATGTTTTTTGTAATCGATTTTTCTCGCCGATAATATTTTTTTGGTATATAATGTGAAAAACACGATTTTCGCTCGGTCTCCCCTGTAGTTTGGGCCTTGGATTGTAGATGGTTTCTGGATGTCCCAGGCCCAAACCACAGGGAGATCAAGCAAAAATCGTGTTTTTTCACATTATACCGTATTTATTCGGTATACCAACAACTGGGTACACATTATGACTGGGTACAACGACTGGGTACACTTACGACTGGGTACACTTACGACTGGGTACAACGACTGGGTACACTTACGACTGGGTACAACGACTGGGTACACTTTTTCGCAATTTTGTTTCTTTGTGAGACTTAAAGCTTAAAATTAGAAGCAGTACCAGAAGCCATTTTGGTGTCTTTTCAATTATTTTTGAGGTCAACTGTTTATTTTTACGCTGTGGAATTTTTTTAGATTTTCTTGAAATGGCTAGCGTGCAAATGACTCACTCTCAGCGCATCGGAGCAAGAACGGCTCCCATCAGCTACACAGAAGACAGGAATGGATGCTTCGTTTGGACGAAGACTGGCAGAACCGTGGAGAAGAATGGAACCAAGCAAGTGTATTTCAACTGTTCCGGATGCAGACAGTACAAAATTGCAAATGGTGGAGCAGAAAAAATTGCAACAGTCAAGTTTAACCTTACCGCAAATCAATGGATTGGTAGTCCGGAAGACTACCGTCATATCTGCCAACCAAAGAACATTAACCAGGTTTCACATTTGTTTTTCTCAATTTTTCGGTTGCTACTGTTAGTGTTTTAGGTCATCGGGAGAAACGTCAGACGATCAGTTCAGG
This sequence comes from Ditylenchus dipsaci, assembly GCA_004194705.1. Taxonomy (NCBI): domain Eukaryota; kingdom Metazoa; phylum Nematoda; class Chromadorea; order Rhabditida; family Anguinidae; genus Ditylenchus; species Ditylenchus dipsaci. Next base: position 210,471 of record SADC01001342.1, read on the forward strand.
CAGAAGTCGCAGCTGGTACTAATGAAAAGCCTTCTGCCGCGAGAGTTCGCATAGATGCCAAGCTGATCAGAGAATACCATGTGCCGCATCAAGGTCATTCATTTCTCATTTGTTACCATGGCAACGTTTATATTATCAGACTTTGCCGAAATTCGCCAAGCTGCCATTGGAAGCGTCGTAGCAACTGAAGGAGCGCTCTACCGTGCCAAGAGAAAGAAGTGTCCCAGCATAAATACGTTCCAAGAATTTCTGGCTGCTGAAAATCGGGCAATGAGAATGACAATGCGTGGAGCCGAATCGAAACCTGGAGATGAACATTTCGAAGAGATGATTCTGCTTCAGGAGGTTAAATTTAGGATCGATAAAAATTATGTGAAAATATGTCTTATTGAAAAAATTCTAGACCAGGAAATTCTCATCTTCTCGTCTCAGATTCAACTTTCTCTTCTTCTGAATTGCACTCATATAATCTGTGATGGAACTTTTAAATATGCGCCAAAAGGAGTCAAGCAGATCTATCGTGTCTTCGGTCTGGTCCGACAAATTCATTCGACGCCGCTTGTCACTGCTCTTTTGATGGGAAAAAACAAATTTATGTACAAGAAAATGTGGGAAAAAAGTGAGCGATTTTCTACATTAGTCTTTTTTATTCGATTTGTTTGTTGTAGTCAAAGAAGCCTTGCTTAACCTGCATGTGGTCAGCTCAATCAACTGTGCCAATTTCGATGCCGAAATTGCAGCCTACTCATCCTTCGCTGAAGTGTTCCTAGGCGTGAAAGTCAAGCTTTGTAGTTTCCACGTCAAGCAAGGACTTTACCGCAAAGTATTTTAATCATTGTAGAAAGCACTATATAATTTTTTATCATACAGATGAAAGTTGGTATAAAGTAAGGGTTAAAATATTAAAAAATTCAATTCGATGAAATCCTCAATAGGACTATACCAGTACTTTCGGTAGTATCCTGGAACTGACGTTTTTTCCCAATTTTAATTTACATTCTCATTTGCAACCTTGTACTCAAAATGTAGCCCTGCTTCTTGCCGTCATTTTCAGCATACGGTAGTATAAAATAATGTAAATCGAAATCGCAAAAAATCTCAGTTCCTAGTACGCATCATTTTGGCTGGTTTCCTTTGATTTTGGTAGTCATTGCCAAAATCGCAAAATTGAGGCAGTTACTGACAGCGAAGCAGTGCTGGAAATGGTTGCAATCGATTGCTCGATGATTTTTGGACCTAAAAGTCAAAAAACTTACTAAAAAAGTAAATTAAAACACCCCCAGAGGGACTAGAACTTTCGACAAAAGACGATGCGTATATAAAGTTCCCCCCCCCCTTTAACTCCCACGAGCTCTACCGATTCCGCTTGTTTGATTCTGGATTTTCCCGATTTTGGGGGATCGAAAAAACCGACATGTCTTTCCATTAGAAGAAATACGACATACCAAAAAATATTGTCGGCAAGAAATATCGATTACGGAAAACAGAATTTTGAAAATCGCTGTAGGAAAAAATTTAAGGCTGTTTTAAAACCGGCGAGTTTCTTGAAACACCTTGTATATTGTTTTGAAATAGCAATAATCACTAGACAAAATAACTGTTTGGCTTCGACAGTTGTCGAAATCTCATTGTTTTGGATAGGGTTGTCACTAGGGTTGGCGGGTAACCGAGATTTTCGGTTTCGGTTACCCGAACCGAATTATCCATGTATTCTTGCTTTTAGTGAATGGTGTTGGTCTTGCCATGGCTATGATGCACATCATCACTTTTTCGGTTTTTCGGATAAAATGCCGAAATCGCTTGCCTAAACCACCGACACTAGTTGTCACCACGGTGTCTGAAAACGCAAAAAAGTTTCGCTTTGTATTTTTAGACGAGTTCAGCAAATCGTCAAAGTTTAAGCCTCGTGTCCAATTAGCGGATTTTCACCTTCACTCACACTCTTCATTGGACACACAACAAACCTTTCACTCTCACTCTGACTTTGTCCCTCACTCTCACTTTCACTCTCAGTGTGTGTCCAAAGTCAGAGTGAGAGTGAAAGGCAGACTGATAGTGAGAGTGAATGGCAACTTTTAAAAGACTTGAAACTGAAAAAGAGTGAGAGTGAGAGGCAGAGATAGAGTTATTTATTTATATTATATTTATTTATTTATATTTCTCTCTTTGTATCTCCTGGTATGTTTCTTCACATAAACCTACCTACCGAATCCGGGGTGCAGAAATAAATAAAAAATTAGAAAAATCGCCCTTCGGCAGACTGAAGGGCGATTTTTTCTAATTTTTTATTTATTTCTGCACCCCGGATTCGAACCAGCGACCTCCCTTCTAAGTACGTAAGGCACTACACCAACATCTCTCCTTATTAGGATCGCCGAGAACTCACGTCGGAGTAGCCAATAGGCAGGGAAACGGTAAATTCGCCCACAGTAAATTCGCCTACAGGTAAATTCGCCCACAAATTTTTTTTATTTTCAGGAACAAATAAACCATGCTATCCAACCCAAAATTGCGAGCTGAAAACTGTTTGTTAGGACCAAAATCCTGTTTTGACTAACCAGAATCTCAATACTCTAGAAAGGTACCCACTCCAAAGTGCTGAACCCCAAAGTTTGGGGAATCATTGTGATTAAGCAGAAAAACAGTTCTATGTTATCCAAAATTAATTTACCTAGAGCCCAATAGGCAGAAATAACTGGTTTTTTGGGGGTTTACTAAAGGGGGGGGTAAACTTTTTGCGAAAAATCGATTGAGCGGATCAGAATTCCAGTCTGATGGGCTAAATCGCCCAGAATTCCACCCTAATCCACCCTGAACCACTCAAAACCACCGTAAACCTGGAATTCTGAGCGATTAAGCCTATCGGACCCGAAATCTGATCCGCTCAATCGAATTTTCGCAAAAAGTTTACCCCGCTTTAGTAGACCCCAAAAAACCAGTTATTTTTGCCTTTAGGGCACTCTGGATGTGGTTCTGAGTGATTCTAAGGAGTGATGTAGAGGTTGCTGGTTCGAATATTTGAAAATTCCGCTAATTGGACACACGAAAATTGAGTGCAAGTGAGAGTGAAAGTGAGAGTAAAAATAAGTGTCCGCTAATTGGACACACACTGAAAGGGAGAGTGAGAGGTAAGATTGTGAGTGAGAGTGAAAGGAAAATCCGCTAATTGGACACGAGGCTTTACAGTTTCTCAGTTAACACAGCACAAATGTCTAAACTGTTTTAACTCTACAAATAAAACACTTGAAAAAGACAGTTTCAAAAAACATAAACTTCTCTGTTGGATATAAATTAGCGGGAGGAAAAGAATGGGCCATTTCAAATTGCGCTAATGCAAATTGGGCCAATTTCAAAAGGCTGTAACTAAAACACACACCAAAATACTGATTTCCCCCAGTAAATTTATTATTTCCCCCAGTAAATTTATTATTTCCCCCAGTAAATTACTGATTTCCCCCAGTAAATTACTGATTTCCCCCAGTAAATTTATTATTTCCCCCAGTAAATTTATTATTTCCCCCAGTAAATTACTGATTTCCCCCAGTAAATTACTGATTTCCCCAGTAAATTTATTATTTCCCCCAGTAAATTTATTATTTTCCCCAGTAAATTACTGATTTCCCCCAGTAAATTTATTATTTCCCCCAGTAAATTTATTATTTCCCCAGTAAATTTGAATTTCAAACAAAATACTGATTTCCCCAGTAAATTACTGATTTCCCCAGTAAATTACTGATTTCCCTCAGTAAATTACTGATTTCCCCCAGTAAATTTTGCGGGAATTTGAATTTTCAGGTCAGAAAATACCTTCAACTGGTCAGAATCCCACCCCAGAGTGGCCAGAAGTCCCTGAAAGTTGGTTTTTTGGGGGTTTACTAAAGGGGGGGGGGTAAACTTTTTGCGAAAAATCGATTGAGCGGATCAGATTTCGGGTCCGATGGGCTCAATCGCTCAGGATTCCACCCTTAATCATTCTCAACTATCTTAAACCATCCCAAACTGCTCCAGACCAGTATCTAACTACCCTAAATCAGTGCTTAGGTTGGAACTTTAAAAAAGACAGTCCATGTGAAATATGCATAGTTGAAAATTGTCAAGGGTGGAATTCTGAGCGATTGAGCCCATCGGACCCGAAATCTGATCCGCTCAATCGATTTTTCGCAAAAAGTTTACCCCCCCCCTTTAGTAAACCCCAAAAAAACCAACTTTCAGGGACTTCTGGCCACTCTGGGGTGGGATTCTGACCAGTTGAAGGTATTTTCTGACCTGAAAATTCAAATTCCCGCAAAATTTACTGGGGAAATCAGTAATTTACTGAGGAAATCAGTAATTTACTGGGGAAATCAGTAATTTACTGGGGAAATCAGTATTTTGTTTGAAATTCAAATTTACTGGGGGAAATAATAAATTTACTGGGGGAAATCAGTATTTTGGTGCGTGAAATCAATTTCAGCCATTTCAAAATGGGCCACGATTTTGAATCAAACAACAGTTAAAAAATTGCCAATAAGTTGGCGCAATTTGAATTGACCCAATTTGAAATTGGCCCAAATTGAATTGGCCAATTTGAAATGGCCCATTCTTCTCCTCCCCAATTGCCCATGGTTGTTCCAGTCCCATCCATACAGGTCCCATCACCTGAAATCAAAGTAAACTACTCCAAGTGCCGTATTTACTCTAATTGTGCCACATGGGGCATACTTTTTCCACATCCCTCGGGGCGTGGGGCACAATTAGAGCTAACTTTATTCAGAAACAGGAAATTTGAAGGATATTGCCTGCATCATGCTCCAATTGCTTTTTCGTCCTATTCGTACTGCTTCATTCCCTGGCAGAAATGTAATTGTTTGAATTGTCTTTTGTTGGTATAATTTTGTCAGAAGTTTAGTTGGTGCATCAGTATCAGAAGCGGATGGTAAGTCTGCATGAACATTGTGGCATAACACTGCTGGTGGCTTTTTCTTTGACCTTTCACCATGTCTGTTAATAAGATTTCAGTCCTCTTTTGGAATCAAAGTGCCTCCACATGGTTAATTTGCTGATAATGGTAATTTAGTAACAACTCCAACCTTTAGGTGTTGCTAAAAGCGCTGATGAGGCCTTCGATCAAGCAAAAAGGATTGTGGAAATGACTATGTCGTAAAAGCCGTAAGTGGTCGAATCAAGTCGTGTTTATCTATGCACCACTTTTAGCAAGTATTAGCAGGTGGACGTGGGAAAGGAAAATTCAGTTCAGGGCTTGGTAAATTTCTTGCACTTTTTTTGCCATATTCAGTAGAGAATCTTATTATTCTAGAAGGTGGAGTTCAGATCGTTTCTACGTGAGTTTTATTTTAAATCAGGTTCGAGCAAACTTTTACTTTTAGTCCAGAAGCAATCAAGCAGATGGCGAATCTCATGATCGGATCTCACTTGGTGACCAAACAAACTACAGCTCAAGGTCTTATGTGCCGAGAAGTATTGGTGTGCAAACGTCTGTATCCGCGACACGAAGTTTATTCATGTTTTATTTCTTCTTCTAGTTTACAGGCTTATTTTTCAGTTCTACTTCAGCATTACTCTAGACCGCAACTCCAACGCAAGTTTTTCGTGTGCCTTCATTCTCCAAGATAAGCGATGAATTATTGGGCTTTTAGGGACCTGTTCTGATTGGCTCAAGCAAGGGCGGTGTAAATATTGAGGAGGTCGCTGCAGCAGATCCAACGGCAATCATCACTGTTCCGGTTGACATAAGCAAAGTAATTCTGTGAGATTAGATTCATTTACTGATGGTTGATGTTCAGGGAGTGACAAATGAGATGGCTTTGACGCTTGCTGAAAATATGGGATTCGAGTATTGTATATATTAAAAAGTTCGGCTAACGACCCTTCTTTTTACAGTTAGACTGCCGACATCAAGCATCCGACATCATTCAAAAGCTGTACGGGTTGTTCATACAGACCGACTGCAATCTCCTCGAAATAAATCCCATGGCAGAAGATGTCGAGGGCGATGGTATGACGCTTATTATCCATGTCTCTATTATATGAATCTTTTTAGTGTATTGCATGGACTGCAAGGTTTCCTTCCTGACTTACGATGAGATACAATATTTACGTTTATATTTTAACTGTTTAGGTTGTGATTGATGAAAATTCAGAAGTTTTTATTTATTATCTCTGAATGGAATGTAATGGTGCATTTAAGTTCCGACAGAAGGATCTATTCGCTCTCAAGGATATCGATCAGGAAGACGAGCTTGAAATGAGGGCTACCAATGCTAATCTCAACTACATTCGACTCGATGGTAATATCGGTTGTATGGTTAGTTCGTTTGTTTTGAACATATATCCATTTATTCTTGATTTTAGTAAATGGTGCTGATCTTGCCATGGCTACGATGGACATAATTAAGTTGCACGGTGGAGAGCCGGCTAATTTCTCGATGGTAAAATCGATTGGATGGATCTTTTCTTTGAATAAACTGTTTAGTTGGTGGCGGAGCGACAGTGGATCAAGTGACTGAAGCCTTCAAGATTATCACAGGTGGATTGTTATTTGCAACTTAGTTAAAATCAAAATCTTATTATGTAGATGATAAGTCGAAAGTGCATGCGATTCTCGTAAATATTTTGGTGGCATAATGCGTTGTGATCATCGCTCAAGGGATAATAAGTGCTGCGAAAGAGCTGGATCTCAAGATACCTGTTGTAGTCCGGCTGCAAGGTAATTTTTCAAAGGACCATACTTGTTGGTGCCAGTGAAAATTTGACAAATTCAAATGCGTGCGGGATATTTCTCTTTCGTCTCTCACTGTACTCTTTTGAGTCGCTCGTAATAACTCCAAAGAGTATAGTGCGAGACAAAAGAGATAAGTCCCGTGCGCATTTGAATTTGCCAAATTTTCATTTGCATCGACAACTACGGTCCTTTAAGTAGCTGTTTATAATACACAGTTGTTTTGCAGGAAATAAAGTGGGGGATGCCAAGGCCCTCATTGCTAATTCTAAGATGCGTATCCTTGCGTGTGACTCTCTGCAAGAATCCGCGAAGATGGTGGTCAAGCTATCATCTATTGTTGAATTGGCAAAAGCAGTAAATATTTTTTTCGTTTACTACGAAGCATTTTTAACAGCTTGTTCTTTAGGCGTCCATTGATGTCATGTTCGAGCTACCCATATAATATATTGTTCTGTTTGTCTGGGGACTTATGTAAAATTGTAAAATATAAAGGCTTTTAGTTCTACTCTGTGTTTGCCACTTTTTCTTGTCCGTGTTTTTGTACTGAAGTTGGGCAAAAGAGATTCTATATGCATTTTATGACCAGGAGTATAACGCAGGCTCATGCTCAAGGTTAGTGAGTGCGTGAATCTCTAACACTCAAGACCAGTATTCTCAATCATGAAATGCATATAGAATTAATTTTCGACTTGCTCCAGTACGAAAACACGGTAAAAATGAATAATAGGATATGTAGGTACTCCGTTCAAGTAGTTTACTTGGACCAACAAAGCAAAATTTTTTTGGTCTAATTTTTTTTGAAAATGGTTGGGCGGGGCAGGAGCAGCCTGTGTCAAATCATTGTGCCACCGCAAACTGTGCCAAATTCAAATTATGCCAAAGTCAAATTGTGCCACCGTAAATTGTGCCAAAAGAAAAGTGTACCAGAACAAAAATATAAGAATAAAAATGAAAAGAATCAAAATTGATGATTTTTGTAGTGAAATGTATCAGAATCGCGCTACAATTCGCGGCTGCGTTTCGCGGGGAAGTTCATGTCCCCGAAAAGTTCATTTCCCCGAACAGTATCATTTCTCTGAAGAGTTCATTTCCCCGAATAATCATTTCCCCGAAATGTTTGATTCCCAGAAAATATTTATAATTTGAATAAAGTTGTGTATGAACAGAATTTGTTAAACGGATAAATCTCGATTAGATGTTCCATCTTGTCTGTTACTTCTGCTTGTTCGTCCGTTTATTAGATGCTGCTTTTTATGACAAGTTTCCAGAATTGTTCTAGTATGGCTAGCATTAGGGTTAAAAAAGACCGGACCAAATTTTTTTGGGTAATATTCCTGGTCCAAATCTTTTTTCCGGTCCGATTCGGTCTAAATCATTTATCGGAGCAGGTTTACAATACCCCAGCATCAAGTTCAACCCACCAATTTGGCCAATTTTTTTCACAAAAATTTTGTTGTTTTCGTATTTTCAATTTTTGCGTCTTTCTTGTAGTGAAATTGGTTAGTACAATTTTAATTTTTCGGTTTCGTTGTTTACGAGTTTTTGTACTGTTCGCTTTCATGACAAATCCATTGCTGTGTATAAGCGAAACAAATTTTCGCAAATGAAACATATCGATTAAGTTCATCGCTTGTGTGTGTGTTTTGCTTGAGATAATAAATAATTGAGTACTTATGGGTTATCGGATATCATTTTCAAATTTTGTCCTTTCCTACGATTTGAGTGCTGGGGGTCAGGTAAACCTGAGTGCTGCGGTCAGGTAAACCTAAGTGCTGGGGTCAGGTAAACCTGAGTGCTGGGGTCAGGTAAACCTGAATGCTGGGGGTCAAGTAAACCTGAGTGCTGCGGTATGTAAACCTTAGCCCATTTATCTCCAAAATAACCAAATTTATTTAACAAATCAGGTAATTATTGGGTGGGGGCACACCTCATATTTTTTTTTACAAAACAGCGACACATACTAATTTATTCAATAGTTCCTCAATTCTATCAATCAATATCGCTTTTCGCACACATAATATTCAGATACTTGCTTCCAAAAATGATAGAACACATCAGGACCGTCAAATAATTTCGCCCTCTGAGAAAGGTGGATTTCTCTTACTGTGGTATGTAGAGAAGGTTTAAAATGGGAGGCGGCCGTATAGCTAAATATATTCTTTCACATATCAAAAAAAAATAGTGAAAAGCGTTTACGCGAAAATAACAAAGCCGTAAAAAGAAAAGAGACGTTAAAAAAATTGATCATACACCAAAAATATGAGGTGTGACCCCAACCCAATAAGCACCACAAATCAATAAAAATCATTGGATCAAATTGAAAACACCCCTCTAAAGTCTGAAATCTCCCCTTTTTTTTTTTTTTCTCCCCTCTTTTTCAAATTTGCCTTTAAAAACTGAAATTTCCACTCTTTTTTCTGAAATCTCCCCTCTTTTTCTGAAATCTCGCCTCTTTTTAATTATTTTCATTGTTGATATATGCGGAAATAAAGATAGAACTGTGTATAGAACTGTGAACTGCCCGAAGTAAGAAAAAGTAAGAAAAAATTTGAGTCCATCCTCAATCTAAAATTCCTCTTCGTCAATGACGAAGAGGATTCTTATTTTTTTTTGACTTTTGACGAAGAGGATTCTTTCTTTGGATTCTTTATTTCTTTAGCTTATGACGAATCGTCATAAGCTAAAGAAACAACAGGTGATTTAGGCTTTTCGGCTTGTGCTTTAGGCGCAGGTTAGCTTAGGCGCAGGATAGGCCAGCGTACGGAAGGACGAACTCAAACCTTCCCGAACGAGAAAAAAATCAGCAAAAAATATTTCTCGACCATTTGCATCAAAAGTTCTCCAAAAAGTCGTGGTAAACAGTCGTAGGTCGTTCTTACAAAGACAGCCCAAATTACTGAGGAAACAGTACATATTGGTGTATATTTGTGTTCGCCCCTGTAAAGTTGCTCAAAACAACCAAGAAATTAGATTGGGGACCTCACAATAGAGTCAATTAGAGAAAACAGCATTGTTCTAAAAAAAGAGCGAGATTTCAGAAAAAGAGGGGAAATTTCGGTTTTTAAAGGCAAATTGAAAAAAGAGGGGAGAAAAAATAAAAAAGAGGGGAGATTCAGAAATTAAGGGGTGTTTCAATTACATCCAAAATCATTAAACAACACATCGAAATCTTCATAAAAATAAATGTCACTACTTCAGGATCTGAAATTTTATTTAGCTGAAAAAAATTCAAAATCATAGTACGCTATCCAGAATGGTGCGTCCTTATCATAACGCCAAGGATTTCAAAATTCAAATTTCATTATTGCTTATTGCTCGGTCGGCTGTGTTTCCTTGTATCTTTTTGCTCTCCCTTTTTTCTATTTTTTCTTACAACTTTATGGGGATCCTTTTGTGTCTAAGATTTCGAAACACTTGTTAATATTCTTTTGCTCGTTTTACATTATTTTTTTAAATTGCTGCGAGCCGTTCACAAATTTAGAACAGAAGTTTAAGTCGTCAGCTGAATCTCGGTATGGTGCGAAAGATTTGGATGATTTGCGAAGATCGTGATTATGAAGGTTGCACCCGCAATATTTCAAAGGCGTATCGCCCACTTTACAACTTAGAAGCCTACAATCCATATGTATTTTTTCATAGCAAAGTTTTTACGTTGTCGCCTTGAGTACCAGCAAATCTATTCTTCTATCATCGACCTAAACTAACCTCTGATTTTGACTTCTCTCAACTTTTTCTCATTCTTTTCATAAAAGTCAAGAAGGGCGTCACCACACAAACAAAATTCTTGGTTTATTCAACACATCAACAGTAACAATAGCACGAAAAAGGATTAGATGAAAATAACAATCAAAAAAATCTTAATTTTTCTTTAACTCTCCAGTCACCACTTCCATGGCCATTTGCTCGCGGAATCGATTCATATCTTTCTGAGAAAGTTCACTTGACTTAGTCTGACGCGATCTCGGCAAATCGACAAAGAAAAAACCCAGATTCATAACCGTTCTCTTGCATCGCAATTTTCTGTGAAATTTTAAGGGTATAACAAGCAAATTTTTAATATACCTTGTCCATTAAGGGCAGCCAGTTTGTTGCATCCAATCCTTTAACCTTTTCGAGCTGATCCACTCGCAAAAACTCTCTAAACATATAAACGTGTAGGTGCAAATAAAACAGATAGAGTAATGATCTTACGTGACTTGAGAGAGATATCTACTACCATCACCGTGTAGAGAATCATAGTAGACCAGTCGTTGTTTACCAACTTTGACTACCTTAATTGAATTTTACATGCATAATGTAAATTAAAGCAATGAGAAGCATTATGAATAGGTATCAAACGAGATCACGGTGGACGCTACAGCCAGTTCCAGTCGGCCTTTCAGTTGGTCCTTTGCATGCGCTTGCTGAATTTCATCATCGGATTTTTCTCGACTTCTTCTCTCATCACACGATCAATATCTCTAGCAATAAGCTCGTTTATTGGCCGAAGGCGACATTCTGAGGCATGGATTCCCATTGAGTGAAAGTTGATGATCGTTTCTTTGATCATAGGCACCGGAACTGGACGGAATTCCAAACTGAAAACGCTATATTTAGATTATTGGACGATTGAAAAAACTAAAAGTAATTACTCAGTACAATCAATGCATGCAAAAACGCGATCCTTATCTTCTTGTAGAGCCGGTATTTAGTGCTTTTACTGCAATCATTTGGTTACCAACTTAGTTTGCAGTGGCCTTAAATCACCAGCAATTAAAGCGTCTAAAAATGGTGCAATATTTTACCGAAATCACTTTGGCTGAAGTAGATATTCACCGCATCTTCTTTTGGCATATGGTTATGGATCGTCATTCGAGTGCACTTCTTGTTGTACTGTTCCATAAAGTAGGCAGTCACATCGTTCATCTTTACTTTTTTTGTTCTTCAATTGCTGTAGCAGCTCGACCACATCATTGTTAGACCACACTTGAATTTTTCATCTAAACAACCGGAAAAATACACATAAAAATCACGCAAGAAAAAACTAGACACCAATAGAAAAACATCACATGAAAATACACCCGCCGCATAAAAATAAGAATGACTTTTGAATTTCAAAATCCTTGGCGTTATGATAAGCGTTTCGTAACTTTTGTATAATTTTTATACAAAAGTTACGAAACGCCCCAATGCCATCCAGAATTTCATAATGCTGTGATTTTATAATGCTAAAACAGCGAATTGACTTACAGGAACATCAGTTCTGAAGTATTTTAGAATTCTGCAGGGTATCCAGCAGTGTGGGCAAATACGTCCGGACTTACGTTCGCATCCACGTCCAGTCCATGTCCGTCCAGACTTTTGATGGACGTTGGACGTGGGACTTTTGAAGGACGTCCGGGGTGGACTTGGAGAGGTCTGATGGGCTGGACGTCCGGACGGACGTCGGACAAAAGTACCCCTATACATAAATCTGCGGACTTATGGTCCGGATGTATCATTCTCAAAGTAAAATTGATTCCGGAATGGCGGAATTCCGGCTGCAAAAAATCCTCCGCAAATTGTCATTTGTCTTGAATGGGAAATTCATCCCTTTAACATCCCTTCAACTCTCTCTCACATCTTCCCCTTCATTACCTCTACGACCCTTTCAGAGAAGAGATGGAGGCGGAAGTGCGACCGACGCCGGACGTGACCAAAAAATGGCCGACGGACGACCTAGAGACGTAAAAGGTGCCGGACGGACGTGCGGACGTACAAAATTTAAAAAAAATTCGATTGCGCTTATCAGATTTTCCGTTTGATCGGCTCAATCGCCAGATCTCATCCTCAACCATTCAGAATACTAAACAACTTTATACCACTCCCAACCAGTAACTAAATACACTCACCAGTGTTTCGGGTAGTTTGGTGGTTCTGAATGGTCCGGTGTGCAATTTCAGCTGATCTTAGTGGGGTTCTTGATGCGCGCGATCGATTTTCCGTAAAAAGTTCACCAGCCCTTTAGCAAACCCCGAAAAACCGATTTTAGGGGCTTTTGGCTACTCTAGGGTGAGATTCTGAGCGATTTGGCCGATCAACCGGGAAATCTGATCTTCTCGATCGAATTTTTTGCAAAAAGTTCACCCCCCCCCCTTTAGTAAACGGGCAAACCTTTTTCTTGCCGTAAAAATACTTTTTGATCTAGTTCCACCAAACTGCCCTAATAAACCTCAATCCATCCTAACTATTTGAAAATATTAGGCCGTGTCAAAAGTTCTTTTTTTTGGCTTTATATTCACTCGTATTTTCGAATTTGGAAAACGGTTTATCTCGAAAAGATTTCTTTTGGCGAAAAAAAAAATTCGAAAATGGTAGAATTCGCGAAACAGTATTTTGAAAATGGTAGAATTCGTGAAAATACGTTCAGAATTAGTTTGTTTCTACGAATATAATTGAAGATTTATGCGGTTTTGGGAAAAATAATTTTCGTTGCTTATACAACTTGCAGTGGATATTTTTCTCGAAAATTTTTGTCTGATATTTTTTTGTGTGAGTTTTACTAGGTTTTTTCTCAAAGTTGTTCATAACTGATTGGGATTTTAAATTTTTTAAACGATGATGGACTATTCAGGTTCTCAAAATACTACTTTATAAATTCTCTTATTCAAAGATTGCACCGAAATTCACATCAAATCATCTATAATCATTTGCACCTCTATCCATCTTTATTCACGATTCTAAATATCACATCAAAACATAACACGGACTAATAATGGAAATTTCTTATCAAATTTTATCGTTGTATCTGCTGTTGTGCACTTGGTTGAATCCACCACTTCTACTTCGCCAAAAAGATCTCTGTCACCTGTGAATCCATCCATTTCATTTCATGAAAGCGACTGCTTGTAACATACTTTTACAGATCCAGAGGGAAGTGGTCAAAGAGGATCAATCATTTAGCGTCATCTCTTCATGCTAAAAAGGAAAATTTTCCTAACATTTTCCTATTGAATTAGGGTGCCTGCCGAAGGCAGGCAGGTGTGTATAAAGGGTCAGCCTTGGCCCCTAAACGCTAATGCGAGCACTGAATTGTTCGGGAACCCTTAAAAGGAACCCTTAAAGCCTCCGGGGCGTAGGGGGCTTGGGGACTTAGGGTTGAGCTCCACGACACAAGTGCACCCTGGAAAGAATCCGAGCGAACAGCAGCATGTTGGATCCATTCCCAGGGCCTTTATATAAGTCAGCATGTGGGCTGTTATGGTGTTGCACACTTTTCATCGTTTTTGATGAACATGTCATGTCTTTCCGCCACCGGAAAACATGTTTTTTCGTACTAATTACGACCTGAAACGTTCGAATTAGGGGTCAAAACTTACTTTTGGTAACATGTGGGGCTGTTCCGAAAAAGGTAAAGAAATATTTGGTAAAAGGCACATTTGGTAAAAAAAACTTTTTGGTAAAAAAAAATTTGGTAAAAGCACATTTGGTAAAAATTTTTTGGAAAGGCACATTTGGTAAAAAATTTGTGAGGGGGCCGATTCGTATTCGCGCTTCTCGCATATGACAAAACTCGTATTCGCAGAATTCAAAGTTGTGTTCTTGGCGTTGTGTTTTGACCCACTTTTGCAGTCTGCTCTTGGGAAATTTATCACTCATTTTGTAGCTTGTCTCACTGGCTTCAAAATGAGTGGTAACTCACCAAATAGTGGACTACAAAAAGTGGGTCAAAAAATGCGAATACGAGTTTTGCAAATACGTTCTGCGAATACGAGTTTTGTCAAATACGAGAAGCGCGAATACGAATCAGCCCTCTCCCAAAAATTTTTTGGTAAAGGCATATTTGGTAAATTTTCTTTTAGTAAGGCACTTTGTAGTCGTTTTTTGTGTCAAAGACCTTTTTATTCCAACTTTTTCTTCTCTTTCCCTTTCTTTCTCCAGGTTTCTATATCTATATCCTCCCAGTAAAATTCTTCTTAATTATACTCATTTTTTCTAATTTAAAATTATGTGTTAGATTAGGTTTGTTAGGACCGAAATCAATATTTCACCCACGCAAACCCCAAAATGTGCGGTGGTTACCTCCTGGTCAGGTAGATGTCCACCTGGATGGCCTTCAAAATTAAAATTTCTTTATAATAAAAAATAAACCATTTTTCTTACTTAAAATTGTGTGAGGAATTCGGCTTGTTAAGACCAAAAGTGCGACTTTAACTACCCAACTCCAAACCTGGGTGGCTACCACCTGGACAGGTTGATATCCAGGTAACTTCAGAGTAAGGGTAAATTCACCCAAATGCCCTGAAAAGTCAAACGCCTGTTTTTTATATCTTTAATTGGTCAAAAAAGGTATGCGCTCAGGTGAATTCGAACCAGCGACCTAAATCAACCCTTAGAATTATTAACAACCCCATCATGCAGTGTGACCAAACCAAGTGGTCGTCCACTTGGATCAAAATTTTTTTTTCACGTTTTCGGGTTCCAAAACAATTTTTCTGCACTAATTCGAGCATCCCGAAGATGGTTTGACAGTGGTAAAATCACGTTTTACCGAGAAATTTTTGAGTTATTGCTAAAGATTGATTTTGATAAATACTGTCATAAACCACTGTCAAACCATCTTCTGGATGCTCGAATTAGTGCAGAAAATTTGTTTTGGAACCCGAAAACGTGAAAAAAAAAATTTGATCCAAGTGGACGACCACTTGTTTGGTTCGTCCCTCTGGATGTCCCTCTGGATGGAGTTCTGAGCGATTATAAGTGGTGATGTAGAGCTTGCTGGTTCGAATCCACCTGGGCGCATACCTTATTGTTTTATCATGATTTTGAGTATTTGAGTGGTGTAGAAGTCCATACACTCATCGCCAAGGTGGCTGGTTCCAACCCCTTCTTGATGCAATCAGTCCTGAGTAGAGGACCTCGATTCATGTCCTGGTCACTAGGTGCTTAACGGGGTTCGGAGACCATAAATTGCTTTTAGATGCCCTCCGAAAACGGTGTCTCTGTGACTAAAACAGCCAATTCCGCGTTGAAATAAGATCTATGGCCAAAAACAAGAAACTCTATGATGAAAAAGATATACCACCCAAAAATATCCACGGAAAAAGTGCTTTACCAAAAAGCTTTCTTACCAAATGTGCCTTTACCAATAAATTTTACCAAATATGACTTTACCAAAAATTTTTTACCAAATGTGCCTTTACCAAATGTGTCTTTACCAAAAATTTTTTTACCAAAAAGCTTTTTAACCAAATGTGCCTTTTACCAAATATTTTTTTACCTTTCTCGGTACAGCCAACATGTGGTATACCATAATCCTGCCTACGAGTGTTGTTCTAGAAGAATTATCACCACCCAGGTACCACTATTTGAGTTATACACGTTGTACATCTTGAGTCGTACATCTTAAGTACAACTATTATGACACCTAAACAAGAATTTTCTTGGGTATTTCAACTATAAGGTGTAAAATATAAATGTAAGGAGGAATTGTTTCTGTGTTCGAAAGCTATCTGTCGAGAATGGGAAACGGTGAATTCGTCAACGTTGAATTCATCGAAAGGTGAATTCATCGACGGTGAATTCATCGACAATTTGGTGTTTTGTTTAATAGCCTTTTGTTTGTACCTTTCATGATTCATAAGCCTACAGGTTCGACTTCCGGTGGCAGCAAACATGATTTTTCTTGACTAAAATAGGGTTTAAAAGTCCAGGAAGCCTCAGGATGCTTAAGAAAAACCGCCTGAGACCTTCCCTGAACCGGTGTACCTCCAGAATCCGACATTTTGGATTTTTTCGAAAGTAATAAAAAGCATTGTATTCGGTAACCGGACAATTTGCACTCTTAACCAGATATGTCGCGCGACATTTTGCACTCTGAGCCAAATTTGTCGTCGTCTTCCTTTCGCATACCAAAGAGATTCGTTTCAAAAAGCACTAGAGTGCAAATTGTCGCGCGACAAAAAGCACTAGAGTGCAAATTGTCGCGCGACTAAAAACGCTAGAGTGCAAATTGTCGGGTGGCATCGGACTCAGATCCCGGAAACTGAGAACACGGACAACTCGGCTTTTCAAAAGCTCATCTCAAAAGAAATTCATATATAGGACAACTCAACACAATTATACTGATCTTTTGAATACCCGCCTAATGCGGAATTCATTTTTAGGACAACTCATCCCAACTAAAACTCATCTTTTTGACAATTGGGCGGGAAAATTTTGAATTATGGGACAATTGAATTGAAATAAGGTTTGACTTTCTGGCAACTTGACCCTTTCGTGTTTCAATGTAGGCATATCAGGCTTTTTGTCTTTCTTGTCATTAATGTTTGTTTCCCTGTCTTTTTAACTTTAACTTACCCTTTCCGTATCTTTTAACTGTGCACTTTTGCCCGAAATTCAAATTTTTCGTCAATTTTACAATTAAACCATACTATCGTACGTAAAATAGTCTTACAAATCCTGTTTAATAAGACCTTAATTACGATTTTATCTACCCGAAATCCCAATATTCTGGGTAGGTACCACCTGGCCAGCTGGACCACAAAACCAAGTGGTCGTCCACTTGGATCAAATTTTTTTTACGTTTTCGGATTCCGAAACTCATTTTTTCAACTGATTCGAGCATGCTGAAGATGGTTTGATAGTAGTAAAATTACGTTTTATCGACAAATTTTTGAGTTATTGCTAACGATTGATTTTGATAAATCAATCGTTAGCAATAACTCAAAAATTTCTTGATAAAACGTAATTTTATTGTTATTAAACCATCTTTAGAATGATCGAATCAATGCAGAAAATATGCTTTGGAATCCGAAAACGTAAAAAAAATTTTGCTCCAAGTGACGACCACTTGGTTTTGGTGGTCCAGCCGGCCAGGTGGTACCTAACCCAGTTTTTCGGATTTCGGTGAAAAAAATCGCAATTTCAGTCCTAACAAACAGCATCTACCACACGATTTTGCATATGATAAGATGGTTTGTTTTCGATTCAATTTTTTTTTAATTTTTAAGGCCATCCAGGTGGATAACGACCTGACCATGAGATACCTACCCTGGATTTTGGGGTTGGGTGGGTTAAGTCACAGTTTCGGTCTTATCAGACAGGATTAACCACACGATTTTACGGATGAAATCATTATTAATTTTTCGATATGACCACTTTTTATTTTTCTGGCGAAAAAATTCCGGCTCAGCCAGGTGGATATACATCTACTATTGGTACCCACCCCAGATTTTGGAATTTCGGTGAGCAAAATCACAATTTTAGTCTTATCAAACACGATTCTCCACACGATTCCACATATCATAGCATGGTTTATTTTTTAACTTAAAAAAATTTTATTTTTCAGGCCATGCACATGGATACCCGCCTGACCAGTAGCTATCTACCATGGATTTCGGTTTTCGAGTGGCTGGAATCGTAATTTTGGTCCTGACAAACCCAATTCCACACACAATTTCGGGTTAGAAAAAATGGGTTGTTATAATTTTAAAGAAATTTGTATTTTTCGGCTATCCAGGTGGATATCCACCGACCACGTGGTACCTATCCCAAGTTTGAGGTTTATGTGGGCAAAATCGTAGTTTTAGTCACAATAAACCGGTTTTCGTGAAGCGATTTTAGATCAAGTTACGTGATTGTTTTTGATTTTGGCTAAGTTTTATTTTTCGAAGCATTCAGGTGGATATCCAAGCCTATGATAAAGAGTAATACTCCATCCATTACCGACAAACACAGACAAATTGTCATCGAATAGACAACGAATTAAGTATAAAATAGGTGAGTCCTACAAAAACAGACAAAAAATTACTTCAAAAGTACAAAAGACCAATTTCAAACAATCAAATTATTTCCCGCCCAATTGTCAAAAAGATGAGTTTTATTTGGGATGAGTTGTCCTAAAAACGAATCGTGTTAAGACCAGTTTTTATTTATTTGAATTGTTTTTGGACCAATTTTGTATGATCTCAATTATTTTTGTGCCAGTTGTCCGAATCTGAGTTGTCCTATATATGAATTTATTTTGAGATCAGTTGTCCGAAAGCTGAGTTGTCCGTGTTCTCAGTTTCCGTGATCTGAGTCCGATGCCACCCCAAATTGTCGCGCGACAAATATATAACGACAATTTGCACTCTAGTGCGAAATGTCGCGCGACATATTTGGCTAAGAGTGCAAATTGTCCGGTTTCCTTGTATTGTTCCCGAAACCGTCTCTTAAGCAGGGTCTGTAAATTCGACAGTGGTTTAATGGTATTTTTGCAGTTTTTGTGAATCTAGCAGAACCTTACTACTGTACCACTGTCAAACCGTCTTTAGGATACTAAAAATAGCGCAGAAAACAGGTTTTGGAACCTGAAAAACATAAAAAGTTGCACCAAGTGTGTGACCAGTTGGTTTGGTTAGTGCATGGATTATCCAGTAGAACTGAGGTTGGATTAGAGAAAAACATTTTGAATCAAAAAAGGTATGAAATAAAATTTTCGATGAATTCAACTGTCGATGAATTCATCTTTCGATAAATTCACCGTTGATGAATTCACCGTCGATGAATTTACCGTCGATGAATTCACCTAATGCCATCGAGAATAAACAGTGTTTGTATTAAACGGCGACCGGACAAAACAGGTTTTTAAAAGTATTTGTCGCACGACAAAAACGGTTTTTTTATTGGTCAAATCGGCCGAAACAGCCGAATTGACCGATAAAAAAACCGTTTTTGTCGCGCGACAAATACTTTTAAAAACCTGTTTTGTCCGGTTGCCGTATTAAACGCTGAAAAAAGCGTCAAAAACATAGATAACAGGCAGAAAAGGCGGCAACCCAAGTAAATAAGCGGTACAATAATTCAAAAATGGCACTAGGTCATTTCGTTCCGTGGGGTTGGTACTTATGTACCTGGGGGCCCTTTTTGGTTAACTGTAAATAGTGCTTAAACGTCTCCTAAGTTATTTCTATACGCTAAAAACGATATAAAAGTTCTTTCCTAACAGTTTCCGCACTAAAAAGTTGGGTTTTCATAAAAAAGATTGGGTACCAAAAGTTGAGCTTTAAGTACCCGATTTTTTTGCGCCAGCCTGTATAAGTTCAAAGCTCACCTATTTCACGGAGAAATTCACTACAGTAAAACCTCGTTATAAGATACACCCAATATAAGATACCGTATTTTCTTTAATAATGACCCCGGGGTCATTATTTTTCAACCCCTGAAAAATTCCGAAATTGTCAATCAAAAATGACCTTAACTCTGAAATCCTAGTCAAAAATAAGGGGGGGGTCATTATTAGAGAGGGGGTCATTATTAGAGAAAATACGGTAAACCTCGTTATAAGATACACCTGGGTCCGGTCCCAAGCTAAATAACTCCCGTCAAACTAGCCCCCTATATAAGATACACCACGTTATAAGATACAGCTGGGGTCAGTCCCTGGGTGCATCTTATAACGAGGTTCAACTGTAATGCTCTTTATTATTAAATAAATAAGTGTACAATGTGCGATTTCAAGACACGCTAATAACAACCATGCCAATGTAATGATATTTTTCATTCATTTACTTTCTGACATTCTCCAAAATTCATTTGACTGCCATCCTCCAGCGTGAGAAAAGTTGCGTTATTTCGACATCCTATTCTTCGAATGGTTTGATCGACGTCAAAAGGATGTGGTGCTGTTTGAATCGAAAACTGAAAATAACTTAGATAAAAAACTTGAAAAGGACTTTCGAAAAACACAAACTTCTTCTGCTGGATATCCTAATTGCCCATGGTTGTTCCAACCCCATCCATACAGGTCCCCATCACCTGAAATCAAAGTGAACTGCTCCAAGTGCCGTATTTACTATAATTGTGCCCACGGGCATAATTTTTCGACACCCTCGGGGTTGGGCACAATTAGAGACTGGGGTATACCGTATTCACTCCAAACTAAAGCGCCCCCTCGTTCAGAATCGTGTTCTTGGCGTTGAGTTTTTGGCCTACTTTTACAAATTTTCATCATGCAAATCACCGCTTTTTTTTGCTACAAAATGAGAGGTAACTTGCTAAAGAGAAGCCTCGAAAAAGTGAATTAAAACGTAATTCAAAAAACAGGTTTCGCGAATTAGGGTGTGACCGTTTATTAGAGTGAATAAAGTAATTAGAGTAAATATGGTAGCAAAAATCGACGTCTTACTTGTAAGAGCACAACTGTGCCAACCACCAGCAGATATTTGAACCACGCTGATTTCTGCTTCAGAGAACATCTCGACTTTTTTTGGTTTTAGCTCTGAGTTCAAAATACCATGACCAAGTTCTCCGTGACTGCCTGTTCCACTACTGTGAACAGCTCCAGAGTCGTCTAATAGCACAATGTGATCATTTCCTGCGCAAGCCTGAAATAGTTAAAACAACAGAGCTGCAAACCGCTTGCAGAGAATTCCATTACCTGGCCTACCCTGAAGTCCAACACATACCTCTGCGGAGTGCACTTTGACGGCCGCGAATCATAAATCCTAAAAAGGGTTAGGATAAACGAGCATATCGGAAAAAGAATATTAGTATTCGCCTTTCGATGGTAGATCTAGATTTTGCATCTTCTTCATTTACGATAAGAAACGAGCCGAAAAGAGTACAGACCAAAAAGTAGCTTGCAGATAGAGCTGAGGTAGATGGAGGAATCATGAACTCTGACATCCAACTATCCCAATGAGACCATTGCCGAAGAAGAAGACTGCTGCTTTCATCCGCATCTTGAAGTTTTGAATTATGAAGGCGCACGTCAAGCTCAACGAACTTCCAAGTTTGATCACCGGACTCACGTTTAACACAGAACAAGATCTGCAATTTTCGCGTTAGCAAGAAAAAAAAATAAAAATGTAAGCTAGCCTTATTCTTATATGCGAATATTCTTCCAGTCTGGCTGACCAAAAAGAATATACATTGATCAGTGAAACCGACATAGTCGACTGCTGCCATTTCCACAATTTCCAGCTGCACTTGTTCTAAGGAGAAGTTGTCGACGATGGAGACTGAGCTGATGATTGAGCGATTCTTATTGCTAGCAGATGTCTCTGCGACACCAACAGACACAGCGGAGACATCAACGTAGCCAAAGAAGGAATATCGGCGGAAACTAGAAGCTTGTGGCTCTTTCACTTCATTATGAGACATCTAATAGGACAAAAATAGAAACATCGAAATACACCATCAAAAACATATCCACTAAAAATTGTGGTACACAGATTTGGTTTTAAAATACCGCCGTTCAATGCCCGAGTTTAAAAAATAATTTTTATTACTCTAAAACTTTTAAGGCTAAAATTCATTTGCGCCCTCAAAATGCTCATTTACGCCCTCAAATTAATTATTTACGGGTGAGATCGTATTGTTAACATTTGAATTGAGCAAATTGACAATTCAATTTTTTTACGATTCAGCTCAATTTTTTTCAGCTTTTTGACGATTCAGCCATGGGTGGGCAAAGATCAGATCAGATCAGATCGATCTAGATCAGATCGAGATCAGATCAGATCGCCAAAGATCAGATCAGATCGATCTGATCGATCTGATTCATTTTGTCATCCAAATGTTTTGTCTCGAAAAGATTTCTGTAAGTTTGAATGTTCGATCCGGTTTTGTATTAAATTATTTGAGCTGAGTTTATTTGTAGCACTCATTTTTCATTGAACACCACCAAGTTCTTATTATTTTTCTATTATTGTGTAGTTTTCAGTCGAATCTCTTATGCAATACTTTTATTAATTTTTCTAGTGAATATGCAAGGAACTTTAAAATGTTATTTAGAATAGGTCTAACCTTAAAATTAAATCAAAAGAGAGCTTAACGAATGCCCTACTATAAGTGTATTTACAGTGTACGGTTCAAGAGATGTTCGCAAATCTTGAACAATGTTTTTAACATGACTAAATGTACGTTCTGCACTGCCATTACCACCAGGCAAAGAAAACAAAATTTTGCAAAACGCGCAAGGTCAGGCAAAGAGTTTTCCTGACTTTTCCAGAAGTCAAACTTACAGAAATCTTTTCGAGACAAAACATTTGGATGACAAAATGAATCAGATCGATCAGATCGATCTGATCTGATCTTTGGCGATCTGATCTGATCTGATCTAGATCTGATCTGATCGATCTGATCTGATCTTTTGCCCACCCTTGGATTCAGCACATTACTTTTCAGCTTTATGAAAATTCATCACATTTTTCCCGGTTTTCTTGAAAATTCATCACACATTTTTGCTTTTCGTTGACAATACATCCAAAACGCGATTTATCTGGCGGATTATTCAACTGAAATCTAATTCAGCTTAAAGCTAACTCACCAAAAGTAGGACTCAGCACATTGTTACTGTTCTTTGTCACTCTTCAGCTAGTTTTTTATATAACTTAACAAAAAGCACAGTGGGCGTGGACACTCATTTGGGCAAAACTCATTTCGGCTGCCTTATTTGTGCCCCGTAGGTGAATATTAGATTTTTTTGAGTTTTTATACCATTTTTGTCTTCTTTCTAACTTTTAAAGCAACTTTCACAACGATAACATATGCTTAATTATTCTTTCCCGCCTATTGTTCATTGATCCCTCTCCCTCTTAGCTGCGGCGGAGTTAAATCAAACAATGCTATCCTACCCAAAATCATGCGCTGAACGCGGTTTGACAATACCAAAATACCGAATTCACTAGCCAAAACCTCAGTATCAGGGTAGCGACGTATTCTAGACGAATACCTCTCTTTACCAAGATTAACTTCATACAATTCGAAGCTTTTGACTATGTTTGCCTATCTAAACCACCATTCTTGGACGCCTTCAATCGCTCTCCAACCTCATGAGCTGAGCTCAGCACCCAAGCAAAGTACAGATTTTGTATACCCGATTCTTCTCTATGTGGTTACCCCGCTTGAAAAAAATTGTCTTTATTTCTTTTATTGGCTTTTATTTCCAAAATTGACATGTTTCTCATCCTCCATCTACCTCTAGGGTAGCCACGCATATAGCCAAGGAGTACCCGCTGGTCAAGTAGATGTCCACGTTGATGGCCTAAAAAGTTAAAATTTCTTATGAATAAAAAATAAACCATTTTGCTAACTTAAAATTGTGTGAGGAATTGGGTTTGTTATGTCCGAAATCGCGATTTTACACACTCCAACTTTAAAATACCACCTGGCCAGGTGGATGTCCACCTGAAGAGGGTATGAATAAAAAAGTTAATTTAAATATTTCTATTTAAATTTGGGCTTGTCAAGATCAAAAGTGCGAGTTTACCTTCCCAAGCCCAAACCTGGAGTTGCTACCATCTGGACAGGTTCATAAAAAGGTAACTCCAAGGTAGGGGTATATTCATCCAAATGGCGTAAAAAGTCAAATGCTTGTCTTTTTATATCTACAATTATGCTAAAAAAAGCTATGCGCTCAGGTGGATTCGAACAAGCAACCTTACATCACCAATTAGAATCGCTTAGAACTCCATCCAGAGTGACCAAACCAAGTGGTCGACCACTTGAATCAAATTTTTTTTCACGTTTTCAGATTGCAAAACAATTTTTCCGCACTGATTTGAGCATGCTGAAGATGGTTTGACAGTGGTAAAATTACGTTTTATCGAGAAATTTTTGAGTTATTGCTAATTCTTGATTTATCAAAATCAATCGCAAGCAATAACTCCAAAATTTCTACATAAAACGGGGTTTTACCACTATCAAACCATCTTCAGCATGCTCGAATTAGTGCAGAAAAGTTGTTTTGGAACCCTTGAACGTAAAAAAAATTTTGGTCCAAGTGGACGACCACTTGGTTTGGTTGACTCTGGATGGAGTTCTGACCGATTCTAAGAGGTGATGTAGAGGTTGCTGGTTCGAATCCACCTCGGCGCATACCTTATTTTTATTATAATTTTGAGTGTTTGAGTGTTGTGGAGGTCCATATGAGGCATTCTGATATTAAAAATACGTCGCTACCCTGATACTGAGGTTTTGGCCAGTGAATTCGGTATTTTGGTATTGTCAAACCGCGTTCAGCGCATGATTCTGGGTGAGATAGCATGGTTTGATTCAATTTTTCTTACAACCTGAGGTGGATACCTGTTAGGATGGGTACCTACCTACCTTTGAGGTAGATTGTGCAGGAAAACCAGGTCAAACTAACGAAATAAAATAAAAAGTACACTCAACTTCAATGAAACTGGTAAAAAAGAGCTGGGCTAACAAAAAGCACAATCTATATGCCAAGAAAAATCAACAGTAACGATAAAAACGGGAAGGCATTCAACAATCTCTTTAACAACGCGAAAGCTAGTCAAAAGATAACAAACTAACGAGTTGAATACAAATTCTGCTGAATTTTCAAAAAACCGGGTAATAATATGCTGAATTGTCAAAATGCTGAAACAAATGTGCTGAATCGTCAAAAAATCAAAACCAAATATGCTGAATTGTCTTGTGAAGAATTTCGATGTTTTGAACTGTCAAAAGTTCGAATTTTCAATAAGTTCAACTATCATAAGCTCAATTGTCAAAAGATGAATTGTCTGCTTGCAGAATTCCAATGTTAACAGTCTGATGTCACTCATTATTTACGCCCTCAAATTTTATATTGCCATTTTTCTGTAAATTTTGTTGCAATTTTGTAAATATTTTCACACCAGTGTGTAGCCCTGAATCTTGGCTTTTTAATGAGCTATCAAATTTTCTGAATGATATGAAAAATGACGAGATTTCGAAGTTACAAAAAAACCATCAACTTTTTAAAAAATTTTTGAAACCTCGAAATCTCGTCATTTTTCATATCATACAGAAAAATTTGATAGCTCATTAGAAAGTCAAGATTCAGGGCTACACACTTATATGAAAACATTTATGAAATTGAAACAAAAATTCACAGAAAAATGGCAATATAAAATTTGAGGGCGTAAATAATTAATTTGAGGGCGTAAATGAGCATTTTGAGGGCGCAAATCACCTATAGCCAACTTTTAATCCGTAAATTTTTTTGGAAATGTAAAAAATGGCTGAGAATGGTATGAAGAAGACTTCTATCAACATCAATGCTTCTTTTTGGACAAATCGACTTGTTTGGCTGCTTTGTGCTTCTGTGATAAGCCTAAAATGTCTGCTTATACGCTCGTATCGCTCCACTGACTTTGAGGTAAGTTATTTATGGATAATTATTTCGGCAATCGGACATTTAGCAAAAAAATTGAAATGTTGCTATGGACCAATCAACCGAAAGTCAAATGATCAAATATAATGGCTCATTTATAAACGTTGTCGTCCTCGTTGTCGTTGTCGTCGTCGTTGGAATATTTTTTTTATAAAACCCCTTTTTTTCGCCAACGACGACGACAACGACGACCTATTTATAAAAGGATAATATTTTTTTTGCCCATAGAATACTCGCTTTTGCCCATAGAATATTTTTTTTGCCCATAGATTGGGTATGCCCATAGAATACTTGTTTTTGCCCATAGAATACTTGTTTGTGCCCATAGAATTTAAAGGGCCCATAGAATACTCGTTTTTGCGCCTAGAATTCTCGTTTTTGTCTCATAGATTTTAATGCTTATAGTATTGTATGATAGTATCGTTTGTGGCAGTAGTATCGTTTTTGGCAATAGATTTTGATGTTTATAAAAAAAAAACGAACACATCTCCAGTCAAACGATTTGAACAAGCTTCTTAACGAGAGACATATCTTTCACCTTTATCATTAATATCTTAATACCATATTTGCTCTATTAACTCCCTATGCTCTAATAACCCTCTACCCTTCATTTTTGGACAAGGATTTCAGAGTAAAGACCATTTTGATTAACAATTGCAAGATTTTTTAGGGGTCGAAAAAACTTTGCATGTGAGGTTAATAGAGGAAATACATATATGTTCCCTGAATCTTCCAACAATCCATGTTCCCATATCAGTATCACATTTAATTTTCTTTGAACCAAAACGACATTTTACAACGCTCAACAATAACAAGTCTACAACGAAACATTTACCCTTGAGCAGGTCTTCCTCTCTTTCTTTTCTTTCCCAGTATATCAGCCACAGCATGCCTCGGGAATTGAATGGCTCCTTGCTTCTTCATGATCAGCAGGGGTTGGCCAGACTTGCGGACAATATTTTGCGGATGCGTGTTTCCGGACGTGATTATTGCGGACAAAGCTTTGCGGATGAGGTTTTGCGCCTAAACTTTTGCGTCCGCAAATCTTGCGGACGCAAGATTTGGGGACGAACATTTGCGGACGAGAACTTGCGGACCAAGATTTGCGCACGAGAATTCGCGAACTTCATATAAGCATCGCCTAAGTCAGAGATTCGACTAACTTAGTTTTTAATGATGTCATCCTTCACTCCGGCTTGAGATACCTTCTTTTTTCTGCTCCTTTTCTGCCAAACTTCGGTTTATCCGCAAAATTCGGTCCGCAAATGTTCGTCCGCAAATGTTGCATCCGCAAAATTTGGTCCGCAAAGTCTCGTCCGCAAATCTTTGTCCGCAATTTTTCGTTCGCAAATGTTGCATCCGCAAAATTTGGTCCGCAAGTGTTGCGTCCGCAAAATTTTGTCCGCAAGTCTGGCCAACCCATCAGCAGCGCATGTTTGCATACTCTTTTTTTGACCCCTCATAGCAAGTGCACGAATAGTAAATTGGCCAGAGCAAAGACCGGAGAATCACATAGAAGAGCGACTTTAACTCCTGAAGCAGATTATATGACACCAGATTTAGCGATTCATCGGCAAAGACCCACCAAGTACTAAACCCAAGGGACGAGATGTAGCCCACCATTGAAAAGATCATAGTGCTGGACGATATCTTGATCAGTCACCTTCTTTGATGGCATCAGGAAAAGGCTTCTGCTTCCGTAAGTTCGACGACCTTTTTCTCCCAGTAGATAAGCTTCGCGATAAAGAGATTGTGGAATTGATGAAACTGAGGCCACAATCTTGAAAAAATACTTACGAGCATATCCTGCAGAATCAGTTTCCGGTTTTTTCTTCCTTTACTTTATCGCGAATGACCTGTTTCACTTTGGGAGAGATTACGCCCTGCGCAGTTGATTCATGGCTGGAATGCTCCCCACTTGACTCGACAATAATGTCTTGATTGCTACTGGGCCTTCGAATCCTGAGCTTTGCTGGGCAAACACATCCTTTCTTTCTGGACGCAGCGCAACTCCGACTTTTAATAACATGTTTATGGCAGAGAGATGTCCCTTTGCTGAAAGCATGGATAAGAAACTAAGAATGACAACAAAAGCTTACAAATTCCACTTGTTTAACAACCAAACGCTATCCGGATTCTTTTCCACTGCAGTAGATGGCTTTCTGCTTCGTCACCACTGAATTTGATCATTTGTGCGTAAACGAGAGCAGGCTTATCCTTTCTTCGGCCAGACACTCCTTGTAGAGACATAGCTGAATATAGCAACCATATAAGGACATATATAAGCAATTCAAATTCTATGGGCAAAAACGAGTATTCTATGGGCAAAAACGAGTATCTATGTGCACTTTAAATTCTATGGGCAAAAACAAGTATTCTATGGGCATACCAAATCTATGGCCAAAAAAAATATTCTATGGGCAAAAACGAGTATTCTATGGGCAAAAAGATTTAACACCCTTTATAAAGAATCCAACGCCAACGACAACGACGACGCCAAGGACAACGAAATTTTTTATTGAAAAGTAGACAAATTTCGCATTTTTAGTCGAGCTTTCGAGTGAAAACGCGTGGAGAATATAGTTAATCCTTAAAATTCTGACTTAAAATGCAAAATTTGTCTGATTTGGAAGAAAAATTTTCGTTGTCGTTGGCGTTGTCGTTAAGTTTTTCATAAATAGGTCATTGTTGTCGTCGTCGTTGGCGTTGTCGTTGGCGTAAAAGTGCCTTTAAGAAACATTTTTTCCAACGACAATGACGACGACAACGACAAAGTTTATAAATGAGCCATAAGGAAACACAAAAACAGAATAGCAAAAACTCTAAAAATGTTGTAAAAGGCCCTATGCCGGATTCGAACATAAGATGTAAGGCCTTTTCTCCGATGAGCGCAGATTTTTATGTTTTTTATGACGGAACTGTCTTTTTTCTTCTACTCAAAAATTACGCGTTTAGTGTCATCGTGTAGGTAAGATTCAGGGTTACCAATGGGGCTATTAAAAGAGAAGTTGTGTAATTTTGTCCTTTTGTTATTACTATCTAGACCCCTCGGAAAACTGTCAATTGAGTGTTTGGGCTTAAACAAAAGCCTGCGATGTGCTGAGTACGATAGCATCAAATTCAGTCCACTTTTCTATGAATTTCGCCGAGCTGTGGCCTCCCGAAGTTTGACACTCAGAAAAACTAGTACATTTCTCAAAACAATTTATGCTTACCAGGGCTAGCAACCTTTAAAAGCCTTTTTGGTCTTACTTCCCACCGTTTTTTCGGAAATTTTAGTCTGAAAGGGTCAATTTTTTCAAACTTTTAAAAACATAAATATTTCAGGTTCATCGAAATTGGATGGCCATTACACACCATTTACCTTTATCACAATGGTACTATTCTAATGGTATCTCCATATTTTGTCCTTGTTGAAAATTTTAATCCAATGATTTTCAGTTTCTGAATGGACACTTGATTACCCTCCCTTTTTTGCCTACTTCGAGAAGTTGCTGTCGGTCCTTGCCAATTATTGGGATCCAGCCATGTTAGCCTTGCAGCAAGACCCGTACTTTTCCAAGAATACCCTTTACTTCCAAAGAGGATCGGTTATTGCCGTGGACTGTATTTATGTAATTCCCATTTTTTGGTTTTGTTTGATTATTATTATTGTTTTTCAGGCATTATCCTCAATTGCCCTAGCCAACAATATTGGTGAGTCAATAGAATGGATGAAAGAGAAAACTTACTTGAAATATCGCCTTAAATTTGGACTTTTATGCGTGCTGCTGTGCAATTCAGGCCTAATCCTGCTGGATAATGTTCATTTCCAGTACAACTCTTTTCTATATTCTTTTCTTTTCTTGTGCATAGTTGCAATTCTGGCTGGACGATTGTTGACTGTGAGTGTCTTTTTAGAAATTCAGATCAATATTAGTGCAGGGTGAGAATTACACGTTCTGTACGTACAAAGTAGCCCTAAAAACGGCGACCACTTAATTTTTTTTAAAGACCATACTTGTTGATGCAAATGAGAATTTGACAAATTCAAATGCGCGCGGGACACTTCTCTTTCGTCTCGCAATCTACTCTTTGGAGTTATTTCGAGCGACTCAAAAGAGTAGAGTGCGAGACGAAAGAGAATTGTCCCCGCGCATTTGAATTTGTCAAATTCTCATTTTCATCAACAAGTATGGTCCTTTAACGATTTTTTTCGCCACCATGGCCGATTTTCGATCTTTTTCTGATAAGCCTCACAAAATAACATGATAAAAGGAAAAATCCCAAACTTTCAAAAAATTTTGCAAAAAAAATTCCATGCACCTATTTTCAGTCAAAACTCGATGTAATAACCTCGAAAAAGGTCTTTTTCTCAGTCAGCTGGATCCGACACTTTGAAAAATTTTTTTCACTATTCTATTTTGACAGTCTGGTCTTAAAAATCACAAGGAACTCCAATCTTCTAAAAAATCTAAAAAAGAGCATATGAAGTTTTGACTGTAGGAAGGCGTTTGAACAGGAAATTTGGACCACTAGATTGTCTAAAGAAAAACTACTTAAAGTAAAACTAGTATAACTACTAAAACTACCGAACAAAACTTACCCAAACCTTCTGGTTGATTTTCAGGCAGCTTTTCTATTTGGTGTGCTGCTCAACTTCAAACACATTTACTTGTATTACGTGCCTGCTTTTGTGTTCTACTACCTCCAATTCTACTTGTGGCCAGTCAACCTGGCTGCTCTACCCAAACGAGTAACATGCCTCGCCTGTGTTCTAGCAACACCACTCCTTTGTGCCTTTGGCCCATTTATATATACAGGTTGACCATAACTATTTGGGCAAGTGTTTATATCATGATTCAGGTGGCATGGATGGATTTCAGCAGATGTTGTCACGACTATTCCCCTTTCAACGAGGGTATACATATTTACTGCTTTGCGCTTTTGTACGATCAATGAAAAATCGGGTTTCAAAACTGGGTTTTCTCGCAAAATTTCTGTCCGGTCCTACGGGACTGGGTTTTGAGCAGGGCGTAATCAGCAGTAAGCCAAAAAGGGGCCAGTAAATCCCATTTCCCCAGAAACCTACAACTATTTCCCTGGTCACACTCTTTGGTCTTGATCACCGGTTCACACTTATTTCCGCCAAAATCATTTCCGCCAACTCATTTCCGCCAACTTATTTCCGCCAAACTCATTTCCGCCAACCTTATTTCCGCCAAACTCATTTCCGCCAACCTTATTTCCGCCAACCTCATTTCCGCCAGTTTTGGCCACTTCAAGTTAGTTACCAATTTTAACCCAAAATTTTAAGTACAAATTTTCCTGAAATTTTGCTGTTTCTGTTACGAACTCATTTCCAAGCTTTTCTGTGTGGCATTTTTGTACTCCACAGCAGTGTTGGGCACTCGTACTTTGCTCGTACTTGATATTTTGCATTTTTGGTTTGCAATTTTGTTTTTTTGTCTAAAACTTTTTTTATGTGCGGCTTCAGGACATTCACAGCTACCATTTTGCAAAAAAAATAAACTGGTTTCAAGATTAAAAAACGTAAATTATCATCATTTGAAAGGCAAGTACGAGTGCTCGTACTTGTGCTCGTACTTGCCTTTAAAATGCTGATATCTTACGTTTCTTAATCTTGAAACCAGTATTTTTTTTTGTGAAATGGTAGCTGTGAATGTCCTGTAGCCGCCTATCAAAAAAATCAAAAAAAAAAATACAAAATATCAAGTACGAGCAAAGTACGAGTTCCCAACACTGCTCCCCAGCAGGGTTGGCAGAGTGTAACTTTTTCGGCCTCATTATAGTTTCTAAAAGCCACACCCCAGCTAACCGTGTTTCACAGTGATTTAATATAAAACAGCTTTGCATCTGTATTTCGGTAAACTTTATTCTGTTAAAATAAATCAACTTTCCATAACACGCAAAAGTTAGCAATAACAGGCAAAATCAGTTAAAATCTATGACAATTTTTTTACCACCTTAGCCTTACCACCACAGATTCGAACGCAACGCCAGTTTTGAATTGTCTTTGCCAAATTTGCATAGCCCTTACGCATTTCATAACCGTTGCACATCACAAGCGGCTTCCCCTTACTCGTTTTGCTGATCGATGCCATTTTCTACAATAAATTTACATACCAAAAAAATATAGCTATGAAAAGCAGCAACGCAAACAAAGGAGTACACAAATGAGAAAAATGAGAATTTGATAATCCAAAAACTGTTATCTTAAGGTTTTCATAAAAAGTGGCGGAAATGAGGTTGGCGGAAATAAGGTTGGCGGAAATGAGGTTGGCGGAAATAAGGTTGGCGGAAATGAGTTTGGCGGAAATAAGTTGGCGGAAATGAGTTGGCGGAAATGATTTTGGCGGAAATAAGTGTGAACCTTGATCACCGTCAACTTTTTTGAACTTATTTTGCGGTCAAAGATGATGTTTTATATTGCTATTTTGGGGTTTTTTATATTAAAATATAGCTCAAGATCAAAGCTTTCTTGTATATCAAAAATATTTTGAAAAATGTATATGATGGTACAACAGTTGTCCGTGTCATGGTCAGTGTATATATTTTTTTTCTTTTTTTTTTCTTCCTCGAGGTGCATCGACCGTGACATTGACCGGCTTACAACTAAATCAAGTGTAAAGCTACGCGTAAAATGTGTGGCTGCAGTGTGTGTCTGCATCTTTGGCGGCAATGAGTGCATACAATGTGAAATCACACGCTACAGTCACACACCACACTCTGCAGGCACACGCTACAGCCACACTCTGCGTACAATTAAAAGCACTTGATTTTTATTGGGAGAATTTATACTTAGTTTCCCAATCATTGCTCAGCAACATACTATGTCATACTTTTCGGTGTTTGAAGACCGAAAAGTATGACATAGTATGTTGCTGAGCAATGATTGGGAAACTAAGTATAAATTCTCCCATTAGCATTTTTATTTACCATAGCGTTTTATGAAAATTAAGAAAAAAACCTTTGACAACACTTCAAAACAACTGCGAAAATTAAAATAAGACAAAAAGATGGAAAAAAATATGAACAGCGAACGATTGCGCAAATTCACATTGCGCAAAGTTCAAATTGCGCAAATGCAGATTCCGCAAAAGCAAATTGTAAAAAATCCTGATAACGCTAAAGGTTGCTGGGACCAATGTTGGGCATACATTTTTGAAACGAGGCCTAGAATTTAATTTTAGGTGTAGTGTTATTAGAAACTCAGTAAAAAAATTCGTACGTAAATCTAATGATTAGGTAAAAAAAATTGAATCGGCGGGGGACTACCAGACCACCGTGAGCATGGTCCTTCAAATCGCTTCACAATACTCAATTTTGGTAATATGGTTGGGCTAATGGCAGGCCCTTTGAGATGGCTTGGACATATTCCATGACCCAGTGCTAGTTAATTCCCAAAGATGCCGAATTATCTAGGGTCGACTGTATTGCAATTAAATTTTTTTTAACAAAATCCTAATAAAGTTTTCTTCCAATTTTGCAGCCTAACTCACGCCTATTGGGCCCCTAACTTCTGGTCGCTCTACAATTTTATTGACTTTTTGCTCTATCAAGTGTCAGTGTTGGCAGATAGAGTGGGCAGGTTGGATTGCAATCCAAATTACATGAAATGTCCTCTGCAACCACCTATGTACACTCAAGGTCTTGTGATGGTTTGTCATTTTGCCCTGGAATTTCGAGTTAATATTGCGTTAACTATAGGAATATGACCACTCTGTGCTGCCCAACATCACTCCATCCATCAGTTTGTTGCTTGTGCTCATCTCAATTGTGTCAGTAGCCATTCAAATCTTGTTTTTCAAAAAGAATGGCAAAAGTAGAGGGGAATCATTTATGGTTGCAATCGCTTTGAGTGCCTATGCATTCTTCTTGTTTGGATGGCATGTGCATGAAAAAGCTTCTTTGATGATACTCCTTCCAGTCACTTTGCTCGTCTTTCAGGTATATGGGATAGTGTAGTAAT
The DNA here is from genome assembly GCA_004194705.1 of Ditylenchus dipsaci. Taxonomy (NCBI): domain Eukaryota; kingdom Metazoa; phylum Nematoda; class Chromadorea; order Rhabditida; family Anguinidae; genus Ditylenchus; species Ditylenchus dipsaci. Next base: position 244,272 of record SADC01001342.1, read on the forward strand.
AAATAGATATCAAGAAGAAGAGGTGGACTAATTACTTTAATAAGCACTTTTTCGATAGTTTAGTATGTAGAATGCTGGTATCATAAGAATGCTGGTACCATAAATTTTTTGAGTTCAGGCTGGGTATGAAATATGAGTTTTATCAAGTCGTATATCCTCTTAAAATAAGCTTATTTTTGAGTTTATTGTAGGAGCAGAATACGATTTTGCAGTGCTCTCGACTATTTTTTGTTTTCTTAAAGGGGCATACCAGCGCATTACATGGGGAAAAGGCAGGTACCAGCGGTTCTTTTCTTTACCACTATTTTTTTACATGCGTTCTCATCTAGATTTTTTAAGTTTTTTGTCTAGTTTTTAAACGCAGTATAAGGTCATCTATAGGGTTGTTAAGCGAAAAGCCGAAAAGCCGAAAAAATTTCGTCTAAAATAGCATTTTTATCTATGTTGAGATCAATTTTTTTTCGTAAAGTCTCACATTAAAAGATAGCCCGAAATATCAGCTTTCCAATGACACCAAAATTGCGTTAAGGTCATATAAAAATCATGGATATTTATTTAGAAACATTTTCGGCTTGAAAAGCCGAAAGTTTTTTTATTTTCGGCTTTTCAAGCCGAAAATGTTTCTAAATAAATATCCATGATTTTTATATGACCTTAACGCAATTTTGGTGTCATTGGAAAGCTGATATTTCGGGCTATCTTTTAATGTGAGACTTTACGAAAAAAAATTGATCTCAACATAGATAAAAATGCTATTTTAGACGAAATTTTTTCGGCTTTTCGGCTTTTCGCTTAACAACCCTAGTCATCTATGTCAGATTTGATGCGAAACAAATCAAAAATAGGATGATTCGAAAAAATCCTGGTCACCAAATTTCCCGCGGATTTTTTGGATTCTGCCCTTTTTATTCGGCGTCTTTATTTAATCTCAAAAAAATTCTCTAAATTTAGAAAATTTCAGAGAATTATATAACGCTAGAATAGTGCTACATCAAATAGTACTATTCGCCGCCAACTCAAATATTAAAAATGTTGATGCATGAGAAATGGTATGGTCCGAGTTTCGACCGTCTCGCTGCTTCACTAAAAAAGCCTAGCCTGGTAGGGTGTTGACCCGGGCCGGAGCGTGCCCAGCCTGGGATACGCTTAAAAACCATGGCACTTTATTTGAGTTCTACCGAGATATTGACCCCTGATTTCTCACGAAATACAGATACTTTAAGTTGAGGGGGCAGCTTAAATAAAGAAAATACAATTCTTTCAACATAGTAAAGGAATTTTTTTTTAATTTGTCAACCATTCAGGACCTCAAATACCTTGCCTGTTTCACACCCCTATGCCTTGGTTCTCTATTCTCCATCCTACCTTTATTCTTTAGTCCTCTAGAAGATCTGGTCAAATACTGCCTAACCGGTGGATATATAGCTCTTGTAGCTATTGTCTTGTTCTACATTTTCGGGCTTGAGTGCAGCAAAACACTGGGCAAAGACACTAGATTATTGAAAATATTGATGGCCGTTGAACTGTACAAATGTTTTATTCACAAGGTATCTTACATGCATTGAAGGCGCCACTTCATGCCATTAACTTATAGCTTGTGTTCGGCCAGGCTTTGCCCTTCCTACCTCTGATGAGTGTGTCAGTGGTGTGTGCCTACTCCATTTGTCTGTCCTATAGCCGACTATTGGTGGTTGTGTTTGGTGAACAGCGGAGTATTAGAAGAGCCATGCGACAGTGTCTTCAAATGGAGGTGGTCAATTTCGACTTTATGCCAATGATTTTATTTTTGAAAAAATTCGAATGGAAGTGGGAGAATCGAAGTGTATAAATTGGCCGACCGCAGAGACCTGGGTAGCTGAAACTCGCATATATATGTATATACTATCTAAGGGTAGTGTTCACTACAGTCGTCTCTCCAATCGGCACTACTGGGGCCTGTGGTTAGACTGTAGTTAACCAGTCTGTAGTTAATTTTTTGCGTAGGCTAAAATTAAAAATTGGGTATGCTGAAAATTTTCCATATTTGATTTGCCAACTTTAAAAGCCAGACTTTTTTGCTCAATCTTCCTTTTTTATTGTGATCATGTTTCAATATTAACATTTTCAGCAGAGAATACTGGCTGAATCAAACCTTGAGCCACTGGATGACCAACAATTCTCATTTGTTGGAGGTCTTGACATTTCTGCCTGTCCGGACAATAGATCACTTGGAGTGGTCAGCTACACTGTGCTCAAATACCCTGAACTAGAGGTTAACACATCCACAAGACCTTCGTTTTTACAAGTCCTAAACTATCCTCGATTGTAGGTGGTTCATACCTCCGACCAGGTGGTCCAGCTGCCCTACCCCTACATTCCAGAGTTCTTAGCTGTACGAGAAGCATCTATATTGGCAGATATAGTGCTGAGCAATTATGACCAGCAAGTAGATCTACTACTAGTGGATGGAAATGGCATTTATCACTCGAGAATGTGTGGATCTGCCTGTCACGTAGGTTATTTGACACAGACCAGGAGTGTGGGCGTAGCCAAGAATTTCAATGGATTTCCGATGTATTCTTTCGGAATGCCTCAAAAAGACGTCAATCAGATTGAACAGGTGAATTTTTTTGAGAAATTTATCAATTTTAAGTAACTTTGAAATAATACTCCGGCTATAAAGGGTTGTAATTTCGATTTACATGGTTTTGTGAATCCAATTTTCGGTTCCTGATTATTGAAAAAAATCTTTGGCGGGTTAATCACTGGTTTCTTCTTGATCACATTGCATTTTGACAGCAAATTTTTGCAGGGAAAAATAGCATTTTTTGCTTTTTCCTTTTTGACCCATTTTGGCCGAATTAATTTTTAATCAAAACCCGAAATGTTTTTCGTGCTGAAATGGTCATATTTAAGCGTAAAAAGTTGGTTTTATTATGAAAAAATCATTCAAAAACTGGTTTTGATATATAAAATTTCGGGATTTCGACAGTTCTTAAGAATTAATTTTTCGGGATTTTCAAACTGCAAACAAAAAGATCAAAAAGGCTGAAATATTCAGATTCCCTCGATCATACATAATTTTTGACTGCATTTTCATAATAAACAATACTATTTTACTCCAATATATGACTTTTCAACGACGAAAACAAGAAAAATTTACATAGGGCTTCTTACGTGTGAAAAAAAGGGATTAAAGAAGCATGCTCAACTGTTTAAATTTGTCCCCGCCGATTTAAAAATTTACCTAATCATTGAAATTGAACTTTTCAACTTTGTTTCTAACAAAACAAGGCCTAGAATTTCATTTTATTTGTAGTTTGTGGCTCTAGGTAAATTCGCCAACAAAAAATTCGTTAACAGTGAATTCGCCAACAAGTAAATTCGCCAACAATTTTTTAAGGTTACAGGTTCGAATCCTAGTGATGGCAAACTTTATTTATTTTTCATTAAGTTCATTTTAAAAAGCCAGCAAGTTTCAAGTGGGTAGCAAAATAACCTGGCACCTTTTCCAAACAGGTATTCACATGTACTACAATAAATGAACCTGGCGTGTGGTCAATTCGTCCACAGGTCAAAAAGGGAATATAATAGACTCTTCTTCGTACGGAATTTTAGCAAACAAAGTAAAAAACAACCCTAGTAGCGAATACTCCCTAAGTTTTATTCTCACTAAATGTCAGCTTTAAATTTTTAATATAAAAAATTGTGATTTAGAGGATAAAATCCAATCTGAAACAAGCCAAAAAGAGTGCCTATATCAAAGTGAATGCCCTAGAACCAGCTATTTTGAGTGTAATCAGGTCTAGCAACTGTTTCACACCTCAGTTTGTTTCTCCCGGTTATGGTTTGGACCTGGACTCAGCTACTCGAATAGCTGCTAAGTGTTCCTGCTTGGCCAATCCTATTCGATTGGTGAGATATATATTTCGACTTTTTACGTTATTATTTAACTTTTTATTATTATTTCAGAGTGATCTTCGTTCCAGAGCTTTACTACAACATATATTCAACTCAAATTAAAAAATTGGTGTTTACAAAATAAAATCTTAATTCATAAAGTAAATTTTATGGCCTTATCCCTCAATGGGTACCGATTTTTGAGCTTGCTCCCCCTGTTGTTTTTGGCTAAACTTTTGCATGAAATTTAGCAATATAGATTTAAACCCGATAACTTCTTTTACTTAAAAGAGCTGCTTACGAACCATTTTTTCTGCATGAGAATATTCTAACATTCACGAAAAAAAAAGAAAATTTTGTGTGAAAATTTAGCAAAAAAACAACAGGGGGACCAAGTTTGAAAATCGGTACCCATTGAGGGATAGGCTTTTTCTAAAAGTATGCTAGGCCGTTCTCGAGCCTTCGGTTTATTTCGGTCTATTTTTCACTGTACTTTTTTTTGTAGTACTTTTTGTAGTACTTTTCTGTACTTTTTTTTTCACTGTACTGTACTTTCTTTTTCACTGTACTTTTTTACTATGGTCTATTATAGGCAAGCCTTTTTTGGCGCTACGCCAATTTTGTTTTGCTATGCAATATGGTCTTACAGCGAGAAAAAAGATTTGTGACAGAAAAATATTTTTCTGTGGCAGATTTTTTTCATATTTGCGGCAAAAGGTCTTCTTACGATAAGAAAAAGGTTTGCCCTCTTCTTTACCGTATATTTTCTATGGCTGTAGGTGAAAACACGCACCAAAATACTGATCTCCCGCAGTAAATTACTGATTTACCGCAGTAAATACATAAACAAGAGTATTTCTCGGTGTTTTTACAATCGTAAAATTTATTTTTTGGATCAACATGTAGCCCTGAATCTCTAGTTTCTAATGAGCTATTAGCTGGCTTCATCTAATATGGAAAAGTGAGTGAACAAATGGTTATGAAAAACGTGAAGTAGTTTCAAAAAAAACACATTTTCCTCAAATTTTTTCCAAATTTGTGAAGACAGTTGATAGCTCATCAGGAACTAGAGATTCAGGGCTACAAGTTGATCTAAAAATATAAATTTCAGGATTGTAAAAACACCGAAAAATACTCTTGTTTATGTACTTACTGCGGGAAATCAGAAATAAATTTTATTTTTGCCGGAATTAAATTTTTATTTTGAGATTTTCGGCTTTTAATGATTTTTATTACTTCTCGCATTACTGGCTAAGTTACCACTTTTTTGTAGCTCATCTCTTTTTCTATCCAATAAATGGTGATTTACCTAGCGATGGATTGTAAAAAGTGGGTAGAAGTAGAACGCCAAGAGCACTATTTGAATCAAACGGGCTCGGATTATTAGAAATTTATATATTTTTTGAACAAATTGTATTTTATATTAATTTTTGGGTGAAATTTATAAAATTTTTGCTAAAGTTAACGTGCAAAACGTTTCGCCGACTCCTGCTGACGAGGAAACGACCCTGATGGCGCATTCACAAAGAGGATTCTGCTTGCGGATGCTAAAACAGATTCGACAATTGGAAATGGTCATAATTTTTTTAGTTTATTCAAAGTTCTTCTATTTTTGCCGTCTTGTAGCTCAAATTCAGAACTATCCTTTCCATACCATATATAAGTTATCAATAGCTTATCTGGTAGCCATGAATCTTAGATACACGCTGGCTGAAACAGAATGATTTTTGAATAATGAAAAAAATGTTATGGCCATTTCCGGCGAAATATCTCTTTTGACATCCGCAAACAGAATCTTCATTGTGAATGTGGCTTGACTGTGACTTGCTGGTACATCGATGAAATTTTCGTAGAGCGTATACACGAGTTTACCTAATTCCACTTTTCAGATTTTGGTTGAGCACGCGAAAATCTCAAAATCGACCTAAATGCTTTCCGACTTTTTAGGGTTGAAAAATAAAGGCCCGGGGTCTTTGATAAAAAAATATACGGTAGACTGAAAAATTGCAAGGATTCTGATTTTGCAAGTTGTTTCTGACAAAAAAAAATTCTCCTTGTCTTCAAAGATGCATACCAATGCATTACATTAGAAGAAGGCGGGGTCTACAAGTGCTTTTTCCTCTCTTCAATATTTTCCATATAAGTTCTACCTGGTTCGGCAAAATTGTTCTACCTAGTATTTGAAAGTAGTTTGAGGTCATCAATAGCAGGTTACCCTAATTTATCCAATAACATCCCACATCTGATTCATAATTGTTTTTGTGCAGGGCTTTTTTTTGTCGAGATGATCTGATTTAATGCTCCAACTTTCTTTATAAGATGCCTTTATATTATGGTAATTGTCTGTAAATAAATCAGATCATTTCGTCAAAAAAAATGTCCTTTTCCCAAACAAAATAACTTTCCAAATATTTGACAGGAAAATGAAAATGGAAGGTCAGTCAATAGTACTCTACTGTATAACAAGAAAAATGATATTTTGTAATTTTATTGAATGCTTGCATATTTTGTACAAAACTATTTTATTTATTGTTGATAAATGCGACCACAAACATTTTTTAAATACAAGTTCTTGAATTTCAGAAAAATTCTATATGCTCTAAATTGTCTCATCAATTGGCATTAATTCCTGTTCTGCTGATTTCTCGGGTGGTAGGCACAAAACTCAGCAAAATCGTCAATCATCTCCTTGTCATTCCAGACCAGCTGAATCTAGAACCCAATTAAATTTAGAACATTCGTTTACTTTTCAATTTCGGGAAATGTACCTCTTTGCCCTCTTTGTTCAACATCTCCACTTGCCAGCAATATTTCTTGATAAAATATGACCAGTTGGGTTCAAGCAGTTCGGTTGCTCGTATACGCCTTCCAAATATATCTTCTATTGCTTTGTCTAGATCAGATAGCTAAAATGGATACGGGTTACAATATTTTCAAATTGTTTTGCCACTTTGAATCAAAGTATTATTTTTTTATCGCTTCTTTAAAGAACAGTTTATTTTTTTCCACCTTGACAAGGAAATAAAAATACAGTGAATTTTTTTTTGTTTCCAAAAAGAGACTGTTGATCCCTCTTGTATAAATACATGTTTGGCAAAAAAGGCTGGCAATTATTATCTGTAAATGGTCTTTATAACAAAAGACACATCTTTTTTTAAGGTTAAATTCCTCGTCTTGTTTTTGGCTTTTTACTTCTTCTAATGACCTCATAAAAACAGCAAGATGATCAACAAAAACTAAAAGTAAAAATCTAAGAAACCAGATTGGGGGCTGGATTTCTTCGGAACATCCGGCATAGGAATCTCGACAATTTTGAAAATTCCAATTCTATTTCCTCGCAACTTACTGTGAATCCCGAACAAATTTCGTTTTTAGTAATTTTTCTGAAAAATCCCGAAATTATTCGACAAGTTTTTGGCAATCTTTATCAAATTTCAAATGAATTCTATTTAGAAATACAAAAAGCAGATTCCCGTCCGAATTTTCATTTTTTTTCTTAATTCAGTTTTTATTCAAGACGGTTGAAAATTGCAACCCCGGTTTTTGGGCCCTATCCCTCAATGGGGTGGGGGTTTTGCCTTGGCCCCCCCCCCCTGTTATTGTTTTTTGTGAGTTTCAAGGATAAGGCTCAGGCAAAAGTAGGCCAGAGTATGTTAGGACGAACTTAATCATGAGTCTAAAATACGTTTGAGTCCCTCCTAACATACGCTGGCCTACGCTTTCTTAAGCCTAAAGCCTAAAAATCATGAAAAAACAACAAGGGGGACCAAGGCAAAAAAACCCCCCATTGAGGGATAGGGCCGGTTTTTGTTTTAAAGGCAATCATAAAAATATTAATAAGCGACCATTTACAGGGTGAGATTACCAGTGCTGTTTTTTTGGTAGACCTTGTAGATTCACATGTGGCTGTCACATAATTGTAGCAAATACGATAATATTTTTGTATGAAATCTCACCTGAATTTTCTGTCGATACATAACAATGAAAGAGATGAGCATGGCCACCTTCTGAATGTTGCCTTCAAAGGTAGGCTTGAAGTCATCAGCCAACTTAACCACTTCGTAATCCGATACTAGTCTGCTGGCCACTTCAAAGGGCTCAAAGATGAAAGGTGAAATATTGTAGTCACGTGTTTTCAGTGGTGCTTGCACACTTGAATGCCGGCTGGACATTGATGTTGCAGGTGATTCGTCAAGCATCGCATGTTTGGGGGTATTGCAACGAATCTGTAGCAATTCTTCACTGCTGAATACTTGGGTTGAAGGCCGAGAAATTAATATCTAAAAGTACCTCAATTTTTCATTTGCTTTTTTGAAATCCTGAGTAGGGTAGTTAATAGTTTCCTGAAAAGAAAAGTTGAATACGAGTTGACTTTGGAAATAGAATAAAGGATGTAAATCAGGTTCTAGGATGTAGATACAGTCAACCCCCGTTATAGTGGCACCTCCCAAAAGTTTATTCCCGCATAGGGTCTGATACTTTTTTTCACTGAACCTGTTACAACAGTCTAATCACAAAAATTGTAGATATTCCGATTGTACCGATTGCTTTGGGTACATGACACTTCTTTCCCGGACATTTCTTTCCCGACACTTCTTTCCCGACACTTCTTTCCCGAACAGTTCTTTCCCGGACAGTTCTTTCCCGGACAGTTCTTTCCCGGACATTTCTTTCCCGGACATTTCTTTCCCGGACATTTCTTTCCCGACATTTCTTTCCCATTTCCAAATTTTATTATAAGTTATAAATTATTGCATGAATTTTTAATTGTACTTTTTTGCTGTGTTTTATTATCTGTAGTAAGCAACTGTATTATATTTTGTTTCTTTCAGTCATGGCTTTTGTTTATCGAAATGGTAGCTTTTTTCGGGTGCCTATAGAAGCTGCTCTGGAACCAGTTGTCAGCTGTAATCGTCAGGTACAATGGTTTAATTATTTGCTGCCTTCTTTATGTAATTTTTAAGGTGGATGAACTTCTTGAACGTCCGCATGCTAGAAATTCGAGCAAAAGGAATAGAAAATATGTGCATGATGGCAGGATGTACTGGAAGCATCGATCCTTGTCTGGAGCCAATGTTGGCGTTATCTCTGCGCTATGTGACAAGTCTGGTGAGCATGGCTGCAAAGGACGTGCATGGTTCCGTGAAAACGAAACATTTGTGAAGTATGTATTTTGTACTTTTTACGAATATTCTTATCTGATTAAGGATTGTTACTGCGCATAGCTGTGATGCTGATCCGTCTCACATTGTGACAACAGCGATTCGTAACGAAGAGAATAATTTAGCAGCTACAACGACAATGGTATTTTTTCAAGCAAATTTCGTTTAATTGTGTAGTTTCAGCGCACAGGTGATATCGTCGTGCAAGTCCGTGATCAAGCAAGGCTTTCGGGAATTCAAGAAACATTGCCTCCAATTGCTAATCGAAAGCGTGCTATTCAGCGTGTCAGATTTAATGGTGATGAAGCAGTCAGGCCTCCTCCGGTTCCAACAAATCTGCGCACTTTTGTAATTCCTCAGTCATTCCGAGAATACACAGTGATCAATGGAAGGCGTCCGGATGAATGGCTGCTGGCAGATTCCGGCTATGATGAAGCAATATCAGGCAGAGTATTGATCTTTGGGCGCAAAAGTTACGAGCAATGGATGCATATGGTTAGAAGAGTCTTCGTCGATGGCACATTCAAGATCGCTCCGCCTCTATTCGAACAGGTATATTTTTTATCATGTGAACATCATTTAGTAAGATTATTAAGGTTTTCGTTGTTCTTGCTGAAAGAAATGGTTTTGTGTTTCCAATTGCTACGGCTCTGCTTCCGAATAAGCGTATGGTCACGTATAGAAAGTTCTTTGCACTACTTCAGGATGTCTTTGAAACACTTACTCCAACAGCGTTGTCATGTGATTTTGAGCTTGGAATACAGAACGCAGCAAAGGAAATATGGCAGGATGTATCGATTGATGGCTGTTACTGGCACCTCTGCGCGAATCTTTACAAGCACTTACAGGACGAAGGACTATCTACTCGCTACGATAATGACGCTATGTTTGCTCATGAGGTATGGGTATTTCTTATGAACTTCATATACTTTCAATTTGTTTTAGTGCCGTAAGGTTGTTGCAATGGCCTGTGTGCCGATACCGAATCTGAATGTAGCTTTCCAAGCGCTTCGAGAAAATCTTCCCGATGAACTTGCTCCTATCATGCATTGGTTCGAGAACAATTATTTGGGTTTAGTGGACTGATTTAAATAGAAAAGAATTTCGTTATTTTACAGGTGCAATGAATCCTAACGGGCAGAGAAGGACTGCGCGTTTTCCAATCGACTCCTGGAATTTGGTGGAAAGAATTATGAATGATGAAGCAAGAACAAATAATTACGCAGGTATTAGTGAGTAGTATCAGTTAGCGACAGTATCTTTTAATTTATAGAAGCTTACCACAAGAAAGTAGCCAATCAACTTGGCATTGCTCATCCAACATTGTGGAAGTTTATCGATGCTATGAAGGTGAAATGACTTTTAAATGCGTTTTGTTAATACAATTGGTTCAGCTTGTCCAGAGGGGTGTTGATGGTGTGTACGCTGAAATGACTCTGGGTCGAGATCCTCCAATTAAAAGGCTAAAATATCGCAAGGCGGATGACAGGATCAAAAAGAATGTGGTCAAAGCCTCTTGTAGTTGGCACCTTGTTGTTCCATTTGAGTATCTGGGCAGCATCGCAAGCAACTTCCGAATGGCACAAGGTCCGTATGAAGAACCCGTGGGACAAGCAGCTGATGAGGAAGAAGTAGATGGTGGCGATGCATTCTACCAGCAGGAAGGTAACCAAGAGGAAAATAATTTCGAGTTATTTTATGATTAAAATCTGTTGTCTTTGGTTGTCATTAAACATTTGTTATTGTAATGTTACTGTACTCGCAATAAAAAAAATTTGGTTTAATAGTTTCTCAGATGTTGCAGCTAGAGATAGAAAGAGACCTTCGGGCGGGATTTCGGGACGTGAATTTCGGCCGAAAAAAATCGGGAGGTTCAAAAAAATCGGGGTTTAGAAATGATCAGGCGAGATTTCGGGACGCGATTTTGGTCCAGAATCGGCTCGGGCTGGATCGGGATCCCGTCCTGTTTCTGTCTCTAGTTTCAGCTTTCGAAATTAAATTTCGGATAATATGCAAAATATAAGAAAATTTGGAAATGGGAAAGAAATGTCGGGAAAGAAATGTCCGGGAAAGAAATGTCCGGAAAGAAATGTCCGGGAAAGAACTGTCCGGGAAAGAACTGTCCGGGAAAGAACTGTCCGGGAAAGAAGTGTCGGGAAAGAAGTGTCGGGAAAGAAATGTCCGGGAAGGAAGTGTCCGGATCCCATTGCTTTTGTAAATGACAAAATTTTGCCGAAAAGACCCGCGAGCACCCCATTTTTCAAACAGGGTTGTGTCACTATAGCTGGTACCTGCAGGTATTTTCAGCAAAATGATGTCATTAGCGAAAATGACCGGTAAATTCGGAGTCCCCACTATTTTCCTGATTAGACTGACTAATCAAATTCAGTAAAAAAGCCTAACAATTGAGGTAAAAAAAAGTCGGACCCTAGGCGGGAACGAACTTTTGAGTTGACTGTACCGTACAATTTTATTCCTTGGCGCCGAAACTTTTCAATTTTTTTGTTTATTTAGTTTTTACGGTATATATTGTAAAGATTCAACTTACATGGCCATAATGCTGCCTAGGAGATACGCATTTGGGTAGAATGCAGCTGGAGACCGGTTTTTGGTTGACCTCTTTATCTGCTTGGCTCTTGTCAATTAACTGTAGATAATAACCCGTATAAATACAACTAATTAGGATAATAACACATTTACCGTGTAAACACACACCCACTGGTCTGAGTCTGTTTTTGCAAAATCTGTTTTGAGCAAGCTAGATAATTCCAATGACTGAAGCAGGCCGGCTACTGTTCTGTAGCTCAATGAATTCGCCAGTGCACTCAACTCTTCATCAGTTTCTTGTCTAAAATGGCAGAAATTTAAAAAAAATTGAAGAAGACCATATGAGGACATACTTGAACAGACTAACAATATCCCTCTCGCAAATGGGGCAGTCAATAAGGCAGAGTATGGAGAAAAGTTGTTGGCGAAGAGCTGTCAAAACCCAACAACGATTGACTATGACTTTGTCTGTGAGCAATGGAATTTGGGTGTCAGAGCAAGACATGCTTATAGGGTTGAAGAGTTAAGATAATTAAATGTGGTGAATGCAGAGACACTTGAATTTATCAGCTCAATCGTATCATAAACTCTGATATCAGATAAAATATGATAAAAGTGCTAATTTGACTGTTTATTTTTTGATAAAACTTTCAAGGCCTGAAAATATTGTCAACTGGCGGCTAGGATGTACTGCTCGCCAATTTTTTTGGGTGCTTAAATTTTCTCACATATGCTATTCTGCTGTGAAGTTCAATTACCTTATTTCCGAGTCTGCCGTATATCTTCTAAAAAGGCCGCACCTTGTAGTAGTGCCCTACGTTCAACTTTGAGGACCCATATCTAAGCCTAAAGCCAACATTTGCAAATCTGGTTTTTGTCTTTTTTTAACTTCTACAAGCTTTACAGATTTCGCTTTTTAGATTTTGGTTGAGCACCCAAAAACCTTGAGATTGACCAAAAAAATTTCCGATTTTTAGGGCGTTGAAAAAAGGACTCTTATTATAAGATATACGTTATACCCTCTTCAGACCATCTCTGCCCACAGCAAATATTTTACATCACTATTTATTGCGTTTTCTAAACTGCTATGATCTCTCCTTTACAAAAACAGTGATGATACTTTATTTTATCAATCACAGCTACACAATTGCCATTTATATAAACAGCATGCTCAACAATTAGGCCACCTACAATAAATTGGAGACTAAATCAATATGCTTCACATGCCAATAAATTCAGACAATAACTCTGTAGAATGACTCTACTGGTCTACACCACAATATAAGAACTGAAGATGCTGTGGTAAGGCCGGATGAAGTGGTGAAAAAAGGAGACAGAGAATGTAAAACTGAGTCTACTTCGGATTTTTGTTTTCCAGCCTGTTTGAAGATCACATCAAAGGCTTGTCGGAATTCTGTTTGGTTGAATCGACGCTCCAGCAGACTGCTTAGTTGACGGAGGATATCCGGTAAAAGATCGGTCACAAACACTTCCACTCTGGTTTTGGGTGTCAGTTTGGAAAGCAGATCGCTCAGAGTGTTTCTCACTTGCATCTAAAATATTGATATTAGGTTGTGTCAAAGCTACGCGAAATTTAGAATTTTAAGAATTATAAATTTCAAAATTCATTCAGAATAAAGTGTTAATAGAACAATTTAACTGTTCCGTAGCGTTTGCCACGATGAAAATGTTTAAGCTACCGAGGGTTGAAGCAAGAAATAAAAATTAATTCAATTTTGAAAAATATTTCAAAGCACAACAGGGGGTACCAAGTCAAAATTCCGCGTATTTTTGACACAACCTAACATTTACCGTATTTCCTCTAATAGAAGCCCATGGGCTTCTATTTTTCAACCTCTCAAAAATCTTGAAATTGTCAATCAAAAATGACCTTAACTCCGAAACCTTAGTCAAAAAATAGGGGGGTGGGCTTCTATTAGAGCATGGGCTTATATTAGAGGAAATACGGTAACTTTGATTTTATCGAGTGTTCCAAAAACTGCCATCTTTTTTTAAAGCAACTGGTTAGGAATTTGATATCTGCTAAAAAAAATTCCAAATATATCATTTCGTAACCCTGGACCTCCTCTTCGAAACAGTGTATCAGATGTTTAATTTAAAAATTAGAAATCGTAAAAGCAAAATTGACACCCAAAAAATCTTGCTGGGCATTTTTTTGACTAAAAGTTTAAATTAAAAACTTATTGCATAAAAAATATCGGCAAAATATATCTTGCAGCGCATCGTAAAATCAGTCTTTTTGTTGTATTCGGGCTTCTTCAAAGAATTGAAGCTGGCAGAGCCTACTGGCGACTGCACTTTCCAAATTATCCGATTATACCTGGTGACGGATACCGGAGTGCAACAAATTTTAGGAGTTGAACTATAGAAAAAGTGGGGCGCTACTCGGTTATAAACCCCCCCCCCCAAAAGTGCTACTCGGGAATACCCCCCAATCCTAGGAGCTACTCGGTTATACCCCCCCCCCAAATCAAGATTTTTAGGAGTGGTCAAAGGGTTCAAGGGCTGTATTGGGAGGGGAAGGGACAAAACAGGGGCCACTTCTATAGTGCCTATAAGTACCAATGAGTATTAATTCTCTAAGGGGTTGTATTACCGAGTAGCGTCAAAAAGTGAATTGTTATCTTCTTACAAAGACAAGATTCAGGCTGTGTTACTTCTAATAAGGCGCAAAACAAACTATTTGATGAAGATGTTGCCAACGGATATTTGCTATGATATTGGCACATTTCCGGCATCAAAGTCTATATATGCTTTCTCTTCTACAATGAACAAAACTCTAAATGCCTGTATCCCAAAGGTTCAAATTCTGTTCAGTGAAAAATAATTTCTGTGTTGTTTAGAGTGTAAAACAGCTGAACCAATTGCTAGCGAATGACCAGATTACCTATGCCGACAAGTTGCGTGCTGTGGAAGTCCACAATCTCGTGAGTTGCACAAGTGTGCGCGTATATTTTTGTACAGGTTATAACACGGATTATTTTATAAACGATTTTTTTGTCAATAACGTTAATATCATGCAAAAGCTTATTCTTAAGAAAAATTTGACGCTACTTGCATATACCACCCCCCCCCCCCCAAATCAACTTTTTTTAAAAGTATTTTAAAACACCCTATATCGACTAAAAATCGCCTCAGGAGTTCAAAAACGACATTATTTTTGAGTTCGGTCAATAAAAGATTGAGTTTTGGGCACTTTTGAATTTCGACTTTTTACCTGTTTTATCATGTTTTGGTCACTGGAGCTGGGCAAAAATTTTCTCTAAATGCATTTTTGATCAAAAGTCTTCCTCGGAATTATGTCTAAGGTAAGTGAGTGCGCGCATCTCTAACCAACCAAGCCCCCTGCGACCCATTCGGGGGCGCAGGGGGCTTGGTTGCTTGGGGTTGAGATGCGCACACCCACATACCTTAGACGCAAATCACTCGAAAGTGACTCTGGATGCATAAAAAATGTATGCATACCACAGTTTGTTTATGCGGTAGGCCCCAGTCAACAAAACTATGTTCAACATCTTCCTTTTCGTTCAAAATTGGCCCCTTTTTAGTCTATTTACACCCTAAAGGCACGTTCACAATGAGTGTCGACCTGAGTGTGAGATTTGGGGTGTTTTTAACGCGGGAAGAGCTGTACTTTTTTTTTCTTGACCAAAACTTTTTTTCTGTTGGTATCATTTTGTAGCTAAGATTCAGGGCTTCAAGATGAGGTATTGACAAGCCACATCTGAAATGAAAAATTGGGGTAAAAATGCTTAGGTCCGCACTCAGGTCGACACTCGGGTCGACACTCACAGAGTGTGGGCCTGAGTGTCGACCTGAGTGCGGACCTAAGCATTTTTACCCCAATTTTTCATTTCAGATGTGGCTTGTCAATACCTCATTTTGAAGCCCTGAATCTTAGCTACAAAATGATACCAACAGAAAAAAAGTTTTGGTCAAGAAAAAAAAGTACAGCTCTTCCCGCGTTAAAAGAACGCTTGGGTCGACACTTTTATGTGAACGTACCTTAATACAGCCTTAAATCCCTTCGAAAACGGTCAAAATGGGTACTTTTTGGTGGTCCAGAAACTCGATTTTTTATTGACCAGAACTCAAAAATAATGTCTTTTTGAACTCCTGAGGCGATTTTGAGTCAATATAGGGTGTTTGGAAACACTTTGAAAAAAAGTTGATTTGGGGGGGGGGTTATATCCAAGTAGCGCCAAAAATTTTTCTTCTAACTTTTTGAAACTTCCTTTGGTCAGTATATAGCGGCGTTAAGCGAATTCATCCACACCGAATTCATCCACATCGAATTCATCCACACACGAATTCATCCACACCGAATTCATCCACAAAAATTTGTCCCGACACGAAATGTTTTTATATTTTTGTCTTGAAAAGTTTACAAATTAATTCGAACATTTTTCTTCGAACCTTCCATGTACTATCGAAACCAAGTGGTCGTCCACTTGGATCAAAAAATTTTTCTACGTTTTTGGGTTCCAAAACTTGTTTTCTGCACTAATTCGAGCATTCTAAAAATGGTTTGACGGTGCTAAAATAGCGTTTCGATGGGTTTTTCGCAGTTTTCGTAAATGGTGCAAAACGTAGTTTCACCACTGCCAAACCATCTCTAGAATGTTCGAATTAGTGCAAAAAACAAGTTTTGGAACCCAAAAACGTAGAAGAATTTTTTGATCCAAGTGGACGAACGCTTGGTCCAGTTGGTACATGGGACGTCCAGATTATCCAGCCACCGACACGGTCAGATGCACTACAACCTACAACCAGATACCTGGTCAGTGCCTTGGTACTACCATCTGAGTACAGTCAACCCTCGATATAACGCCCCCCCCCCCCCCCACCCCCCCCCCCCCCCCCGATATAACGGCCCCCTTGGCTCCATTTGGTTGGATTTGACTAAAAAATAAAGAGTTATACCCTCGATATAACGGCCCCTCGATATAACGGCCCCCTCGATATAACGGCCCCCCTTGGCTGGTCCCGTCTAAGAAAACGTACCCTCGATACAACGGCCCCCATGGAAAACATGTGATTTTAATAGCGAAAAAGTTTGTCAAAAGTTTTTTTTTTATTATCATTTTCGGTTTTCAACACCTACACCATCTACAATTTTTATTCCTATTGTTGGAAACGCTACTTTTTGTCTCTCGGAAAACAGCAGAAGTAGGTCGTAACAAAGAGGTGTACTAAAAAGGGTATGCATATTGCCATAGGGAACATTTTTTGATTCTGAAAATAGTTTTTACCAGCTAAATCAAAAAAGAATTGACACAAAATATTTGAAGTCGGAAAAAATATTCTTGGTGAGTGGGGTCTCATTAGAGATAATGCGGTATGTTTGAGTTCGTCCAAGCAAATGCGGGCATGCCTACCCTTGCCTAAGCCTAAAAAATCGCAAGATATGTTTGCGTTGGTCCCCCTGTTGTTTTTTTAATTTTTAGGGTTCGGCTTAAGCGAGGGTGCTAGTGTATGTTAGGACGGATTCAAACATGAATCTAAGATAAGTTGTGATATTAATTATGAAGTATCAAGGTATAGAATAAGTTCATCCCTTTAGTAGTTCACAGTTAAAATAGGTCAACCCTCGATATAACGGCCCCCTATGAACATTTTGTCAAGAAATACTCGATATAACGGCCCTCCAATATAACGGCCCCTCGATATAACGGCCCCATGCGGCCGGTCCCAAGGGGGCCGTTATTTCGAGGGTCGACTGTACTACTTTCTCAGTACATAAAACTACTTTAAAACTGGTGTTCTTGTTAGTTAGGTGGCTGTTTTAGCGGCACTTGTTTACTTCGGGGGCCCCTGGTTAAAAAACTAACTGCTTAGACTGACTGCTGTGACTGACTGCTTAGATACCCACAAAAGACCAACAAGATTCATATTTTGACACAAAAGTTTGACATTATGAGTTAGATACTCATTTAGGGGAGGTACCAGGTGGTTTGCTAACCATTTTCAGACTTCCTGGTTCCTTAAAAGTATTTCAGCCATTAAAAATTAATTTTTGCTACCACCGGGTTTCGAACCTGTAACCCCACAAAATTTGAGGATCAATTCAACGCGGAGCCACAAACCATTTCGTGTCGGGACAAATTTTTGTGGATGAATTCGGTGTGGATGAATTCGGTGCCGCCCGTATATACCGTAATTCCTTTAATAAGCCCCCCCCCCCCCTAAATTCAAAAAACTGGTTTCTGGCATTGTGTTTTTGACCTATGTTTCGAAGACCACTGTTAGGCAAGTCACCATCTATTTTGTAGCTCATCTTACTGGCTACAAATTGAGGGGTAACTTGCCAAAGAGGAGTCTTCGAAAAATGCGTCAAAAACACAATGCCAAGAACACGATTTTGAATCACAGGGGGGGCGGCTTATTAGAGGAATTACGGTAGCTTGTTATAAAGCTAAGATCATGGGCTACATGCTTACTGCAAAAAAATCATTAGAAAGCTGCTAAGAACAAAAGCTTTTACTAATTTGCCAAGAAAATTCATTAATTCACCGGAAAAAGTCAAGCATTTGCGGAGAGTTTTTGATTTGATCCATTTTCAAGGTTTAATAAAAAATAATAGCTGACCTCATTCTTTTTCCTAATGTTATGTGGTGGTTTTTCATCCATTGCAAAGTTGATATTGACATTGGCCAAGGAGTTGGCCGCTGCCGATGTTCCACTCCCAATTGCTAAACCAATATCCGATACAAATATAGCTTCGCCAGTCATTCTTGGAGTGAGTAGTTGATGAAGGGAACCAACTATAGAATTGGAGTACTCTTCTCCAGCACTGGTAACCACTATTTTGACGGCTTCATCACAGCTTACTCTTTTGTGGGCTATTCTATAGCTAGAATAGGAGCGAGAAGAGGATGGCAGAGAGGACACTGGCAAGCTCTCATCTGCATGCACCAACACTTCATCACGCTCCATCAGCAGGAGTAGGAAGGAAATGGAATTTTGACGGCACAATTCCTACAATGAATTAGTTAAGATGTTATGTTATTTGGGTGATTATGCAAAACAAACCAATTTGGAGTAGATTTGCGCCTCAGAAGAAATTGGCTGATGCAGGATATCGGCGGAAATGTTAAAAGTCCGTAGCTTGCGCACCAAATCGCAACGCTCCTTGTCCAGACCAGCTGAAGTGCAGCAAACTAGAGCTAAGCAGGTTTGAGCTGCATTATCTGAAAATGTGAGAGTTGATTGTAGTTCAGTCTTACTAAAGATACTTTTAATGTCAGTCACAATTATCAAATTTTGCAAAGACGGCCTGAATTTATTCCTAATGGAAAGGGTCCTAAATAATAAAATAAGAATATGAAAAAGAAAGGCTTTTTGCACACTTATCTGTAACTTAAATTAGCTTTTTACAGAAAAACAGTCAAACCTCACAATCCAGTCAAACTTCGCCGATCGTTTTAATATAATCGTCTAAAAAATTTTGGTACTATTTTATTGCACCCTCCCCAAAAAAGCTATTCCAGCATACCCTCCCCGAAAAATGGGAACTAATTCATTGTACCCCATCCATAAACCTTTTTTCAGGACTGTCTAAAACCATTTTCATTCAATAATTCTGCCATGAAAAGACCAGACAAGTGATTTTAAAAGGGACAAAGGGATGTATTGGGACGGTAAGGGACAAAGCATATGCCACTTATTTAAGATAACTATGATCCTTAGAGCATGCACTCTATAAGAACTAAGGCTAAACGTCAAACCCGGGCATTCGCTACTAGGGTCCATAGTAACCGCGCCGTCCTTCGCCATCTATTTTTTTCATCGCCGTCCTGCATTTTAACCATACTTTTAATTATGGATGACTTTTTTTATTTTACATTATATAATCACTTTTTATTTTTTACACTTTATTTTTAGGCGACCGTCCATGTTTCCTCTCTCTTTTTTTCGAAAAAATGGGGCCTTTCTGATTTTGCACAAAAGTTTTCAAAAAAGTCGGTTAAATTAGGACGGCCCCATTTTCTGTAATAAAAATGAGAGAAAACTTGGACGGTCGCCC
Organism: Ditylenchus dipsaci; assembly: GCA_004194705.1. Lineage (NCBI taxonomy): Eukaryota > Metazoa > Nematoda > Chromadorea > Rhabditida > Anguinidae > Ditylenchus > Ditylenchus dipsaci. The sequence goes on from SADC01001342.1 coordinate 263,907, forward strand.
GAAAATTAAATAGAAAAATAAAAACTGATTGTATGCTGTAAAATAAAAAAAGCAATTCATAATGAAAAATATGGTTAAAATGCAGGACGGCAATAAAAAAATTAGGACGGCGAAGGACGGCGCGGTCACTATACTAGGGTCGTCCTTTTCAAATAAGAGCTCGACACATTCAGTCACCGCACACATCTGCGCCCAATACAATTTTTCATGTCCGCTGCTTTTGGGCATGTAAGGCTCCAGTTGGGCATGTGAGCTTCCATCTCGGTTATGTCATGTAGTTGACTACTCATAAAAAAACTATTACATTGAACAAAAACATCTTTATTAAATTTTAAACAACAGTGTGCACCCTCAGACAATATGAATACAATTGATGAACTTGCTTTGCAATGAATCAATGAGCTCTTAATATGTTTTCAACCAGCTTCAGAACTTCTTCTGCAATTACCAAACGTTCTGAAAAATACCTAGTCATGAACATAGTCATGCTTATTAAAATGCCAACCTTGACTTCGACTTGCTAGTGTCTCTGGGATTTTCAGACCTTTCACGACTCTATTAACAACTTCAGCCGGCATATCCAGCAAGGTCTCTAGCAAATCGCCATCAATAAATGGTAGAGACTCTTTAGATCTTGTTTCGGTGCAATGCTTGCGATAATGATTGTGTTCCAGCCCTATACAGCTGAGTGACTCAGCAGCGATCTTCTGTTGGAGTGTTAGAAGAAAACTAAAAAATTATAAAAAACAAGTAAAGTGGCAAAATCAAGTCACCTGTATGCATCATATGGAATCTGAAATATCGATCCAAATCCACCATCCATCGTTCCAAACATAACAGGGTTCATCAAGAATGCAGAAACGGAGATAGTAGAGTTTTCTGAAACACTGCCCCTTCGGAGGACATTGACAGATTCGCCCAGAAAGTATCCACCGATTTGCTGCAAGATAATTAACAAGAATAAACACAGCATGGGTAAGTCTCAACCTTCAATGAATTTCCATCCAAGTTCTCAAATGAAAAAGCAATTTTCTTGCAGCAAACAACATTCATGCGAGATTCAGCAGCCAAAAATGTGGACGAATCAACAATTTCACAAGCTGTTAGCCATTCAGCCCCCTCATCCCTATAATTCATTAGAGAAAAAAAATTAAAAAACACAAATAAAAAAAACGCTACCTCCCTTCATGCTTGAAAATGGATAATGCGTCAATAAAAGTAAGAAGAGATACAGATCGCATCATGTCCCCAGCCAAGACCCAATTTTCAAATACCTTCACATACGCGACTGTTGTAAATCCGTGACAAGAGGAAAGAAGTTGAAGCTGATTGAGAGCCAGATCCCATTCGAAGATTTGTAGAGAGTTTCCAACACCACAGACCAATTTGTTGCGAAGCAAGTCAATTGCATAAACAGACCCTGACACTTGACACGCACTGACCACATCTAATTTGCCCGATCCTGTTAATCCTTTCTGAGCACGAAACAAAATAATACGACCCTGAAATAAAAATGAAACTAAGAGCCTCGCATAAATAAGAAATACCTTTTGACTTTTCTCCCCGATTTCCAATAGAGAAGTACCAACACAGTAGAAAGGTAGTGCGCTGTGATCAAAGTCGACTGAGATCAGTGACAAACCAAGTTCGCCCTCTTCTAACTCAAAGACGGCCTGTACTTCGAATGAATTAGCGTCAAGAATACAGACTGAGTGAACTTCTTCTAAGTCTGAATCAAACAACTTGACTTGTGGCAAGTTTGACTCGGGCTCTCCTAAGTTGGGCTGATTTTCCTGCAACAATAATATTATCATAGAAAATAGCTAAAAAATTTACACTGCATTTGGACATCAAAATAGCAAGAGTGTTGGTAGCTGGCTGATATGAAATACGGCTAACATTTCCATTAAGCGTAACACGACGAATATGCAGTTTCTGAACGCTGTCCATGGTACCTTAAAAGGATAACAATGCTTACACGGCTATGCTTGCATCTAATAGATCTGAAAAACGCGGGTATCAGCTCCAAACGTTCCCGATTATCACTCTCCTGTGACGAAATGAAAAATTACAAGCAAAATTTTTAAAAATTTCATACAATCAGCCATACAAATGTTGCAAGTTTGAATAATTTACATAACATGAATTTAGCAAGTAAGTAAGTTAAAGCGGAAGTACATTAAATTGAAATGCTTGTATTAAAAAAGTATACTAGAAAATTAAAAATTAATCCGCAAATCTTGTAAAAATAATTGAGTTCTCTTCGTCTTTTTCACCTGACGGAGAATTTTAATGATTATATGAATTAATAAGACTAAATTTGGAAGCAGACAACTGTAACTTTTGACCGATGGTATCCGCGCATTCAAACCGCATTCAACTAAAGCTAGCAAAATGTTCACCAATTAACAAACGCGAATCATCAGCCATGACAAAGCTTCGCTTATAATATTCGGAATTAAGCGGCGTCACTTCTCTGATGATTTGGAGATTCACACTCGCAAATGTCAGTTTACTCATCGAAGAATAGACGACAGCAGGACGATCACAACACACATAGACGCTTATAGAGTTTTTGCTGGCGAACTTTCTGAGAGAAACAGGTTGAGTCCCAACAGTCACCACTTTCTTATCCGTCAGTTTGCCTAATAAAAACAAAGATATGACATAATTCTATAAAGAAAATATTCTTACCAGATGCAGTGTTCATTCGATAATAACACACTGAACCATTACCCATTCCAACTAGCAAATACAGATCACAATCCATCAGCACTATCAGCAAAGACCTGGGCAGGACACCACAAGAGGACACTTGAACTTCCACCTGCTCTATTGGTGTTCCAGAGAATAAATCGCTATAGAATTAGAAGACCAAAAGCCAACAGCAAGAAACTTCGATGACATATCAGCGTCTAAAGAATAACATCTTTGCTAACATTAAACCTGATACGCAGCAGAAATATTTGGAGAAAATTAGCTGAACAACAGATGTCAAATCGCTGAAAAGGACCCACCTATCGGCGACAAGTCGATGCAAGCGATTTCCTCTCTACAAACTAGCCGGCCAGTCAATCGAATTTCATTCGAACCTTTCTCCACCGACAAAAGAACAGCTCCACACCTGACGCTAGCACAATCTGACCGGAAACAGCATTGACTGAGCACAATGAGAATTTTTGAAGGACAAGGCCACCTTATCTCTCTAGCATTCACATCACCTGCACCAACTAAAATCAAACCCACTGAGCTAGGATTCACTTGGAGGATGCCTCCACATGACATGTTCCCAGCCCATAATGTCGCCTGGCTGAGCTCAAAGCCTAAAAATTATTAAAGGTACATATGCGACATACTAAAAAACAGTTGCTCAGGTCACCATTGATCTGTGTATCTTCCATTTCTTCTCCATCCAGTAGCAATAGGTGAGTAGCTTGCGAAAATGATACGACCAAGTAATTGTCCAACATTGCTTGCCCTATCTTCAATGGAAAATACCCTTGACTGCAGTTAGATCCACAGAGGCTAATGTTTTAATTCCGATACCACTTCTTATCACCTCAAGGATCCCTCCTTAACAACTTTCT
>SADC01001343.1:0-85888 GCA_004194705.1 Ditylenchus dipsaci
AAGGGTACATGTCAATTTTCCGCCGACCAATTTTCCGCGGACAATTTTCCGCGGACAATTTTCCGCCGACCAATTTTCCGCCGACCAATTTCCGCCGACCAATTTTCCCGCCAACCAACCAATTTTTCCGCCGCCATAATTCAATTTCTGTTTTCACGTTTGGCTAGTATATTTATAGTGGCAATCTAAATACATCTAGAATTTCCGCTATTATATAGAATATAGATAGAATATAGAATTTCGCTATCTATATGAATATAGAATAGAATTTTGCTATATAGAATTCGCTTTGGTCACTGTTTTGGTCACTGGAGCTGGGCAAAATAGTCTCTAAATGCATTTTTGTTCAGAGTCTTTCTCGGAATTATGTCTAAGGTAAGTGAGTGCGCGCATCTCTAACCAACCAAGCCCCTGCGCCCCGAAGGGGGCGCAGGGGCTTGGTTGCTTGGGGTGAGATGCGCACACCACATACCTTAGACGCAAATCACTCGAAAGTGACCTGATGCATAAAATGTATGCATACCAGAGTTTATTTATGCGGTAGCCCAGTCAACAAAACTATGTTCACATCTTCCTTTTGTTAAAAATTGGCACCTGTTTAGTCATTTCCACCCAATACAGACCTAAATCCCTTGAAAAATGTCAATAAGGTGATTTCGGGTGGTAAGTTTGGAGATCCTCCAGATCCTTCAGATCTCCAGTTGGAAGGATCTGCCTCTTCATCATTAGTTCACTGCAAATTCTGTCAGGAAATTCCTAAATACTTAATTATGACCTAAACAGGCAGTAATAGGGCAGTAAAATGAGTTAGGGCAGTATATTAGGGCAGTAAAAATAACAAGGGAAATAGGAGAAAGGGTCATTCAAGAAAGAAACTTTAACTTGAAAACAGAAAAATTGAATTATGGGGCGGAAATTTGTCGGCGGCAAATTGGTCGGTCGGAAAAATGGTCGGGAAAATTGGTCGCGGAAAATTGTCCGCGGAAAATTGTCCGCGGAAATTGGTCGGCGGAAATTGACCGGTACGTCTACGGAAATATCAGCAAGAAATAAATCGAGAAATGCTACAGAAATATAATCGGAAAAATATATCGAAAAATGCTGCGGAAATATCAGCGAAAAAAATTAGAAAAGTGCTACGAAAAATCAGCGGAAAAAAGACCCGCCCGTAGGGCGGCAAGCGCTAGTTTACGCTAAAGCAGGAATGCAAAATAATTAAGCTAGAGACACATAAAACATCAAACATTATTTTTTGAATAAATCATTTCGCGGCGAAAATCCAATAATTCGGATTTTCGCCGCGGTGAAATCCCAAAATTTCGGATTTTCCCGCGGTTGAAATCCCAAAATCTCGGATTTCCGCCTACTTCCGTAAAATTATGTCAGGGTGAGATATCAGAAAAAAAACAGGGTGATAACCTCAGCATTTTTTGTGGTTCTTAAGGTTCGCGTGTATTTGCGGTGAGAAAGTATTATCCTCTGGGATATTCACCGTCCGGACACTTCACCGTCTGCACGGTCCGTCAAAATTTGAATTTTATAGAGCTAATACTTTTTTCTCACCGTAATACACTGCAAATGCACCGCAAATTACTTTTTTCTCACCGCAATTTGATCTTCCCGCAAAATATTTTTTTTCTCACCACAAAAATACTTTTTTTTGCCGCAAACCTAATTTTCTGTTCAAAACCACCAAATTTTGCATAATTTTGTAAGAATTCAAATTTTTTTAGCCTAAAAGGACTTGGATTGCTCAGAATCCCACCCCAAGTGGCCAGAAGCCCCTGAAAGTTGGTTTTGGGGGTTTACCAAAGTGGGGTAAACTTTTTGCAAAAATTCGATTGAGCGGATCAGAATTTGGGTCCGATGGGCTAAATCGCTCATAATTATACCCTGAACCACTCAAAACCATCATAAAGCTGGAATTCTGAGCGATTTAGCCCATCAGACCTGAATTCGGATCCGCTCAATCGAATTTTCGAAAAAGTTTAGCCCACTTTGGTAAACCCCCAAAACCAGTTTCAGGGCTTCTGGCCATTTGGGGTGGGATTCTTGCAATCCAAGTCTTTTTTAGGCCAAAAAAATTGAATTCTTGCAAAATTATGCAAAATTGGTTGGTTTTGGACAGAAAACTAGGTTTGCGGCGAAAAAAGTATTTTGCGGTGAGAAAAAAGTATTTTGCGGTGAGAAAAAGTATTTTGCGAGAAGAAAAAGAGTATTTTGCGGGAAGTTAATTTGCGGTGATTTTCGAGTGTTTTGCGGTGAGAAGAAAGTACCATCCATATCCCAGACGGTGAAACGTCCGTACACTGAAATGTCACGGACCCCCCTAGGTCATCTGGAGGGGAGGGGGGGGGGGTGATTTCAGGGGAAGTCACATAACAGGTTGGTATCGCCAGACATGTTAGGTGTCTCGCGAGACAGAGTCACAAACAGGTTTGTATCGCGAGACGACACGACGTCTGGGATATTTCACCGTCCGGGATTTGCGCGCAGCGGTTGTCCCACCAATTCAAATTTTTTTCATTATCATCAAACTTCTGCACGGATTTTTCAACTAGTTTCTAACAAAACAAGGCCTAGAATTCAATTTTAGCATAGTTTTGTTAGAAACCAAGTTAAAAATCAGTGCAGAAATTCAATGATTGGGAGAAAATTTGAATTGGCGGGGACAACCCGCGCGCAAACATCATAGTCCTTTAAAGGGGAGGGAAACTTTATATACGCATCGCCTAGCGTCGGCGGTTTGAATACCCTGGCTGCCCACCTTATTTTCATCTCCTCTTGTTTACAAGTTTGGTGTCAAAATAATCCACACACTCTTGGCTATCCACTCATGGGTTCTGTGAGGATTGCCCAGCGTTTTTTCAGCTTTTCTAGCGAAACCCTGTAGTTGACTATAAGAAATATTTCCAGTCCAACAAATAGGCAGAGATAGTTTAATTTAAACTGCCATTTATCTTGTGACGACACATCAGAGCCGTGGCGTTCCAGCGGAATAAAAGGAGTCTTGGAAGAATATATTTGAATTTAGCCTAGCTCTTGATTTTCGATCTGATGCTGCCGAAGCAGGATTCTATGGTGGTGGTACGTTCCAGCTCTCCGAGTTCTAAACCGTGAGTCGTTAGCTTTTTCCGCAGGGTGCTCCCGTGAGATCCAGAGAGCGGTTGATGCCACAGGTGGCTCCCGTGAGTCTTCTTTTTCAGGATCATGTCTGATTTCCGTGAGGATAGGATCAAGTGATGTCCGATCTCGATATGAGTTTTGCTCAGTTTCTTCTGGGTTCTCGCCAGCAGTATGCTTTTCCAGTTCAGGCTCAAGCTTCGAACCTTTCTAGTTTCGAATTTTCCGTTTCCGGATTGTTTTTCTTCGAAAATTTCCCTTTTTGATGAAATGAGTTTCGAGCTTTTCGGTTTTGAAGAAAATGGGGTTCGAACAATCATGTGTTCGATAGCTTATTTTTAAGATCGTTCTTATACAAGTAAACTTCATCGACTGCTTTAAATGTTCAATGATGTACTGCTTTAATGTTTGTTGTATCACAGTACAGTCACATACACGTCACAGTCAACATACACATCATTTTTCGGACTTAAAATCGTGTGTAAATCCGTTTGATAGACCAAAACTGCGATTTACTCACTCGGAGCCCAAAATGAGGAGGTGTTTTTTGGTCAGCTGGATTTCCACGTGCTTGGTCTGAAAACATAAAAACTGCTTATTAAAAACCAACAATGATTCCATACGTAAAATCGGGTGGTAAATCATGTTGATAAGACCAAAACTGCGATTTCCCACCGGAACCCCGAAATCACAGGTAGTACCTCTTAGTTAGTCAGCTGGACATCCACCTGGATGGCCTGAAAAATCGAATGATAGTCGAACTCGAAAACAAACCATGCTATCATTTCCAAAAATCTTGTAAGAAATCAGGTTTGTTTAAGACTAGAATTCCGATTTACCCACTCCGTTTCGAAAACCCAGAGTGGGTACCACCTGGTCAGAGAACTTACTTTTCAGATCATTCTCTATTGGAATGTCACATTTACTGACTGCTTTTTCGTGTATTATCTTTTTTTACCGACTACTTTTAAAAGTCATAGTCAACGTACCACCTTCATAGTAAAAATTGGTGTCGAAGTCATTTGCATAGTTGGAAATCACTAACCTAATCGTTGAATCCACACGTCGTAGGAGTCAAAACCTAAATCTGGTTTGAGATGCGTACAACCACATACCTTAGACACAAATCACTGGAAGTGACTCTGGGTGCATGGAAGGGGCTTGGAGTTGAGATGCGCACACCCACATACCTTAGACATGATTCCGAGAAGTACTCTTGATCAAAAAATACATATAGAGTCTCTTCTGCCACGGCCCAGTTGAAAACAAGGTGAGGCAGTCGAAGAAAGAAACATTTAATTTTTTTCCAACGTTCTGCCATAAAAGTGGCCCTTTTTTGTTCCCTTCCTCTTCCAATACAGCCCTTGAACCCTTTAAAATTCAGGAACTCGATCAAATGTTCACACAGTCAATTTTTGTCGACTGTATTCTTGAATTTTTATTTGTTGAATATGGTCATCAAAAGTGATTATTCGGACTACGTCGATTCTTGATTTATAATTACGGTGATCGAGGTGATCACACTCGTCATAACCACATTAGTCACCTTGATCACTACGTTCAATAATAAAAACTATAAAAAGCAGTCAACAAAAATTGACTGTGTGAACATTCGATAGGAGTGCCAAATTTAAAAGGCGCCAATTTAAATTTTCGAAATTTTGACTAAAGATATAGCTGTAAAATGGGAATATTCCGGGAATATTCCAGAAAAACACCGATTATCACCTGAAATATCACCGAAGAGAAAAAAATGGTGATAATCTTTTGCTAATAAAATGCCTTTCAAATTTACCAAAAATGTTGTCCCTGCATTTTTTTCATTCTTTTTATTTATCATATAAGAGATTAATGGTAGTAGCGACTTACTATCTTATGTGCTTCTACTTTTGTTTTTTTTGCAGATGTCAAAACAAACAAAACCGCTTTCTTGGTGTTGGAGCTATTTCACTCGTAAGGAAGAGAAGAGCAAGTTTGTTGGCTACTGCCGGTTCTGCAAACCGAATTGTGATGCTTTAAAGCATAGCCGATTTACTGGAACCAAGAAGTCTATAGCAGCAGTTGAAGCCAGTGGATTCTTCGACCAAAATCAAGGATGAGATCATCGATGTGGGATTGCTTCGACTTTTTTTTGGTTGTAAACAATTGTTCAGATTTTGCAAAGGTGCGAAAGATTTGCGAAATCTAATGTCGCGTATCTCTTTGATGTACTTGAGCCTTCAGACCTAGACAAGCGCTAACTAATGAAGATAAGCAAAAGCAATCGAACTCTTGGCGAACAAGTTCCTGAAAAAACCATTGTTTGCTGGCAAAGAGCGACAAGTAACAAATAAAACTTTTTGTAGAGAATGTAGAATGAAATCTTAATTTAGATGATGACAGAATGGGCTGAAAGGCTGGCTGGTACAGGCAAATTTGAAAAAAAAATACGTCGCTATGCTTAGAAGCAGTCGATTCAATGGAAGCGCTCACATGGTGGAAAGCTTTTTTTCGGATACGCTCCTCTCCAAAATCGTCCAAATGCTTCACAACGTGCCAATCACAGCTGCGTCGACAGAAAGGAATTGGTCAATCCGCGGCGGAATTTACACTAAACTGCGCAACAGGTTAGTTTTGTTGGAGTGGAATGAGTGGCAACTTTTATGATCAATTTCAGCATGAAAGTCCGCACCGTCTCTCAAGTAACGTTCATCAAGCAAAATCTTATGCTGGAGTACTGCTCTTTTCAGGAAAATGAGACTGGAACAGCAATCAGAAGAAATCGAAGAAGATAAAGAACCAGAATTTGAAGAAAGCATTTTTGATGAAGAATGTGATATATTTGTGTGCGATTTTGATTGAGTTGGGCTGAGTTGTGTAAATAAGATTATTAACGAATATCACCGAAAAAAAGATTATCACCGGTAATATTCCCGGGAATATTACCGGAAAGATTATCACCGGTGTTTTTTCACAGCTCTACTAAAGAATCATGATACCCCCTGTGGTTCGCAATTTTTTTTTCTCAGAATTAAAAACAGCCAGCTTTCTTATGAAATCGGGGTCGAGAAACACGAAAAGGAAGTCATCTCCTCCATCCGAGCACTCTGCGTGGGGGGATTCTATACTGCAACCGATATTTCTAATGTGTTGGGAGACCATCGACCCTCCAGACATTTATATAGTATGCTCACGCAATTTGAATCCAGTGTGAACGGGACTTGCACTCGCTATACCGAAATAAATTAGATTATGATAGACGAACGATGATCCAGACAAAATATCTCGCAACTGTCGATAGTTAATACGGAGCGCCAGACACAACTCAAGCCTTCATCTCGTTCCATCGCTTCTTTGACTACCCTTGGTGGTGAAGCTATGCTAGTCTGATCTCCAGCTACAGGATCTGGTTGTGAGTTGAGTTCTGACAAGTTGAGAACGAGCGAGCCAGTTACATGGCTGGCACATCTAAAGTCATTCTAGGTCGAGGACCTGAAATAGTCAAAAAAGAGTCCAATACCTGAAGGGGTCGCAACTAGAATTAAGCCTTCACTCTGGAGTGCCACTTGGTATCGAAACTATTGAGTATGAGTCTGGTAACTCGCCGAAAGAAAGGTTGATCCTATTCAGATGAAAGCATATCCATCTCATGAGATCCACATTCTCTGGGTTGAAGACGAGCACCACAGAGACTACGAATGGGTCGGCGGACCTTAACGGTGAAGTGCCTTGGATGCTCCTGAAGTCAATTATAAGCCGCAGTTGTCACCCGTCAGTCGCTGTTACATCAGTCAGTTGTCCAGCCAAACAATCACTCGCTCTCCACCTCCAGTCAGTCCGTCAACAGCCGAAGGGTCCGCTCCTCGTCCAGCCTCAAGTCAAGGTCAAGTGGAAGAGTCCAGCCAGCTCTCTTTCAGCCAAAGAAGCCAGCCAATCTCAGCGAAGAATGGATCAGCCAGAAGTCAATAGCATCTCCACTGTTGTATTGTATGTGTGAGACCCTAGTGCGTCTCCATTAAATAAGCAAACCCCCTTCATAGGTCTTGTGTGCGTTTGCCGATTCGTCTATAATTTACTATAAATTTTTTTGACGATCCAAAATACGAAAGTTTTATTTTAGATTCTGCATAATTGTCAAATGCTTTTATTTGACATATCCAGCTTTGTACAGCCAATTTTTTAACAACAACTTTTCGTCACTTTCAAGGACTGCAAATTAAGTAGCTTTTGGTTTGCCAACCACAACTGTTTCAGCCCATTTTTTAGCATCTAGCAGATTAGTTGAGAGAGCCAACACTCCTACTTTGCCTTTTTGCTTGTAGCCCAGAGCCCGTCTCGTCACCCGAATAGACATTGATGCAGGTGAACAGGTTGATGTACTAAAATAGCCTTTATAAAATAATTAATCCAGAAAAAATATTTGTTAATTCACCTGTTCCCTGTACATTCGCACACAACATGGTTAGCAAAACTCACAACGGGAATCATTAGTTCGTAGTTTGCCGGACAGACATTACGTTCATAGCAAAGTTCATCAAAGAGGGTGGGATTTGAGACATTCCTCCATGGACGGGAAGCCAGTTGAGGGTGCAGTGGTGGTTGGGCACACTTGCCATCAGATTTTTTAACCAGGCATAATGTGGATTAATCCAAAGGAAGACAAGTTCAATCCCATGGCTGGGGTGTGCAGGATTAGAACGACCAGGAAAAGAATGAGAACAGGAATAAGTCAAGCATACGGCCAAAGTGCTGCAAAATTAAAGTTGGGTGGCGAAAATTTTGCGGAAGAAGATTTCGGGAGGGAAATTGCGCAGAATTTTTGATTTGTGACCTCCCTGCTAGGCAAAACCGATTTTGACACCAGCCCCGTAGCAATAACCAAAAATCCGTGGATAGAAAATTTGCACGATAATGAAAATCCGCTAATTTTTTGAACTTATCTGCGCTAAGAAACTTGTTATCGCTACGAATTTATATTCGCGGATTTCAAAATACGCAGATTATCAAAGTAATGAGTCGATTTTGCAGTTATAGCTACGGGATTAGATTCGTATTCAGCGAGGTAAATTTGCATATTAAAGTGCTCCTTGAATTCAAAACTCACAATGAAATTTAAAATAGGATTTTATTGATTTGGTTGCGAAAAAGATGATTTATCTCACGAAAAAGCTTATTTATGTCACCAAAAGATTATTTCGTGTAATTTAAGTCTAAACTTTGCGGGAATTTGAATTTTTAGTCAAAAAGCAACTTGGATTTCTCAGAACCCCCCCAGAGTGGCCAGAACCCATGAAAGATGGTTAGAGATGCGCGCACTCACTTACCTTAGACATGATTCCGAGCAAGACTCTTGATCATAAATACATTAAAGACTCTTTTGTCCAGCTCTAGTGAACAAAACGGAGTAGAATATCCTTAAACAGTGGTTCTGATCTTTTTAGGGTATCTGGATACTCTTTCATGTTATTTCGCCTTGGTGCCCAAGGCAAAAAGTCAAATTTTAGTCAAAAAAAATTTACCTGAAAAGTGCTTTCCCAATCGTTTTTTATGCATTTTCTATCGTTTTTAACGGTTAAACGGCTTTAGAACATCTTTCCGGTCGTTTTGAGCCGGTACCACATACCGAGTCCGGTCAATAAATATACCTCATCAGAAACTAGAGTTGCAGAGCTACCAGATGATGTTATCACTTTTGAAAAAGAGTAAAAAATATAGAATCCACCCCCCTCAGAATCCCACCCCGGAATGGCCAGAAGCCCTGAAAGTTGGTTTTTTGGGGATTTACTAAGGGGAGTAAACTTTTTGCGAAAATTCGATTGAGCGGATCAGAATCCGGTCCGATCGGCTGAATCACTCAGAATTCCACCCTTAACCACTCAAACCACCATAAACCCGGAATTCTGAGTGATTCAGTCGATCGGACCGGGATTCTGATCCGCTCAATCGAATTTTCGCAAAAAAATTCACTCCCTTTAGTAAACCCCAAAAACCAACTTTCAGGGGCTCTGGCCATTCCGGGGTGGGATTCTGAGGGGTCCAAGTTATTTCATGATTAAAAATTTGAATTCTTGCAAAATATTGCAAGATTTGGTTGGTCTTGGACAGAAAAAGGCATAAATAATTTTTTTCGTGCACATTTCCGCTTTTTCGTGGTATGTCGTTTTTCGTGGCAGAAATAATCTTTTTCGTGGCATATTTCAGCCTTTTAGCAAACCAAATCAGTTTATGCCAAGAAAAATTTGCGCCAAAAAAGAGTATTATTCTGGCAAAAAAAAGTATTGCCCTATGCAAATTGACCATGCTAAAGACGAATTTGGTGGCAACCGGACATTTAGCATAAATTATGCTGAATGTTCTCCGGAGGAAATTTTTAATCCACTTTTGGCGACGGATCAGGCTGATTTTTTCAGGACTAGTTCCTCTTACGTATGTCAATAGATCCTGAAAAATCAGCCTGATCCGTCTCTAAAAATTGGATTAAAAAAATTTTCTCCGGCGGACATTGAGCACAATTTATGCTAAATGTCTGGTTGTCGAATTCAGTATACGAATTCGATTAGCTGGGTTCATGAAAAATGAAAATTCGGCGGAATTTATGTCATGCTATTAAAATGCTCTGTTTGCTAATTTTTCGAATTTTTACGACAAATGCATACCTCTTTAAGGTTATTTTGGGTTTGCCTACTTTGAGGCAGTATTGTAGCCCGAGATGCAGCGTTGCCATTATCACAGCAACCAGTAAGTACACTATTGTAGCATAACTCAGAAAAATGACTAGTGCAGAGAAAACTTCAATAGGAGGTGCCCAGAGGAGGATTGTCCTTTGTCGTCCACTGACCACCACTGAAAAATCCATTTTGATTGTTTCAGAAACTCAATTAATCTCTCACATAGCTAAAGTACAGGATGAGTGGAAGAATATTCATGAAAGCTATGAGAGGCATCCAAGCTATCCATTTGCCAAAAGCAGTAAGTTTGGGCAAGAAATGGGTCACCACCATGTACGGTGACACGAATACCATTCCGAGTGGAAACCTAAATTTTTTCGAATTTTATTTGTGTGAAGTACAATTTTGAAAAAGGCCATGTGGCATGTTAAAAGTAAACTTGTTAGTTGTATTTCATTTGTGTATGCATTGTGATTGTACTGAATGGCCCCTTAGTTAAAAAAATGTTTCGGCACTACTTTGATGTAAGCTCAACTCACCGCCCCCCCCCCCAATATTGATGTTTTTGAGTGTTTAAAACCATTTTTATGTGAAAATTTTGGCATAATTATCATATTATAGAGGGACAAAAGGCTGTACAGGGAGGGGAAGGGACAAAATAGGGCCACTTTAGAGGGCCACTATAGGGCACTTCAATGGGGGCCCACTGGTTAAAAAAATAAAGATGTTGAACATAGTTTTGAATACTGGGGCCCACCGCATCAATAAACTCTGGTAGGCTTGTTTTTTTCATGCATCCAGAGTCACTTTCGAGTGATTTGCGTCTGAGGTATGTGGATGTGCGCATCTCAACCCAAGGCAACCAAGCCCCCGTTCGCCCCTTCGGGGCGAACGGGGCTTGAGGGTTAGAGACTCACTTACCTTAGACATAATTCTATATGAACTTATTAAGTTTTTATTACCAGAATATTTAGTAGAGTCTAGCAAACATTTTAGTATTAAAAACTTAAGACCAGCAAAACCAAGTCACATAACAGCGTTTTACGTGACCTAATCTCTGTAAAACTCTGTTACTTGACCTGATTTCGCTTATTTCTGAATCTTTTTGATATAAACTTTAAGATTTTTCACCACAAAATATTTGTTATATTCTAGCGTTCATTTTGAGCACTGAATGCACACAACTTGAAAATAAAAATTTTGTGAACAAAAGGCATTGAATAAAAATGTTCAATAAAAACCATGATACCCGTATCATGGTCATTTCATAACTTTGTTTTTGATTGTGGAAACATTTTTGTGGTAATACCGCTACACTGAGAAGGTTTCACTAGGAAGTCCTACATGCTCTACAAGAATATGCGAAAAATCACGCGATAGGGTCCTTAAAATTACACCCTGGGAGGGTCCCTTGTAAATCAAAAAAATTACATGCTCAACGTGATCATTTCTAACCAGTTCCTGTAGTTGCTAATGCGATTGTTCCGCAATAACAAAGGCCAGGGTGTGTGCTCGCTGCCATCAGCAAACAAAAGCTAAAAATGTAAACTTTTTCAGCAAAATAATTATGAAGGGAAAGTAGCTAACCAGTTGAAACACATTCCAACAACTGTAGTTGAGGGTGAACCACCTAAGTGGATGTAGTTTCATCCGGCGTCCAGCTATAGACACATAGATTTGGAGCAGGATCAACACCAAACTGATCACCATCACTACTCCATACTCGATATGCACTACAGTGGAGTCGTCCCACACAGGAAACCGATAGGAATCACTGCCGATTATGTCTGAACAGAGAGTAGTTTTGTTTCGCGAATTTTTTTCGTAATGACAACTGACAAGATTTGGCATATTAAGTCAACTTTGTCAATAACGCACGCCCATAAATTTCATTCCCGCCTACGGTCTGACATATTTTTTACCCTAATACCATTCCAAGTGGAAACCTAAATTTTTTTTCGAATTTTATTTGTGCGAAGTACAATTTTGAAAAAAGGCCATGTTTCCAAAATTGAATCTTAGTACATTAAAGAAATTGGCGCCAAACGAAAAGTTGTCAAAAATGTTCGATTTAAGGTTTTTTGTTTCATGCCTCTGGTCTGGTTTTCCTTTTTTATTTTGCATGCTTACACCCAAAAAATTTTCCTCACATATAGGGCTTTCGAATAAGCTATCGCTTACCCATAAAACAGTTGAAATTTCAAAACCACAACTGATTTCTGGGAAAATTTTCAAAGAATTCTTTCCGCCTCATGGAATTGTTTGAGATCCTACCAAGTTTTCCAAAACCAAAGACTCGATAGAGAATTCATTCGTCCATCGTCCGGAGCTCTATCTCGGTTTATGGTATTTTCGTTGCTTTATATAGCTTTTTATGAAGCAGAATCACATGGAAATGTTTTCACACTGAAATCCATTCATAAAAGTCGGAAGCTTGCGAAGGTTTGACTCAGCAAGAAAAGTATTTTAAATGGTTGGGATGGCACGGAATCGAAAATAATTCAATGTTTTTAAATTTTAGCTTTCAATTTTTGGTAATCTCTGTATGATGGCTTAAATGCAACACGAATCATCTGGAGGGCACACCAACCACCCGAAGAGTGCTATTATCTGCTTGGAGAACCAGGAAAAGCAGGTAAGTATCGTAATCGCGAAAAATATGTATGGCATGCTTAACTTACCAGCTTGGTAAAGGCCGTTTTCGGGAGGTGAAAATTAATATTGGGTGGATGGGCCTGAATATTTCGAACCTCTAAACAGGCGTAAACCTAGCCATTTAAAGGGTACCTAAACTGTCTGCAGGGGACTGTGCACTTCCTCCGGCCTGCGAAAATTCGAGCCGGGTGTGGGCACCGGTGCCAAATGAGTGAAGACGAGAAAAAAAAGAAAAATCTTGGCGCCGGTAGTCCGATTTTAATACCACATGAGATTTCATAGCAGATGAGCCTGCGCAATTTCGACTTTATTGCTTTTGTAACACATGTAATACATGGTACTTGGGTAACAAAAGAGTAAAAAATTAAAAAGCGCGTAAAAACTGCAATTGAATTCTTGGCGTTTTGTTTGAATTAAACTACAAGGAAATTCAAATTTCGAAAGACTGTGTTGTACTGTAAAACGCTAAAATATAAACTGACGACCATTTTCGACCTAACTTTTGATTGGAAATCGACAATTTGGACAGTAAAACTTCTCGGAAAATTACCACTAATGCCAAAATCTTATCTTGAATTCGAATCGGTTGTTTCAGGTCCCGAAAATTTCAGGGAGCTGAGATATTCTTTAAAGTAGGAAAGTGGCCCGATTTTTTTAAATTTTTTTGATTTTGAGCATGTTGATTTTGTATCTCACTTGGCGGGGTAGTTGACTGTTGTGGTTTAAGTGTCGTTCCATTTGCTGTCAGATTCAACTTTGACATCGTCGTTGTTGGTAGGGTTACGAATGATATGCTGCTAACTGTAGAGCTTAAAAAACTGCTGATTGTGGAGCTCAAGTTAGATTTTGTGGTATTGCCAGATGTAGATCCTAGAGCAAAACCAATTGTTGAGCTTAAGGTGCTGCTAACTGTAGAGCTTAAGGTGGTGCCTGTTGTGGAGAGCAAGGTACTTCCAACTGTAGGTGAAAAAAGTACTACTTAAGGTAGATCCTGGAGTCGTGCCGAATGTAGAGCTTAAAGTAGTGCTGACTGTAGAGCTTAAGGTGCTTCCAAGGGTAAAGCTGACTGTAGGTGTCAGTGTATTACCCAAAATGCTTCCAACTGTGGAGTTGAAGGTGCTACCAACTGTAGGCATCATGGCACTACTTAAAGTAGACCCAATAGTTGTGCGAGTACTAACTGTGGAGCTTGAGGTGCTTCCAAGTGCGGAGCTGAGATGAGGTGCCGAAAGGCTACCTAAAGTTGATCCTAAGGTGCTTCCAACTGTGGAGCTCAGAGTGGTGCCGATTGTGGAGCTTAAAGTGGTGCCGGCTGTGGAGCTTGAGGTGCTTCCAACTGCAGAGATAACTGTAGGTGCCAAGGTCGATCCTAAACTGCTGCCGACTGTAGGTCCGAGTGTGCTGCTGACTGTAGGCGCCAGGGTACTGCTTACGGCAGAGCTTAAGCTAGTACCCGATGTAGAACCTAAGGTGCTACCAACTGCAGAGACAACTGTGGAGCGTAAAGTACTGCTGACTGTAGGTTCTAATAAAGAATTGAGTGTAGTCATCATCATGGTAGTTGCACTAGACATGTCTTGAGCTAAATTATTTGAGAATTTTTTATTCACATACAACATATTTCACTATCAGGCGATTATTATTTTTTGTCAAAAAGTATTTATAAAAGAATGCATAAAATTTTATGACTCACCAGACATTAACACTCGGAGCGTCGAGCGACGAGTTTGTCCGGTTGGGAGTAAAATTTCCTGCTGAACATTTCTGTGCTTTTGAAACCGTCCTTAGACTGTCAAAAAAGCAAGGAAATAACTCATTTACATAGTACCCTCCGAAAAATTTTCCTTTCTAGAAAGTGAACATTGCCCTACTTTTTGGTGCACAAAAAAGTTTCTTGAACATACAAAAGAAAGCGCAGATCACGGACTTTCTGATAAGATATCATTGAGGTATTTATGACAATTATATGTAAACATTTTAGTTCAAATAAAAAATTGTGTCATTTTTCGAAAACGTTGTTGGTACTAAAGAATGCAAGAAAAACTGCACCAGAAAAAGCTTTCAAGTAGGGTAAAAAGATACTTTGTGAGTGTTTAGCAAAACTCTCAAAAAATTTCAAAATCAGTTTTGATATAAAACTCTTTTTTGTTAATATTTAAATTCAGATTTTTTCGAAATTTAAATGATTTTTGTCTTGATTTGAAATTAGACAGTAGGTGATTACGTTTGAGGCCAGTTTTCTAAGCAAATCGACTACGCTGAACTCGAACCCGGTATCAAAAGTTGGGGTTTCTTTGGCAAAAAATGAGTTTTATGTCAAAAGTGAGTTTGAAATTTTTTGAGAGGCTCGCTAAACACTCCCAAAGCCTCTTTTTACCCTATTTTAAAGCTTTTTCTGTTGCAGCTTTCCTTGCTCTGTCGAATGGTATACATCGATAAATAAAACATGAAGTCATCACACTTTTTCTTGCATTCTTTAGTACCAACAACGTTTTCGAAAAATGACACGATTTTTTATTTGAAGTAAAATGTTTACATATAATTGTCATAAATATCTCAGTGATATCTCATCAGAAAGCCGTGATCCGCCCTTTCTATTGGATAATAGAATATTTTTGGTTGCAGTGACGAATCAAACCCCCCCTCCCCCCATCCCACGGGGAGTGGTCAGATGGAGGAGATAACTTCATATTCGTGTTTCTCGTCCCCGATTTCATGAGAAAGCCGCACGTTTTTTTATTTCTGAGAAAAAAAATTTCGAACCACAGGAGGGGGGGTGAATTTGAAATTTTGACTAAAAAACCATGATACCCCTTTGTGGTTCGAAAATTGGGGGTATCATGGTTTTTTAGTCAAATTTCAAAAATTTAAATTGGCGCCTTTTTGAATTTTAAAGGGAATAAGGGCTGTATTGGAGGGAAGGGAACAAAAAAGGGGCCACTTTTATGGCAGAACGTTGGAAAAAATTAAATGTTTCTATTCTTCGACTGCCTCACCATGTTTTTCAACTGGGCCGTAGCAAAAGGAGACTCTATATGCATTTTTGGATCGAGAGTCTTCCTCGGAATCATGTCTAAGGTATGTGTGTGTGCACATCTCAACTCCAAGCGCCTTCCATGCATCCAGAGTCACTTTCCAGTGATTTGTGTCTAAGGTATGTGGTTGTACGCATCTCAAACCCAGATTTTTTTCTCAGAACCGAAAAAACAGCCGGCTTTCTCATGAAATCGGGGACAAGAAACACGAATATGAAGTTATCTCCTCCATCTGACCATTCCCCGTGGGGGGGGGCGGTGATTGTAAGCTCAAGCCAAAGTTTTTGTGCACCAAAAAGTAGGGCAATTTTCACTTTTTAGGAAGGAAATTTTTTTGGAAGGGTACTATGTAAATGAGTTATTTCCTTGCTTTTTTGACAGTCTAAAGACGGTTTCAAAAGCACAGAAATGTTCAGCAGGGAATTGTACGTCCAACCCGGCAAACTCGTCGCTCGACGCTCCGAGTGTTAACACAGTAAAGATGGGATCACACATATGCATTATTATTTTGAACAGAAACAGTGTAAGCGCCCCTGAACTGAGAAAAAACGATTTTTTGAATACTTTGATAAAGTTAATGCTTTCATACAGTAACGATATTTAAAAAGCTTATTTTTATGCAATTTACGTAACATATTTTGATTAACAAAATCTCAAAGTAAGCTCTTTTTGCGAATGAACTTTAAGAACCTTTTCAATAACTTATTGGTAAATATACAGCCACCATAGTAAAAGTAATTCATGGACAACTTTTTTATTAGTACAGTCAAACCTAGATTTCTCCCACCTCAAGTTTGTTCCCACCTAGGGTCCGAAACTTTTTAACCTAATTTTCGAAATATTTTATGGATTCTATTTCGACAGTCTGGTCGCAAATATCGTGAGGATTCCAATTTTGCCGATCGTTTTTTCAAAAACCAATAATTTTTGCTTTTAAAAAAATCAAAACATCGGCGCTACTTGGATATACCCCCCCCCCCAAATCAACTTTTTTTCAAAGTGTTTCCAAACACCCTATATCGACCTAAAATGCCTCAGGAGTTCAAAAAAGGCATTATTTTTGAGTTCTGGTCAATAAAAAATCGAGTTTCTAAACCACCAAAAGCACCCATTTGACCATTATCGAAGGGAATTAAGGCTGTATTAGGGTGGAAATAGACCACAAAGGGCCAATTTTGAACAAAAAGGAAGATGTTGAACATAGTTTTGTTGACTGGGCCTACCGCATAAATAAACTCTGGTATGCATGCTTTTTCATGCATCCAGAGTCCCTTTCGAGTGATTTGCGTCTAAGGTATGTGGTGTGCGCATCTCAACCCCAAGCAACCAAGCCCCGAAGGGGGCGCAGGGGGCTTGGTTGGTTAGAGATGCGCGCACTCACTTACCTTAGACATAATCCGAGCAAGACTCTTGAACAAAAATTCATTTAGAGGCTCTTTTTGCACAGCTCCAGTGACCAAAACATGGTAAACAGGTAAAAAGTCAAAATTTAAAAGTGTCCAAAACTCGAGTTTTTGTTGACCAGAACTCAAAAATAATGCCTTTTTTGAACTCCTGAGGCCATTTTAGGTCGATATAAGGTGTTTGGAAACACTTTTAAAAAAAGTTGATTTGGGGGGGGATATATCCAAGTAGGGTCAAAACATCTATTTAACGATCTTCTTTTAAAAATTAGAGGGTCGTTAAATCGAGTTTTTTCTTTAAAAACTATAGGTTTTGAAAAACGATCGGCAAAGTCGAATTCTTACGATATTTGCGACGAGACTGTCAAAACAGAATCGATAAAATATTTCGAAAATGGGGTTAAAAAAGTGGCTGACCCTAGGTGGGAACGAACTTGAGGTGGGGGTCGTTAAATCGAGGTTTGACTGTATTGCTATTCAATACTTATTATAAACAAAAATAGATTTCACATTCATTAAATATTTCATTGAATTAAATTTCACCTTTTGGTGTTCCAGCTACAACTGGCGGAAACGTGAACAAAGATGGCGGAAATGTAATTGTTTCAAAAGAAGAAAACATAGGAGGGCTGACAGGCCGACTGGTTAAGCTAGTCATCGCACTGCTAATCAAGGTTTACCACAGAATGTTTGAGATCTGCAATGAAAAAAAATTATTTAATTTTTCACATTTATTTTTATTTTTTAGGATTTTTTCTAAAAGGTATCTGTGGACACTAGAGATCTTTGAAAAAACGGTTTAGAAGAATAAAATATCTGGTCGAAAAAGACCGACTAACAAGGAAACCGATTGAACTGTGAAATGTAAACCCTTCAAACTTTCATTTTCTCTAGCATTTTTCCACTGTTTTGCGATTCACTAAATACGAAAAACCTCCTAATAGTCGTCCCTACGATAGACCACAAAAAAATTTTTTTTTGGATGCCTTGGTCACCTAAGCTGATCTTTTAGACACCAAATACCGTATTTTTCTATTAACTTCCTTGGGGAGTTTCTTTGCAACCCTTGAAAATCGGAAAATTTTGAGGTCGATTTAGAAATTTTCGGACGCTCAACCAAAATCTGAAAAGTGGAATCAAGTGAACTCATGGTGACTAAAAAAACGCAAAAAACAGATCTGCGAAATGTTTTCTCTAGACTGAGATGTAAGTTCCGTGGGTGGGGAGCAGTGATATATAATTCTCCGGATCTGGCTCTTCCTCCAAGCAGTAGCCGGAGCATATTTGTTGAAGTTAAGAGCCCAGAGCAAGAGCCGGAGCGAGTTTTTGGTTTCTAAAGTGAACTTCTGATAAATAAATCGGCTAATGTTTAAGACTTCAGACAAAAATAAATATATTAACTATAATTACATTTTTGCAGGAGGGATATTAAATGCGAAAAGGCAAAAATAGTTCAAGTTTTCTAAATTGACTGACATTTATGGCTAAAATGTGGTCTTGCTGTTGATTCAAACATAGAGCTAACTTAAAATCACCAGGCAGAGCAGTAGTGAATGGGTGTTAACAGGTGCAAACACTACTTAAAAACAAAGCTTGGCTTTTATATCTCAGTCATAATATAAAAGCGTTCACCAAACGTGTACTACAATTAAAACACAGTACTTGAAAGAATAATTTCACAGTTAACTTTTTTTGAGGCTCACATTATTTCTCACATCAAATCATGTGTTCATTAAAAATCAGACTTTTCTCACAGTCAAATGTTTAAAAAAATTTCTTCAGAACAACAAAAAATTTCGGCCTTAGTAGAGGATCCCAACAAATGTGATTAAAAGTCGGATGTCGGTTGTCTGACTTTAATTTCTTATTTTTTCTGACCGGACTGGTTTATTCGGTGCCTATCAAAAAACCCCAAATGATGTTTTTTGGTACTTATTGGGTTGGGGTCACACCTCATATTTTTGGTGTGTGATCAATTTTTTAACATCTCTTTTCTCTTTACGGCTTTATTATTTTCGTGTAAACTGTTTTCTCTATTTTTTCTTGATATTTAGAATTAAAATAGAGGAGTTTCGAGTTTAAAATGGAGGAGTACCTCATATGGTACAGCCCGCTCCCACTTAGTCAGTTACATTGAAGAATTCCTATGGCGAAAAATTATTTGACGAAAAGTGATATTGATTGATAGAATTGAGGAACTATTGAATAAAATTAGTATGTGTCGCTGTTTTGTAAAAAATATGAGGTGTGACCCCAACCCAATAAGTACCGTTTTTTTTTGATGTTTTAGCACTTTTGGTGTTCAACCATGTTTTAAGGGGCGGCCGACTATAAAAAAAATTTTTTGACCAAAATCGACTTTTTGCCTTGGGGTGCGGGGCCAACGTAAAAGGCACTGGAGGGTACCTGGATACCTTATTTTTTCACTCAATGATGGTATTCTACTCTGTTTTTATCACTAGAGCTTGGAAAAAAAGTCTCTATATGCATTTTTTATCAAGAGTCTTGCTCGGAATTATGTCTAAGGTAAGTGAGTGCGCGCATCTCTAACTCTCAAGCCCCCAAGCCCCCTGCGCCCTCTTCGCGTCTTGAGAGTCAGAGATGCGAGAAATGGAAACTACGGTATAAAGAAACTCTGGTATGTATACATATTTATTAGGCCCCCGAAGGGGCGTAATAAATATGTATGCATGCCGATAAATATGTATCATAAATATGTATCTAACCATTGCGCGTAATAAATATAAAAACAGCATTTTGAAAAACCACCTACAAACAAGTTTGGACCATTTAAAAAAGGTGAAAAAATTTAAAAAATTGAAAATCATACCGATTGGGAATCGAACTTTCGACTTAAAGAAAGAGCGTGAACACACACTCTGGTATGCATGCTTTTTCATGCATCCAGAGTCACTTTCGAGTGATTTGTGTCTAAGGTATGTGGGTGTGCACATCTCAACTCCAAGCTTTCAGGCCCCCTGCGCCCCATTCCGGCAGGCAGGAGGCTTGAGAGTTAGAGATCCGCGCACTCCCTTACCTTAGACAAGATTCCGAGAAGTACTCTTGGTCAAAAAATGCATATAGAGTCTCTTTTTGCCACGTCCCATGTTGAAAAACATGGTAAGACAGTCGACTTAACACCAAAAATTACTTTTAACGTTTTTCTTTGAAAGTGGCCCTCTTATGGTGGCCCTTTCCCTCCCTATACAGCTCTTATTACTTTTCAAAATGTTTGGCGCCAATTCAAAAAATACTTTTTTTGGATATTTTTTACATTTTTTGCCTTGGGGGACCAAGGCAAAAAATTTTCATGAAAATTTTTTTTTCTCGTAAAAGTGCTTTCCCTATCCTAAAAACGTGTTTTCTGCACGTTAAAGGTAAAAAGAAGCATGATGGAGATGATTTTGGGCGTTTTCGGGCGACACACACATTGTGTACTCCGGCCAAATTTTGTTCGAGCAAATTTTGGCCACGAGCAAATTTTGTCACGCACCCGTGGTATGTGTTCACGCTCTTTCTTTATGCCCAAAGTTCGATTCTCAATCGGTGTAATTTTCAATTTTTTATATTTTATTCATTGGCCCCTCTGTATGGTCCCTCTGTGGTTTTGATGTTGACCATCTAGAGACAAATGAATCCACAGACCATGGCTCAAACCACAAGGCGGACAAGCAAAAATCGACAGCACCCTAAGTGCAAAACCGCCCCCCCCCCCCCGCAAAGAGTATTTTCTCTAAGCTGACTTTTTTCATCTAAGTCTAAGGCCTAAGCTTAAACCTAAGCCCAAGTTAGCGCGCTAAACATTGCAAAAAAGAAAACTTAAAAAAAATCAAGGGAACCCAAAATAGGACGCTTAGAGAAAAATACTCTTTGGAGGGGAGGGGGGAGGGTGCACTTGGCTTTCACGGCAAAAATCGTGTTATTGACATTACATACCAAAAAAATATTTTCGTCGAGAAAATCGATCTGTAAAAACAGCACTTTGAAAAACCACCCACAAAAAAGTTTTGACCATTTCAAAAAGGTGAATAAAATTTAAAAATCATACCGACTGGGAATCGAACTTTTGACATAAAAAAAGAGCGTGAACACACACCACTGCGCCACACATACCTGCTCACAATTAATGCTAATCTGCAATACGTCGTAGATCGAAAATTTCTAATTTTCAAAAGCCAATATCTCGGTGCAGTTTAGCGCGTAGCAGATTTTGCAAACGGTTCCGTGATCAGCTCAAAGAGAGCTATCCTTCGGTACATAATGTTTTCGATACGTGACGGGGTGGTCGTGCCCTTTCCGTGTTAGATCAAAATATTATAAATAATATTGGAATTTTTAAATATATTTTTAAATAATATTTTTTATTTAAAAAACTATGAAAAGTGAGGACATTATTTACTATATAGTAATTATTCCCAGCCTACTAAACTAATTGCATTTGTATGTGTCTGCGTAAAAAATGACTACAAACTTGCCACAGACTGGAATACAATAGTAAAAGTCGTTTGACTCATGTTTTAGTCTAAACAACTTTTCAAAAAAAGCTTCCTTGCCATAGTATGCAATGTATCTGAATGAGTAATTAGTTATTATTGTTAACTTGTAACTTGTAAACAATACAGTCGATTCTTGGTAAACTGACCCGTTGAGTCCGATTGGGTTAATTTACGGTATTTTTTCTAATAGAAACTTCCCCTACCCCGATTCAAAATCGTGTTTTTGGCATTATGTTTTTGACCCATCTGAGGAGACTTCTCTCAGGCAGATAACCACACATTTTATAGCTCATCTCATTGGCTACAAAATGGATGATAACTTGCATAAGAGCACTATACAAAAAGTGGGTCGAAAACGCAATGGCAAAAACACGATTTTGAATGAGGGGGGTTTCAAAACGTAAAAAAAAGGTTCACTTTGGATTATCAAAAACTTTTTTGCGGGAAATTTAGAAAGTATCTCAATTTGACTAGAAAAACGAGTTCCAAACTCAAAATGGCTTCTAGTTTCCATATATGCTCGATTTTGTAAAGATTTACTCCAAATTTTCCAATTCCAGATCCAGGACTACATTTTCGTGTATGATTCGTTGTCAAAAAATTCATACCGTATTTCCTCTAATAAACGCCCCCCCCCTCGTTCAAAATCGTGTTCTTGGCATTGTGTTTTTGACCCACTTTTTGAATACTTCTCTTAGTCAAATTACCCCTCATTTTGTAGCCAGTGAGATGAGCTACAAAATGAGGGGTAATTTGCTTGAGAGAAGTACCGTATTTATTCTAATTAGGCCCCATGGGGCCTTATTTTTCAACCCCCCTCCAGGGTGGGGCCTTATTAGAGACTGGGGGGATAATAGAGACTGGGGCCTTATTTTTGAACACTTAAGAGCAAATTTTTCATCAATCTATAAAAAACAAATTATAATTCCTAGGATACATCGCTGTCTATTTCATTTTCTTCATCTTGTTC
The DNA here is from genome assembly GCA_004194705.1 of Ditylenchus dipsaci. NCBI lineage: Eukaryota > Metazoa > Nematoda > Chromadorea > Rhabditida > Anguinidae > Ditylenchus > Ditylenchus dipsaci. The sequence goes on from SADC01001343.1 coordinate 22,330, forward strand.
CAGATCAATTTCTTCGAAGATCTCTGCCAATTCTTTGAAAAGAAAAGAAATGATAGAGACCCCGCCTCATAAGTGAAAACACTAACTTGAATTTACTGAGCTGCTCTTCCTGTTCCATCCATTTGCGAACACACTTCCGATCAACATTGTAGCGCTTGCTGGCGGAATTGATTGACTTGGCCTACTTTGCATAAGCGACCACCTCGAGCTTCTTCTCAACCGTATAAAACTTTAGCTTCTTAGCATTGCCATCCAAATCGATTTGCTCAAAATCGCTCATTCTTAATTTCCTAAAATAAATTTGATGGATAAAAATAAATGACAGATGAAAGCGAAAAAACTTGGAAGACAAATATAAATACGAGCTTTCAAGAAATTCAATTCAAACAGAAAGAAAAGTTTCGCACAAGACTTATTATTTCAGGATTTTTTTCCAAACCGGTGTAGCAAATCGGGCTTAGGGTGGGGGCTTATTAGAGACTAGGGCCTTATTTTTCAACCCCCCTCCAGGAGTGGGGCCTTATTAGAGACTGGGGGGATAATAGAGACTGGGCCTAATTGGAATAAATACGGTAATCAAAAAGTGGGTCAAAAACACAATGCCAAGAACATGATTTTGAACGAGGGGGAGGGCGTTTATTACAGGAAATACGGTATTTCAATGTTTTCGATGCGAAAAAAGTTTATTTTAACGTTTAGCCTTGTATTTTAAAGTCTGGACTTTTAATTGATCTGCGATTTTTGAAAAGAAAGTTGAAAATCTGATATTTATGATCTACATCTACTTTTTGATTTCACGTCGAATGAGTGGATCATGAAAAATTTGCAAAAAATTAAAAAATCAAGGTGCTCCCTATTTGAAAACATTCTATTTTTTTCGAATATCGACTCAACTCGAATATTCGAAAAATTATATGCAAATATAACGATTTTCCGAGGCGAAGCCGCGAAGTCTTTTTCGAATATCGAATGTCAGTCGAATCGAATATTCGAAAATTTCGAATATTCGACAACCCTATGAGTAAACCTTTTTTCACGCTATGAAAAACCGTGGGGTTGGTCTTCTATTAGCGAGAATACGGTATAAAAAGTTACAGTTGACGCTTGACATGAATACAGTTGACGCTTGACAAGCACCAGGGGTGGGAAACGAAAATCGGAACAAAATTGAAACCGGTAGTCATAAATCGGAAGAAAAAAGTGACGGCAAGACTACTCACTCTTAAAACTGCCCAAAATCAATTTTGATGACAGTGAGACGGTATAGATCTAATACAGAATTTTATGGAGAACGAATTTCACTTTTATGCCTTGATCCCCTTTTAACCATTGGTAACAAAGTACCGAAAAATACCAGTTACCGGTATTAATAAAAACAAACAATAAAAACAAAATACCGGTATTTCGCCCGACACTAATTAAAAAGCAATTCTTTGGTATATAATGTCAAAATCACGATTTCTTCTTGATCCAGGGCAAGGCCCCCTGTGGTGGGCCTTGCCCACCTAGAGGTCATCCACAGACCAGGACCCAAACAACAGGGGACCAACCAGAGATCGTGATTTTAACATAACATACCGAAAGACTGCTTAAGAGAGTTTTCGAGGGTTCATTTGACTGAGTTTCAGTCAAAGCTGACCAAATTGGTCAATTTTGGGGTGTCGTTATATCGAGGGTATCGTTATATCGAGGTATCGTTGTATCGAGGTATCGTTGTATCGAGGTTGACTGTATTCAAAAATGACTGCAAATTTCTGAAAAATGCCAGCAAATCTCAAATGACCGTAAACATATGAAAAATGACCGCAAATCTTAATCCTTATTGTTTAGGCCATTTTCAGCAACCATTTAGGAGATATTTTAGCTCTAATCGACGCAGAATAGTCAATTCACTTTAACGAAAAATTCAAAATACCGTATTTCCTCTAACAGAAGCCCGGGGATTCTATTTTATGGATGCCCTCCAGGGGGCTTATATTAGAGGGGGGGGGCTTTTATATTTGGATGACCTCCAGAGGGGGCTTATATTAGAGGGGGCTTATAATAGGAGGGGGGCTTCTATTAGAGGAAATACGGTAATTGAGATTGACCTAGGACAAAAAGTTATGGCTTGATGAAAGTAACCAAAACCACAGGGGCGACCAAGGCTTTTTTGGTGAATTTCGATTTGCCTTGGGTGACCAAGGCAAATTTTCACGGGATCACAGGTTCGAATTTTTTTTCTCAGCAAACACCATTTTTCTCTGAAAATAGAAAGGGGGCACGTGCCCCGCAGAAGGAATTTCGTGCTCCGACCAGTAGTAAAAAATGAGACTAAAATTATTGGCTCCTAAATTGTCTAGTCAATGCATTGTTGAAAGGCTCTTAATCGCTAAAAAATACTCTATAACAGATGTTTTCAAAGTTCACGGTTAATGAATATTTTTCCAAGTGTACGCAGCATATTTTTTGTGTTTTCACACAAAAAAGTATGACTGTCACTAATACATAGAAAACAGCTGAAAAACTATTTTTGTTATTAATTATTAAAGATTGGCATTTTCACCCAAAAAGTGTAGTTTAGAGCACCTTTAGTATTTTCTCAGAAATTGAGCATAAGTCTTTTTCTCAGCCCACACTACAATTGTTTTTATGAAAATTGTGACGAGCATTTTACATAAAAACTTAAAACAGCAATAACAATAGTCGCCTGTCTGTAAACAAGATTGCAGTACAAGGCGTAAGAATTACGAACCTTTACACAGTGTTTGGTCGATGTTTGGTGGTGCTTTTGGCCCCTTTCGTGACATTTTTGGCGTTCTGCCATATGTTCTGTTTGAACGACCTGCGACTCGCTACAAATTGTGACTCGCTACAGTTTTTTCAAATTGGCGCGTTTTGGTGCTCAGTCTGGGACACACGTTTGAGCCCGCCCTAACGTGCGCTGACCTACCCTTGCCTAAGCCTAAGGCCTAAGTTAAAAAAAAGTTAAAAGAACATGCAAAAAAGAGTCAAAAATGAAATTAAAAATTCAAATTTGTAGCGAGTCACAATTTGTAGCGAGTCGCAGTTTTACCGTTCTGTTTTCGCCACTTAGGCTTAGGCATCCAGAGTCACTTTCGAGTGATTTGTGTCTAAGGTATGTGGGTGTGCGCATCTCAACTCCAAGCCCCCAAGCCCCGAAGGGGCGCAGGGGGCTTGGTAGGTTAGAGATGCGCGCACTCACTCACCTTAGACATAATTCCGAGCAAGACTCTTGATCAAAAATGCATATAGAGTCTCTTTTTGCCCAGTCTCGTGTTGAAAAACATGGTAAAACAGACATAGAGTCGAAATTTCAAAATAAACCAGAACTCAAGTTCTTATTGACTAGAACTCAAAAATAACGTCTTTTTTGAAGTTCTGAGGCGATTTTGAGTCGATATAAAAAAATCTATATCTGTTCGGCATCCTGTCCTGTGTGCAAACCTAGTCCTATTCATATATCAGAAATATAATTTTTTGATATTTTTGCAGTTCCCAAAGTGGGATGCATGCAAAGTACAAGCCATATCAGTGTCTATTTGCGGCAGGCGCACGCCTATCTATCAAGCCTCCCACCTAGTTTGACACACACCACCTAGGCCCACCTATATATCCACAGCCTTATAGAGGAAAGGAAGGTGTTGTGATCGATGCCGATTTTTCTTTGAATCATACAAACAAGCTGTTATTTTCTTTTGCATTTGACTTTTTCGATGTTTTGCTATTAGAGTTTTAGAATAAAATTTTTTATCTCTCTGTTCATCACTATTTTATTTAGATATTTTTGGATAAAATCTTCATACCAACTCCTTGCAAATGAGATTTTTAATTTAGTTGTCTATCCTAGAAATGGATTTTTTGTTTGATAAAAATTGGAATTTATCGACCCTCAGTTTATTTGATTATAATATTTGTACCACTTCAGTTTACATATGACTTTTTACGGGCAATACTTTTTTTGTTAAAGTTCACTTCTTTTTGCATCAAATCCACTTTTTAATGTACTAACCCTAATTTTCTGTCTAACACCAACCAAATTTTGCACAATTTGTGAGAATTCAAATTTATAGTCTGTAAATGACTTGGATTGTCCAGAATCCCACTCCGGAGTGGCCAAAGCTTCTGAAATTTCGTTTTTCGGGGTTTGCTAAAAGGAGGTTTGCGAAAATTCGATTGGGCGTACCAGAACGCCAGTCCGATGGGCTTAATCGCTCAGATTTCAAGGTTTTTGGTTTTGAGTGGTTCAGGGTGGAATTCTAAGCAATTAAGCCCATCGGATCGTAATTTTGGCGCTACTTCGATATTCGACATGAGACAATTTTGCCTAGAAAAGCAATTAAAGAGAGACAAAGGGTTGTACAGGGAGGGAAAGGGACAAAATAGGGGCTAATTTAGAGGGCCACTTCAGGGCCCTTTAATGGGGGCCCACTGGTTAAAAAAATAAAGATGTTGAACATAGTTTTGAATACTGGGGCCTACCGCATCAATAAACTCTGGTAGGCTTGTTTTTTTCATGCATCCAGAGTCACTTTCGAGTGATATACAAGTTCCAAAAATGGGGTAGAGATGCGCACACCCACACACACAAATCACTCGAAAGTGACTCTGGATGCATAAAAAACCATGCATACCAGATATTGCGATATGTTTATTTATGCAGTAGGCCCCAGCTAACAAAACTATGTTCAAATCCCATTGTTTTTTTTGTCTTTTAACGATATTTAGGTACCCTTTTGAGTTTAATTAGCTTGGGGACTGAGGCAATTGGTCAAACTATGGTAACCAATGTTTTAGAAAATCTGACTTTTTGGTGCGGAAATTACTAGGTAACAACTTTTTATCGTTTTTAGCGTATAAAAATCAATTAGGAGACGTTTAAACACTATTCCCAGTTAACCAAAAAAATCCCCCCTTCCCAGTGCACAAGTGCCACAATCTCAGCTTTAAAACGGTGTCAAAACATCTGACAGAAAAAATTTTAAAAAAGGTATGTGAAGTTAGTGTGAGGCAAAGTGTGAGGTGTTAGTTTTGAAAACACTGCAGTTAAGTCTGTTTTCAACTGTAGAATTTCTCTTTATTTAAGTTTGACTGTTTAATCATATTTAATTGATAAAATCTCATATCTCAGTGTTACTTACCGGCATTATGGCAAGTTACCGGTAACTTACCGAAAATTTTCACTTAGCTGTCGGTATCCCAACCCAAAAAGGCCTGCAAATCATTTTTTCAGTTCTTAGAAAAAATTGACTAAATTTTGCCTTTTTGTCGTATGCAATTTTTCAAACAATTTTTTGAGTTGGGGAGTTAGGGCCGAACCGCTTTTGTTGTGGCTTCTGAACAGGCCTGAATCCTAATGTAGATACTAGTCCAGCTAAATTAAACACAGTTTTCACCTTAACTTTTTGTAGAAATTCCGGGCTTGACACTTGCGCTGATTTTACAAAAGGGATGTATTATTTGTTACTTTGTAAAAACCTTTTGCTACTATTTTCTGTCATGAGCTTGAATTTGAACGAGACACTTGCACGAACTGCATCACCTGAGAATACGAGTGTAATGTTAAATAAACCTCAACTCGTAAGTGTATATTAATATTCCTTAAGGCCACACCACTTTTAAAAACGCTGAAATTTCGACGCTACTTTTTTTGAACCTGTTCAAAATCTATCATTTTCACCTTTATTTGATTTCAAAAGAGCTAAAATTTAAAAAATAAAAAATTTAAGCTTGGGAACAATTAGATATTAAAATAATTATTATCTTGAGGGGAAGTCTGTCTTGAGGTTTATAAATTTTGCTCTTCTAACTATTCAACGCACTGATCACGTTGTTTAGGCTAAATTTGCATATGTAACAATCATTTTTTATACAGGGTGTCCCAACAAAACTAAGGCATTTTCATTAAGGTTGCTGAATAGTTAACTCTTGCAATAATAATCTCGAGAATATTCTCAGATTTTTAGGAAAGAGCACTTTTAGGCTCTTTTATAAGGATTGTGCACGCATATTCTTGAGAATATTCTCGAAAAATGTCCTGCTTGTTAAATTCAGCAACCCTAATTTTTACGAACAAAGATTTTGTGGCATTGTGTTTTTTTCAAATTTCATAAACATTTTTTTTAAAGTTGACCACTTATTTTGTAGCTGACATTCTTAGCTAAAAAATGAGTGATAAACTTTAAAAAAAAAATGTTCATAAAATTTATAGAAAAATGCCACAGAATTTTCGGCCGGAATGCACAATTGTTCACTGGCCCAGAATGGCCCCAAATCATGTTTTTTCGACGGTTCAGCATCTAAAACGTGAAGAAAATATGTTTCTAGGGCGCGGTCGACCATTTTTGGAAAAAAAAATTTTTGGCCAAAATTTGACTTTTTGCATTGGGTGACCAAAGTAAACCATTTGGAGAAGGTACCCAGATGTCCTATTAATTATTTTTTACCTTGTTTTTTTTCACTGGAGCTACGCAAGAAGAGACTTTTTCTGCATTTATGATGAAGAGTACTTCTCGGAATTATGTCTAAGGTAAGGGAGTGTGCGCGCATCTCTAACCAACCAAGCCTCCCGCGCTCCCTTCGCGGCTCGAGAGTCAGAGATGCGGGAAATAGAAACTACCGCATAAAAAAACTTTGGTATGCCCCTTCGAGGGCGCAAAGGGCTTGGAGTTGAGATACGCACACCCACATACCTTAGACACAAATCAGTCGAAAGTGACTCTGGATGCATAAAACATGTAAGCATACCAGAGTTTATTTATGCAGTAGGCCCCAGTTAACAACACTGTGTTCAAATCATATCTTTTTGAGGTGTTCAGGTGCCCCTCCAAGTGGATTACCTTGCTCCCCAAAGCAAAAAGTCAAATTTTGGTCAAAAAAAGTTTTTTTCCTTAAAAATGGTCGGCCGCGCCTTAAAAACATGTTTTCTACACGTTTTATATGCTAAAACGTTGAAAAAACATGATTTGGAGCCATTTAGGGCCAGTGCGTAATAGTTCAATTTAGCCAGATTTCGTTTGAAAAAATGTTTTAGCCTTTGGGCTAGACTCAAAATTTTCAAAGACAAAAACAAGACAAAATGACTTTTCTTATCATTCTATTTACTAAAGATAAAGCCACAAAATAAAAAAAAAGATTCTCAAAAACTTACCGAATTTTAAAACTTGTGACGAAAACTTTTTAAAAAAAACCAACACGAATTTTTAACTAATTGATTGAGTCGAAAAAATTCAGGTGGACTTGAAGAACATTATTCGAGAAGTATTTAAAGATGTGATTCAAAAGAAAGATGGAAAAGCGGAACCTAAAAACAAAAGTCTACTACATCTTCATCTTCTGAACAGCAAGATCAATTACAGAATAAGTAAGTTCTTTACGGCTCACCACAAACCAAGGCTAAGTGGCCGCCTTGAAAACCGAAAGGCTCACTAAATCAAAGCTCCATTAAGACTATAGAATCTTGAACAAGCTCAAAATCAACTTTAAATTACCTTTAGATGTTTAAACGGGATGGAATCAGAAAAAAAATTGTTTCAAGTTTGTAAATGATCATTTCTGACCAAAAATCTTTTGCCTTGAGGGATTTGGCATTTCTTTAGTTCACCCCTTCCAGTCACCCCCCCCTCCCCGCATCAACGCCTTTTCAAAACGCCCAATTTTGTTCGGTTCGATTTGCCTGCTGCAAAGCTTTTTGTCACACAATTTTACATAGGGTAACACTTTAATTGACCCCCTCGCAAGGCGGACCATTTTTTGTAAAGAATTTTTAAAAACCGATTTCCTATTCGTGTTTCTCGACCCCCATTTATCCGGGAAATAGTTAACAGATTCTGTGAAAGTGAAAAAAAAGTTTGGTTTGCTTTGGTCCCCGAAAAAACCTTTGGTTTGCAAATGTTAAAACAGACAATACTTTTTTGTGGGACGCGACCAACTCGCCAACAAAAGATCGCCAACGGCAAGTATCGCCAACGGTGAAACTCGCCAATGGCAAAAAGTCACCAATGAAAAAGTCGCCAAAGAAAAACTCGCCAACGCAAAAAAACTCGCCAACGCAGAACTTGCCATTGTGAAACCCACTAATATACATTTTAAATCTTTTTCAGGAGTTTTTAAATTTTTTTTTGCAAAAGGATACATAAATTTATTTCGTTTGAGAATAAGTATGTCATGTGGAAATACAATAACAAACTACATTGATTAAGATAGCATATTAAAGCAAATAATACCGTATTCACTCTATTAACTCCCCATGGGGAGTTATTTTTCAACCCTCTTCTAGGCGTGGGGAGTTATTAGAGGGTGGGAGTTATCAGAGGGCGGGGAAAGCATGCATACCAGAGTTTATTTGCGGTAGGCCCCAGTATTCACAACTATGTTCAACATCTTCTTGTTAGTGGTCCCTGTGTTATTAGTTGCCCCTTTTACTCCCTTCCCCTCCCTATACAGACCTTGTATTTTTTGAAATTCAAAAGGCGCCTATTCAAAAGTGGGAACGGGAAGTGGTCAAATAAAGTCTAGCTTTACATAGTAAATACGTAAGAACCCATAAACCCCCCCCCCCTCGCCCTAAATAACTGCCTTTTTGAGGCGTTGGTTGTGGTATATTACAGTATCGCCAGATTTCCAATATTAGTTGTTCATTTCTTCTAACCCAACTTTTTTTCTGCAGATCAAAAAAGATGACCTACCAACAATGCAACAACTCGAAAAAAATGAAAAAGAGTTGCTTAAACACTTATTGGAATTGGAAAAGCGCATTCCTGATCAAGACATAGCCAGGACAACGATGGAATCTGCCAAATATTTTATTGAAAATGCTAAAAAATTGCGTGAGAGCATAACGGATGATGGTGAGGTCAACCATGTGGGGCGCCTCCACATGGTGCTAAGGATTTGGAAAGGAATAGAAGTTTTGTTGTCTTAAATCTTGCTGAATCTACCAAAATCAAGGTAGTAAAAAGTTGATTCAGTAGGTAATAACGCCTGGCTTGAACATACCGTATATGCTCTAATAATCCCCCTCCCTCCTCTAATAATACCCCTCGACTTTAAGGACCTATATGTCAGCCTAGGGAAAACATTTTGCATACCTGTTTATTGCATTTTCTTAACTCCAACGAGCTTTACCTATTCCGCTTTTTAGATTTTTCAATTTACACCCAAAAATTTCAAGATTGACCCAAAATTTTTAAGATTTCGAGAGGTTGAAAAATAATCCTCGGGAGGTTTATAGAGCATATACGGTAGTTCACTTTTTTTGTAGAGATGGCATCCGGAATTTCGGGATTTGGTACTTGTGCTGTTTGTCAAATTTTTTTTAAAGTGACACAAAAACATATCCTATGCTACTTTTTCTGCTTAACATAATAAAAGAAACATTTCTGAACAATTTTCGATATAAAAGTTTATACTTTTGACTTCGATTCCTCGATGGTAGATAGTCTAATTGGCTTGAGTTTACAATCCCCCCCCACGGGATTGTTTGGTCAAAAAAGGCGTATAGAGTCTCCTTTTGCCACGGCCCAGTTGAAAAACATGGTGAGGCAGTCGAAGAATACAGATATTTAAATTACTAACGTTCTGACATAAAAGTGGCCCTCTTTTATTCCCTTCCCCTCCCAATACAGCCCATAATCCCTTTTAAATTCAAAAGGCGCCAATTTGAATTTTTCAAATTTTGACTAAAAAACCATGATACCTAGGGTTGACGGCGGTCGCGGTGCGGTCTTTTTTGGAAGGCTGTGTTAACACGTCGAGTACGCATTCTGCGACCTGTGCAGTTAGACTCAGAATTTCAAAAAGCTGGTCATTTCTATATTATAAACTATGGGTAGTTTGATAATTAAAAGTGGCTCAAAAACACGATTTTTAAAAGTTGTCATTTTTGAACATTTTCTCATTATTCTAATAACCGTAACTAGCACTTTTTGTGATCATTGATTCTCGATTTTGTAAATATTTTGAAGCCCATTCCAAGGGCTTTTAAAAAACATATTGCACGCCTGTAATGTTTCTAAATTCTAAATAACATTTTTGAAAATATTAAAAATTCCATTTTTTGAAAATCGAACTTTTTACGAATTTCGGCTCGAAAACCTACTTTAGAGCACATGTCAAAAATTGAAATTTTGCGCCATGTGAAAGAGTGATCAATTTCACTCCTGGATGTGACCTTAGTTCGTTTTTCGTCTGATAAATTAACTCAAGAAAGTGGCGCCAATTTGAAAAAAAGGGAATTTCTAATATTGAATTTTTAAAGGATACCTGGCTCGGTTTAGTATTTGTGAATATTCCAAGAAATGTAAACTGCAACCGTCGGGATTGTAAACTGCAACCGTCTAATTTTAGGTATTTTAGGTACACAAACAGCACAAGTACCGGGATTTTACTTTCGAACGCATTTTCGACCCACTTTTCAACGAACGTGGATAACTGAAAATTTCACAACCATTAGCTACTTTATATTCCTCTATCTATTGATATTATTATATTCTATTATCATATTTTTTGACTCTACCCAGTTTGCGCCCAAATTGTTTGCGCCAAAAGTCGTTATAGCCAAAACCGTTACATATTAATTATTAATTAGCTTTCTACATATGGTTTTTCTAAGTAATTTCATGAATATTCTCATTTACAAGTTAATACTTAAATTGATGTCAGAGAGAAGGGCTACATTTTGAGCGGTAGGGTCACATTTCATTTCGACATTTCATTTCGCAGCTTTTATGGGGTCTGAAAGGTATTTTTTTGAAAAATATTTCAGTCGAAATTGTTTTTAACGCTTTTCAACCCTTTCCTTCAACTTCTATGTCTATTTTAAGGAAAAATGACTAAAATGCAAGTTTTCCTAATTTTTTGGAATTTAGTCGTTTTTTCAAGAAATTGATTTTTTCCGAAAAGCCATATCTCAACATTAGATCTTTAAAAAACATTTTGTAACATAGGTTTTGTAGCTCTTGAGCTGCGCTACAATATGATGCTAAGAATTATTGTCACCTTTAATTCCTATCAGTTAAAGTAAAAAATACGTATTCAAATACATATTCGTTACTTTTACTGATAGAAATTTAATTAAGCTTTCAAAGGTGACAATAAATTCTTAGCATCATATTGTAGCGCAGCTCAAGAGCTACAAAACCTATGTTACAAAATGTTTTTTTAAAGATTCAATGTTGAGATATGGCTTTTCGGAAAAAATCAATTTCTTGAAAAACGACTAAATTCCAAAAAATTAGGAAAACTTGCATTTTAGTCATTTTTCCTTAAAATAGACATAGAAGTTGAAGGAAAAGGGTTGAAAAGCGTTAAAAACAATTTCGACTGAAATATTTTTCAAAAAAATACCTTTCAGACCCCATAAAAGCTGCGAAATGAAATGTGACCCTACCGCTCAAAATGTAGCCCTTTTCTCTGACATCAATTTGAGTATTAACTTGTAAATGAGAATATCCATGACATCACTCAGAAAAACATATGTAGCAAGCTAATTGATTAAAAATGTAACGGTTTTGGCTATAATGATTTTTGGCGCAAACAATTTGAGCGCAAACAGGGTAGAGCCTATTCTTTGAATTTTATTTCAAACTTTTCCAAACCAGCCGAAAGCACCCTAAACACCCTGTGAAATATTCTAGACCAGAATTTAGGATTGTTTGTAGTGAGAAACCGCTAAAAAAGTTTCATTCCTGTTTGGCCATCTACCTGGGATTTCTGATCGAACAGGGGGTTATACCCTCAATACCCTGGGTTTGTGCCTCAGGTATATATACCCCTGAAAAAAGGGTATACGGGGTTATCCATACCCCTGTTCATTTACTACCAAACAGGGGTAAGTACTCCGGGATTTCCTACCCGGGTGGAGTATATACCCCTATTCATTTACTACTAACCATTAATGAATTGATTTAAAACTGGTCACTTTTTTCAAACTCATCAAATACCAAGGCTGACTTCCTCCAGCAAACTCTTTAATATCTACTTCCCGGAAATCATTCAGTGCAGTTTGACAACTAATTAAAAAGCTGAGATACCACGATACTCGAAAAATACTAACAATACTTTTTAGAAAAAATGTCAATTCAATGTCAATTTTGCTTTTTCGTGGCACATATAGCCGATAAAATAACACGACTTCTGGGAAAACTGCTTCATTTATTTATTCTAAATGGATCAAATTTAAAATAACCCTCTAAAGTCTGTAATCTCCATCTAATTTCTGAATTTCCCTTATAATTTTTTAAAACCTGGTTTTCTCGGCGAATACCTCAATGACTTTTTATATTTTTTGACCTGCTTGTATCCCTACTATTCTAGTTTCTAATACTAGTTTCTATACCATACTAGTGTCACATCCTTTCTGAATCTTTATTTTTTCAAAAAATGCTCTACAGTCGAGTCTCGATTTAGTGCATACCCCTCAAGTTCGTTCCCGCTAGGGTCTGACGCTGTTTTCGAATCCACTTTTTTAATGTTTTAGCAAAAGGGATAATGTGAGAATTACTAGTTTTTCTTAATCATTCAGCATCCGAGCGCTTGGAAGAAGACATTCAGAGCGTAACCACAATACTAGATGCCAGCCAATTGGAAGCTAGACCAATTACTCTCTATCGAGTTGAAAAATCAGATACGAGCTCCAAAACCACCTCTAAAGGCCCCAGACCTATCAAAGTGGTAATGCCGACCGCAGTATTTAGACGCAAAGCAGTGACTGGTTACCACGAAAATTATAAAAAAAATCAAACTAATCAAAGGCTTCGAAAACTCGTTATTAGACGATGGTTGAACAAGGAGCAAAGAGATCTAATGAAATCCCCCGAGCTGAACTGAAAAGGCGAAAAAAGTAGGAGAGAAAAATTTGGTGATTCGAAACTTCAAAGTGGTCTCAGCTGACGGCAGCAATAAGGATGAAAGGAGGATGAACAAGAAAAAACTATTCAGAAAAAGGCGACGGAGTTCAACAACCACGAAGTAGAGGGTCCAAAAATTAGTAGTCCTCCAAGCAAAGCAGAAGATAAAGACACAAGTTCATCCAAAAACACAAAATAGCCCAGAAGACAATTAGCAAAAAACCGGTTATTGAAAAGGTGCAACACATCTTTGATATATTTATGAAATTTTTATGGGTTTGGGCACCACTTATTTACTCAATGTTTATGTCATATCATAGTATAAAAGTTACAAGGTGGACTGGAGCCTTATTGACTTCAGAATTTAATTCATCGAACTATAGCTGGCTTATTCAAGCATTACTGCTCATCTGAGCCTAACTCATTTGCGCCCGCCTCACTTTCTTCGGTATTTTAGTTCCCGTCCGCATGGCGAGTTATTTTGTTCCTAAAAGAGACGATTATAAATTTTTCAACAGGTTCGAGTCTTGTTGGTAGCAAACATCATTTTCTTGATATAAGTCTCGAAGATGTTGGTGTACGGCCATTTAGCCCCGTTTCTGTTTTGGCTTCGCTTAGGCGCAGGTTGTCCTAAGTATATAAATTTTCTAATACGTTCCTGAAACTACAGAAAGGTAAGAAAACCATGTTGGTGGCACGTTCATTATAAAAAGCCCCTTTTAAAAAAATACCCCACATAGATGAATAGGCTGTTTACGAGTGAGGATTGTTGAATTCACAGTTTACCATCGTGAGCAAGGCCTTACCCAGGTACAACACCCCAGTAACCATCAGGCCTGTGCGATCCTACCGAGGAATTCTTCGTAGATACCTGGGCACAGATACCACCACCTAGGCAACACTGCAGAATACTTTTAGCGCCATTCGGGAAAAGCCACTTAGGTACACAGATTCACCTAAGTATATAAATTACGGATCGATAAGCAATAAAGCATTTGTGAATTCTACAAATCAATTACAAATCTGCTGGTCAAATTACCACAATGACTTGGTTAAGTAAAAACAAATAAGTTTCCTGCTGGAATTTTATTGGTGCACCGTGCAGCTAGAAGGACAGCGACCATAGCCTGGTCAGACAATACAAAGACAAGACTGGTACAAGAGATTCTGAAGACAGAGATTCTTGATGTTCCACTTCTTTGACGACCACAGCGGAGAGCAGTAGAGGGCACCCACATTCAGACCATCCTGGATTTTAGCATCGGCTGCTTGAGGATTGAGAACTGATCCACCACTGCATGCCTGCGGCTGGCATGAAGACGAAGGACTGGTTGTCGCACTTGCAGAGACAGCTGGAGCAAGAACGCTGAGCATCCAGAGAGGGGGCCGATTCGTATTCGCGCTTTTCGTATTTGACAAAATTCGTATTCGCAGAACGTATTCGCAAAACTCGTATTCGCATTTTTCGACCCACTTTTTGTAGTCTACTATTTTGTGAGTTACCACTCCTTTTGAAGCCAGTGAGATAAGCTACAAAATGAGTAATAAATTTCCCAAGAGCAGACTGCAAAAGTGCATCAAAAACACAACGCCAAGAACACAACTTGAATTCTGCGAATACGAGTTTTGTCAAATGCGTGAAGCGCGAATACGAATCGGCCCCCTCCAGCATCCCACATTCTTGACATCCGGGACTAAGCAATCGGCTGACGAGAGGATTGGATTCCATAATTCCACTGGTTGCTGCGACTGACGGCGATTGCTGAAAGGCATGAGGCTGGTCGCTGATTTCCTTGGCTGACTTGACCACGGCAGCACCACCAGACAAAACTTGCTTGATTCACCGGCACAGCGGAGCGCGAGCTTGAAGCGATGGACGTCATGGTACGGCGAGCCTTGGAACTGTATGACCCTAGCATGATCACCAGAGGTGTCGTGACGAAGCGATGACGCTAGTCGGATCACTAGAAAGCTGGTCAAGGACATCAATCAATTTAATTGAGACAAAGCTGGTTTATAATTCTGGTCAAATGACTTCTTGAACTTAGAAATCAAATCTGGCTTGATGCCATTATCAATCATAAACTGAATGGCTTTATGAATCTGGCTTTGTCCATGACTATGACTGGTTAAGCTAGAGTCACGACTAAACACTACGAGAACTAACCTTACTTTGAGGAAGAACTTGAGCAGCTTGACATAACCTAAACCAGAAATAATATATGATCCAGTTTTATCAAGACTGCTCCTGGTGTAATTAATTCTGGTTAAGACCAAAGCTAGTTTGAATTCAAATATAATACTGGTTAATTGTCCCTATATTGTGTTCCCTATGAACACTAACCCTGGTTAGGACAAATACTGGTTGTTAACGTTCGGGCGAGTCCTTACACCTATCACCAGCCACCAGTGCGACCCTGCACCGTCTGACCGACGACGAAAGGCGAAAAGACCCCCGACTTTTCGCAAGAGTCCTTACACCAGGAACGCCAATTGCCACCGACGACCTGATATAGGGACCCTTTCCTGGTTTTAAGAGCTGGTATGAGATGTAGATACCTAGAAGACTGGGTAGCAATAATCAGAAGACTGGTGTTTAAATCTGGTTGCGCTAACTCTACCGTATTAACGGCAGCCTACCACCCTACGAAAGTGTTAGCCACCAGTAGGAGAGCACACCCTACAAGCTATCTGTTTAGAAAGCTGGTATGTATGTCAACTACTGGTTATTAAAATTTTCCTATCACCCTCGCCACCGGTTCTCCCTGGTTATCAGATGACACGAGCTTTCTATCACCCGTGCCACCACTGGTATGTATGACTATAAGACTGCGAGACATGAATGTCCCTAGTCAAGTCAAATCTGGTTAATAATTAATTCTTTCTAACCTACTTTTCTCCTGCACTTCCTGACATCTGGCTTACGCATCCATCCCCAAGATCCAAACAGCTATCCCATTTTCGATGCAGGAGTTTACAACTGTTCACACACGAGAGCGCCTACCAGCTACCGTTGGAAGGGATCTGGACTGAGATGAAGGCCTGCTTGACTGAGACTGGCTTGTACTGCTGCTGGTCGGAGAAAGCTGGCCACAAGACTGATAGATTGCTGCTGATAGAGACGCTCCACTATGGTTTGATTTGCGCTGGCCACTGGATTTAGCTGAGACTGGAGAGAGAGAGCTGGCCACAGAGACTGGTGCACTCAACAGAGAGAGATTGATACGACCTGAGCTGGACGCGATTGGCTTTGACTTGTTCGGCAGGTCCAATTGCTCGCATCAGCTGGTATTTCATCTTGGAGATCATAGGCTGGTTGCAGATAGCTGGCTGATTCCATCCAAGGCATTTGAAGACTGGCTAGACATCATCTGGGACACTCTGGAGGCATGGCGCACTGGATAGCAGGAGCACTGGCTGGAGCAGTTGATTTGAAAGCTGGAAGCAGAAATTGACTGGCACAGAAGGCTATTTGGTCCAAAGCAGTAGACGACGGAGATAGCGAAGCGACGGCGGCTGCTTGACGACGGATCCCACCTATGCCACGGCAACTGGTCAGCACTATGCTCTCAGACAATAAAAATGACTAGAGCACAGTCTAGCTGTTTTCTTTAAAACCAGCTGGTGTTACCCAGTTCTGGTTATCTGCGCTCTAGCCCTACTGGTTATCTTTTTTTTTCTTTTATTTTTTTTACTCCTACCCTACTTAAGATATTGTCCAAACCCTGGGTCACTTCAGAACTTACCATCTGCCAATGGTAAAGAAAGCTGGTAAAGCCAGTCCCAATTAATCTGGTATGTGTTGGCTAACTTTGACATCGTTAGCACTCGCACTGGCTAGCATCTGGTAGTGAGCGTTACTGTATGCCTGCTCCCAAATCTGGTTAGCATTACCAAAAGCTCAGGATCAGATAATCCCACAGCTGGTACTATTAAGGCTTTCGCCCAAAGGCTGGTAAAAATAGAAAGCTAGTTAAGAAAAGTGGTGAGAAATGCTAGTTTAGAAGACTGGTGTTGAGAGAGACTTACAAAGACTCAAGCCTGGTTCTGTTCCACATCCTGGTTATCATCCATCGGCTCGTCAACGACTTCCGTAGGAAACGGCACTGGTTTGGTAGCATCGAAGAGATTCTGGACAGCACACTGAGCTGGAGTGAAACACCATTGAACTGAAGCATCCCATCATCAGATCGCTGGACTGGTTGCTTGTTTTCTCCAAAAGCTGGTTTGATTGCCGGGATGTAGTCGACGGCGAACTGGTTGAGCAATGCTGCGACTTCCTTCAAGAGACTCGAGAAAGGAGTCACAATTCTGGTTAAATAGGTCATGTCACCAATGATGAACAATCCCTGACTGGCATGACTTAAAGTATGAAAGACTGGTTTAATAACGCTGGTTACGTCATACAACGTTTGAGGCTGCTTACCATTCGTCCTACTGGTTACAAAACACAACGACTGGTGAGTTTCGAGGAGGCAGCTCAGCAAAGTACGACCTGTCACTCGACCATCCTTCAATTCTGGTTGCAACTTTTCCTGCAGAAAGAACATATCTGTACGATATGCACAAACCACAGCACCTGGTGTTGAAGTAGCTGGTATGATGGTAATTAAAAGTCTTAATCAACTGCCACGTTCTGCTGGCTGAATTGAAGATCGTATCAATGACACCATCTTTCCTGGTTATTGTCCATATGGAGCAATGAAACTGGGTAGTCCTTCCTTGCGGTCGGAAAACTAGTATTAATAAGCTGGTTATCAATCGCCCTTAAAACTGGTTTCTCTATTACCCAATACCTTCTCTGGTTTGACTGCTACCCCAAGTAGCAGCCACTGGCCTGAAGCCCTGGTTATCGCGTTCAGAAATCTGGTTGTAAGACTGGTTAGTCCTGCTCAAAAACAGAAAAAACTGGTGCTCTATGCTATCTGAGTGATGATTGACACTCAGAGTAGCATCTGGTTCCGGACTTTCACAATCATCCACCTTCTGGTAACGCGCAATCTGGAAGCTCAATGCTTCTTTGAGGTGTTTTATTTCCTCTAAAAGCATTGACTCCTTCTGGTTCTGAATTCTGGTTATGCTATGCACCGTTTCATCTACTAGTTGATTCTGGTCATGTTTTCGTAAGAATAAAATTCTGGTTAGCACCTACCTTCTGGTCGTTGACTTTTGATTCAAAATCACCGAAGTCGTTTTTAGCTGTCGCGTAGCATTCTGGTATTGTCGTTCCCATTCCATATCCTTACGCTGCAGAGCTTCTCGCATCACGTCGAACGGAACGAATCTGGTTGCTTGCGCCATCTGGTAAGCTTGATCATTTGCGCCTAGACCAAGCCCCCTGCGAAAATTTGACTGGTTACCGTACCCTCTATTGCCACGGAAGTTAGCACAAAACATGCCACCTCTGCTTGGCGTATAGAAATCTTGGTGAATAATTCCGGTTATAACCGCCATTTATTATAATTCTGGTTATACTGTTATAATCACGGTTCTGGCTATATCTCTAGAAGGACTAGACTGGCGACCTCGACACATATTGCATAGTGCCAAACTGGACACCTATAACACTGGATATGGAATGGCGGACCAATCGTCTGGCCGCAAGATGACTTCTGGTTCGTGATTCTGGATAGTAACCATTTCTGTCCAACGCCCTGTAAAGTGATCATGATAATCCACCACGGATTAACCACAACTACAGGAGGCTGAGCAGACTGATAGCTGGTGAAGAATACTGGTCATCACGATAACTATTCTGGTTATACTGGTTATCCTTCAAATCCTTTAGGCTGGTCTGAGAACGAGACTCTTTTGTCGCCAAAATCATCTCGATGTCTGGTCGGAGAAGTACTGGTAGGAGAACTACTTCTGTCCCGAATTCTGGTTGAGGATTCTTATCCCTATTTCTGGTATGATCATCTAAATTCTGGTTAAGGAAAGCCGAAGCCATTTCCGATTAAGAGAGTGTTCATTTAAACACCTACGAAGATATCCTTATCTGGGACCCCAATGCTGGCTTCTCCCGCTCATCCAAGTGCTGGCGCTCCTCTTCCTTCTGGGCTGCTTTGACGAAGCTTTCGAGATCGGAATCAACACCAGGCTGGTTCACGGCGAAGCCTCGTAGAGGAGATCCGGAGATAGGCGCTTCTTCAGTGCTCTAAATCCGCTCCCTAATCCTATCTGGTTGATCTGCCTTGTAGGCTTTTCTGGTAAGCTCGCAATCTGGTAGTAGAATTCCAAAACGGACTGTTCTTGGAATTGTCTGGTTTTATCCAACTCCTGGCTTGCTCTCATACGAATCATTTTCCGTATCTGTGAGAGACCTTAACTTCTGGATAGCTTCACTGTAATTCTGGATAGTGTTCTGGGCAGTCAGGTCATGAATTGAGTCGTAGGCCACCTTCGAGGTTATCTTTGAGCCTAGCGAGTTTCATCTTTTCAGACATCCGCTCACTAAACCATCGATCTTATTCTGAATTGTTGGAGCCACTTGTCAAAGTCCTGACCCGCTTCACCACTGAACATGGGGATATTTCTGGTTTGCATCATATACAGGCCTTCATAATCCTGCTCAAAAATTCTGGTAACCGTCCCTCTCGGACATTAAAGAACTGGTTTGCTGACTCTTTTCAGCTTGAATCTGGTTTGGATGACTGATATCATTCAACCATCTCTGACCTTATCCCAAGTCATCGGATGGAGAAAGTATCTGGTCATCTACCTTATCCGGTTCCTTTGAAAGTTGGTATCCAACCTCTGGTCATGTGGATCAAGCGGACTCATCCACAAACGCTGGCTTGAGTAGATCTACCGAGAACGTTATTAAGTCAGGTGTACCAACCTTATTGTCATTTCCCGGCAGAGCTGGATATCACTGCAAAGCTGGTTAGAGGTCCATCAGGTTCCTTGACATATGCTGATGGGAAGAGCTGGTCGCTTTATGAGATCCTGGACAGCATTCTTGGACCCAAATCACTTCTTGTGTTGAGCCATCCGAAACTCCGAATGCTTGTGACGTAGATCCTGGTAGGTCGAGATCATCGCAATTTGCCTAAATCTGTTTAGAAAGACTGAATATCCGTGTACTGATGGCAATCGACTATTCGCTCCTCGAAGTCCTCGATCACCCCAGACTGAATATTCACACTGGTTCTAAAGTAGTTACTTGTTTTCGAGTATTGCTCATATACTGGTTTTGCTGAACAAGCAAAGATGCTTGTTGTCCAGCTTTCTATAATCTCGGCCAAATCCTAGTTAGCTATCGATATCTCTGTCATTCTGGTTTCAAGCACGGTCAATTTACATATAACCGTCTCCCAATCTGATTATCACCACCGTCTGGTCAATATCTTTCGTCAGGAATAAACCCGGCTCAGAATTTCTTGATACTGGGTGTCTTTTTCGGCCAAGGTTTAAGAACAAGCCCCCCCACTCGAGTAAAGAACAAGCCCCCAAAATCAGCTTGGCCCCCCTGTTGATTTTATAAATTGAAAAAATAACAGGGGGAGCAAGCTGTTTTTTGGGGTGCTTTGTTCTTACTCGAGTGGGGTGCTTGTTCGTTACCTGTGCCCTTTTTTATTAGTCTGGTTTTAGATCTGTTGATAATATCCTCCTCTAAAGTAAAGACGGATCCAATTCTGCTTGATTCGTTCGCAACTGGTCTGACCCTCAAATGCTGTATTTGCGCGGATTCTGAGAGCATCAGAACACCGGCTGGAACCACTGGAGTCCCTTTTTTCAAAAAGTAGCGGGTCTTGTTTGTCAAGCGTGCCCACAAAGTTCCCCTCCTGAAAGACAAAGTTAGATGTGACAGAGCCGTTAGAAGAAAAAGAAAAGCTAGGTGAGGGATCTGGAGTCCTTAATGGAGTCACCTATCCTCCTGGCTATCAGACTCAAGGCTGGTTCTGGTGGAAAAATACTGGTTTTGTCATCGGCCCCGATATTTAGAAACACTTCGCTTATCCGGGTCTTTTGTACAGGGACCGACCGGCGGAAACTGATTCGCGAATGAGGAGCAAAGACTGGTGAATTTTACCTCTCAGAATTTCACCCTCTCTTTAAGGGTAGATCCGGTGATATTACAAATAAATTCTTAGCTTAAAACTATTCTTTAATTAGGTTGCGATTATCAGCAAAATCCATTGCACGTAATTTACTGTAGTAAAATATTGTCTAACACCCCTATCATACATTATCCAAATTTTTTTCGGGAAACGATTCTTTCGGGGAAATGACACTTTTCGAGGAAATAAACTTTCGGGTAAATGAACTTTTCGAGAAACGTTCCTTTCGGGAAACGATTTTTCGGGGAAATGACCGTGTCCCTTGTTAGTAATGGATAAGCCCTGAGCCTAAACCTATGCCTAAATTATGGCTAGGGTACACTCAAGTAGCGCGCCAAATCCAATATTTATTATTTTCCGCAGTTATACAACACCAAAATAAATAGACAGAATTTCTTTAAATAGCTGCAATGACTAAATATTATGGACGCTGAGAATTGATGGCTGGAACAAACGCACATCACTGCCACATGCTTGGATTTGCACGGAGGCACGAGATCTACAAAAACCTTAATTAGGCAAAACAAACAACTGCAAAAACAAACCTGACTCTTCTGGCAATCAATGAAGCACTGGAGAAACTACCCTTGAACTTCAACTTGACTGATTTCCATCCCTTGATTAAACTCTTGAATCTCTTTGCCCTCGTAGCCTCTCCGATCTTAACGTTTGAAGATTCTCTATGTTTTAAACTGCACCTACTCTCGTGTGACTCAGGCTTATCATCTATCGAAGGAGGCAGTTTCTTGACATGTCACACTTTTCTGAGCTGCACATCTATCCACACAGTCAGACCCTTGACTGATGACCTTGCCCCGATTGGCACAAAAGTTGGTAGAGACTAGCGCATACGATGAATCCCAGCATCCGATCATGAAATTTAGCAGAATAGAAAAGTCGCTTGATTCACTATCTGCCTTCCTTCGTGACAATGACATTCGCCAGAACCCAAATTCAGCATAGAAGCCAATGCAAAAGAGTCCAAGAACAACCATGGATTTAAAGCCATTTGAAGCAGACTAAAGACAAACAGAATAAGTGGTGCACAAACGCTTAGCAAAATTATGAATTCGAAAAAGTTCCACCCGTATCTACATGTCATTTTTAGATTTTTCGTAGAGCGTGTTATGAGGAAAATAAATTTTGAGAAAAGTTTCGGATTCATTTATTGATTTGGGAAAGGGGTTAGAAGCAGTCAGGAAGTTCACAGAACATGACAATTGGGTCTAATAACACCATACTAAGCACCAAACCTTAGTCTCATATTCAGTAAGTTTACAGGGTGGTCCAAGAAATTTGAACACTTTTAAACGGCCATAACTTTTTTCTAAAGCGAATTCTGGTAATCTGTAAACGCCAATCAACTCAGAAAAAATATAAAAAGGTTTTTGGGTAGATAATCAAAAACACAATTTGGCTTGGTCCCCCGTTGGTCAGGTCCTGGACTGTAGATGGTCTCTGGCAGGCTTTAAAAAAAATTTTTTTGACATCCTACATCCACATCCGGCCAAAAAAATTTTGACATCCACATCCACATCCGAACATCCGATGTGAAATTTTTGACATCCGAAACATCCGAAAACATCCGAAAAATCCCATGAAAAATCAATGAAAACATCCGCTGACATCCGATTCAAATTTTTTTGACATCAACATCCACATCCACATCCGCCGGATGTGGATGTTTCGGATGTAAACATCCACATCCGGATGTACTTCCGGATGTTTTTTAAAGCCTGGTCTCTGGATGGCCAGGGTCAAACCCACAGGGGGACCAAGCAAAATCGTGTTAATTTTACTGCAGAGTTCGAAAAAGGTCCGAAAAATTTTATAAAGATAAAAAAATTTTATAAGAGTTTCCAGATCGCCTTTTTTTAAATGGGCGCCTTCGAAATCTAATAGGCTCAATTGTTTTACCGCAAATTACTGATTGGGTGGCTGCGGACTCGATCCTGGGAACTGAGAACACGGACAATTCAGCTTTTGAAACAACTGATCTCAAAAGAAACTCATATATAGGACTACTCAGATCGGACAACTGACACATGTAACAACTGAGATGAACACAAAACTGAGCCAAAAGCGATTCAAACACAAAGAACTGGTCTTTAACAGATTCGTTTTTAGGGACAACTCATCTCAAGTGAAACTCATCTTTCGGACAATTGGGCGCGAAATAATTTGACTGTTTGAAATTGGTCTTCTATACTTTCGAGCTAAAGCTTATCTCTGTTTCGTCGGGCTCACCCGTTTATACAGTCAATTCTTTGTCTATTTGATGAATAGTCTGTCTGTGTTGGTGATGGGGCTATGTTAATAATATCTAAAATTTGTTTTTCAGATATATTACGCTATGGAGCTTAACGAAGAAGATATAGATGCGATGTTTCGGAGTCCTCAAGCGACGAAGAAGATGAAAAGCTTAGCTGATCAAAGACAGGCAATGGCAATGAAAGCATTCTTACGAAGGTCAATCAGCATGGAGTTAAAGTTCATCTCAAGTGAAAGGAAGCAAGCTGTCTTGGTTTATGATGGTACATATTTTGTCATTTTTCTTGCATTCTGAATAAAATTTTAGTTACGAACTTTACCCAATGTGGACTTCTTGATTCTTTCAACGATATCGACCAAATTCTCTACACAGACGTTACGTACAGGTGCACAAAGATGGATGTGCCAAGCGTGTATGGACTAGGGTCGCTCCAAAAAGCCAACAGCAATTTTACAGCAGGGAAACTATTGTCAGTCATAACTACGACGGAGATCCTGTTCAGTTAGCGGTAAGAGTAATAATTGATCAATTGTCAGTGGAGAGTTCTTGATGTGATGACTGACTTCGAGGTCGCTATCAGAAGTGCTGTCAGACGATACTTCGGACGTAAACTTTTAAGCAAATTTACTAATGTCATTACAAGTCATTCTATTTGGTACAAAACGAGTATATCCCAGCACTCAAACTGGTATACCCCCAGCACTCAATTAAACAACAGGGGGACCAATGCGAATTTTTTACATTTTTTGAAAATTTTATGTTGTCACAAAGCATCTCAAACTAGCGTTTGAAACGTCAGGACTGATATCAGGACTGATATATTGCAAAAGCCTACATGCCTTAGAATCACAATTAGTTCATATAAGTGGTTAAAAATGATTTCGGGGTGATTTTAGGTGTTATAACGTAGTTTGAGGTGCTTTGGAGTAGTTTAGAGTGGTTTGAGATGCTTTTGACACAACATAAAAATTTCAAAAAAGTGTAAAAAATTCGCCTTGGTCCCCCTGTTGTTTAATTGAATTGGGGTATACCAGTTATGAGCGCTGGGAGTTTTGATGCATACCATTGGAGTGCTGGGGGTACACCGGTATTTAGACTTCTATTTTTGATTTCAGAAATGTAAACCTCGATGCCGTTTCTTCATTACAACTACTCCCTGTCAAGAATGCTGAAGAAGATCAAGAGAGGCTCAGCGGACAGTATCTTTGTTGCAGCAAGCTGTGAATCAGTTTGAATGTCAACACATCCGGATAAGTCTTCCGCTATTGTGCAAGTTCGCTATTCTAACAGGTGGTGCTGCCGTGCGCAACCGTTCACAACGTAACCGGTATGCCATGATTTTTTGATTGTGATATGGATAGAAACATTGATGATTGCGGTATATTTTGCGCCTATTGGGGTTCACAAGCCCGATTATCTTGGCGCCAGGAATAATCAAGGCTGTGTAGTGAGAAGAAAGCAGTGGGTACAAGAAGGAATTCCGCCACCATCACCGACAGGAGGACTGATGCAAAACAGAAGAGGCTAAATTCCAAGCGTTGTTTCTAAAAAGTGATGTACGATGATTTGATGTAGTGTGTGTGTTTTGGGTGTCTGTTATGCAAGAATAAAGTGGGGTTAAATAGAATGAGATGATGACATCTAGTTTTTCCAATCTTTTTAGCGTAATTATATGGGCTAGACTTCTGTGGCTTATTGCGGTCGGAAAGTTAAATGAGGAGGGCTTTGTATTCGGGATTTGAAATTTTTTCGTTTGTGAAATAGCAATTTCGGTCTTAAAAACCCGATTCCCGCAAGATTTTGAGTCAAAAAAGTAGTTTGCTCCCGATTGAAACTAAATTATTTTTCTAACTACCAGGGTAAGTGTCTACTGAGTGGAACCTATCCCAGATAGGCTAGTGTAATTTAGCACAATTTAGGGCTTTTAAACTCAGTCTTTCACAAGATTTTTGGTGTAGGAAAATAGCTTGTTTATACTCTGGTACAGTTTCAATTTACGGGTCATCTCATGAATATTCACATAGAATAGTGGTATCACGTTTGAAATAGGCATAAATTCTGAATTCTGTGTGAAAGTGAACAGTCAGAAGACACGAATGGGCATGTGCAGGTTGAAAGAGTCTTTTCAAAAGACTAAGGAATGAACATAAATGACACGAAAACACAAATATCCTAATATGCCTACATTGAAACACAAAAGAATCGAATTGCCAGAAATCGAACGTTATTTGAAGTCAATTGTCCATAATTCGAAATTTTCGCGCCCAATTATCCGAAGATGAGTTTTAGTTGTGATGAGTTTGTCCTAAAAATGAATTGCACATTGGGCGGTATTTAAAGATCAGTATAATGTGATGAGTTGTCTTATATGAGTTTCTTTGAGATCAGTTGTTCAAAAGCTGAGTTGTCCGTTTCTCAGTTGTCGGGATCCGAGTCCGCAGCCACCCTACTGATTTACCCGCAAATTATTTTTTTACCCCGCAAATTTGAATTTTGAGCAAAATACTCGTTTACCCGCCAAATTACTGATTTACCCCGCAAATTTGAATTTACCCCCCGCCAAATTTGAATTTCGGTGAAATATGCAGTAATTTTGCGGGAATTCAAGATTTTATAGTCAAAAGAACTTGGATCGCTCAAAATCCCACCCCCGAGTGGCCAGAAAGCCCCTGAAAGTTGGTTTTTTGGGGGTTTTACTAAAGGGGGGGGGGTAAACTTTTTGCGAAAAAATCGATTGAGCGGAATCAGATTTCGGGTCTGAATGGGCTCAATCGCTCAAGAATTCCACCCTTAACCATTCTCAACCATCTTAAACCACCTAAACCATCCCAACTGCTCCAGACCAGTATCTAACTACCCTAAATCAGCTGCTTAGGTTGGTTTAAGATGGTTGAAAATGGTTAAGGTGGAATCCTGAGCGATTGAGCCCATCGGACCCGAAATCTGATCCGCTCAATCGATTTTGCAAAAAGTTTACCCCCCCCTTTAGTAAACCCCAAACCAACTTTCAGGGCTTCTGGCCACTCGGGGGTGGGATTTTGAGCGATCCAAGTCATTTTTGACTATAAAATCTTAATTCCCGCAAAAATTACTGCAGTATTTCACCGAAATTCAATTTGGCGGGGTAAATAAATAATTGGCGGGGTAAATAAGTAATTTGGCGGGTAAACGAGTATTTTGCTTAAAATTCAAATTTGGCGGGGTAAAAAAATAATTTGGCGGGTAAATTAGTTACAGCCATTTCTAATATGGCTGTAAGTACTTTCACCCGCCAAATTATTCTTTACTCCGCAAATATTCATTTACCCCGCCAAATCGTAAAAATGAGTATTTCTTGGTGTTCTTTATGTCGTAAAATTTTTTTCTTTGATCATCATGTAGCCCTGAATTACTAGTCTCTTATAAGCTATCAACTGACTCTTGTTGTTAAGAAAAATTGAGAATACCCGTTTTTATGAAACAACTCCTCTTTCATAAAAATGGTATTTCTCATTTTTTAACGACAAGGGGTCAGTTGATAGCTTATCAGAAACTAGAGATTCAGGCTACATGATGATCAAAAGAAAAAAAAATTTTTACGACATGAGAACACCAAGAAATACTCATTTTTACGATTGGGCGGGTAAAATGAATAATTTGGCGGGGTAAAAGAATAATTTGGCGGGGTAAAACAATTTTAGCCTTTCTAATATTTTAAAGAAAACTTGACTATGTTTACTCTCCTTGTAAAGCAAGTCCGGAGGTCAATTTGGTATCTAAAATTCATTTTTAGCGAAATAAACAAAAGCTGATTTTGAAGGCGCCCACTCAAAAAAAAGGAGATCTGGAACCCTGCTTCAACGTCATGGTTTTTAGAGAGAGAAAAACAAGCGGGCAGTCGAAAGTACGGTTGCGCACATGAATAGTTCTCACATGCACTGTACTCGGCCGTCTATTGCGATAGATCTGGTATCAGCTCAGGGGCATATCCTATGTCAACCGAAAAACATGGCTGGAGCAACACAGATCACTACAACTGCCAAACGATGTAGACAAGTAATCGGATAAAAATTTATTCCGTGAAATCCAACAATTACATACAAACATTGTCAAAGGTATAGCTACCAGAAAGATTTACAGGCCGACTTAAGCCCTGAACAAACAGTCAAGGCAATAACAAGGAGATGGCGACAACAACAACGAGAATAAATGCCAGCTTTTTCCGTCTTGACTTGGTCTTGTACTGCAAAGCCTGCTGAGCGTAAGCCTGCCCCTGCTCCACATAGAGAGCTGTTTGTCCGATATTTGCTTCAATGCTGTCGATCACTTCATCTCCATCACGAACGATTCTGGCCAGATCCTTGTAAACTTGATAGACTTCACCAACGTCAGTTTCCAGCTCGTGCAGGGCTGAAAAAGCACTACTATTTATATTAAGGACGCAACAAACCACCACGAAAAACCTGTTGACGTGTCTGTACTTCATTTAAATTCGTCTGGCGATGCAATTGGTCCATATTCGAATGACTAGAACACTAAATTGAAGACGATCTTGTAGCAGATGGAATTATATAACGACTGCAGATAAAGCAGAGCTGCAAGTTCGAAAAGTGTCCGAAAAATTTTATAAGTAACAACACTCTGAGCAACAGTGATCAATATGCAATTAGAATTTTGGGATATATTCTTCAAACGAAAAATTTCAACAAGGCAGATGACGTCATAGCTCCGATCAGTACCGACAGATGATATAGAAGGCATGAATAATACCTGAAAACAGATCTCATAAGTCTTTCACAGTTTGTTAATTAGAGCGAACCAGGAATGAATCCAAAGAGGGTCAAACCAATATTGATGAGCAGGTCAACACCACATCCGACTTCAAGAAAGACACCAAGAGGCTTAAAGGGGCATGGTCACATGTTTTTGAATTTGTCCCCGCCAATTCAAAAAATTTTCCGAATCATTGAAGTTTTATACGGATTTTTCAGCTTAGTTTTAACATAATAAGGCGTAGAATTTAATTTAGGTATAGTTGTGTTAGAATCCAAGTCGAAAAATCCGTACAGAAGTTCATGATTCGGAATTGAAATTTGAATTAGCGGGGACAAAATTTGTGACAGGTGACCATGCCATTGTTGCACAGGCGCCGGCACCCTCAGCTCCGCTAAAATTTTAGCCTAGAGAGGGCGCTGGCGCCAGCGCTGAAAAATTCCGACGCCCATTTTGTAAAAAAATATTTTTTTGCAGTAAACACAACACATCCTGCGAAATGTTCGATATTTTGCTCAACACGCAAATTATATTCACTTTCATAACAATTTTTAAGTAATTTAGTCGTATAGCAAGAGAATTTTACAAGTCTTTGAAAAATACGTCAATTTTATTGCCGGCGCCAGCAATGGCGCCCAAAAAATTTTACCAAAACCAGGGCGCCGGCGCCGGTTTTGGTAAATCCGGTTTTTTGTTCGCCGTGAAACGATGACCATGCCCCTTCAAAATTTCTATTGTTTTTACTGTATTTTTACGATTGAAGATTACGGAAGCAGGAGAGCGAAAAGCGCCTTGCAGATGTCACAACAGGTCAATGGCATTCTTGCTTCAGATTCAGAAAACTGGCACTGCTAGATGTTTGATTGACGAAAGCTGAGAGGATAAAAAGTATACTCGAAAAAGTGAGTGTGCTGATGAATGAAAAAGACAATCATAATTCGAGTTACAATACCAGTGCTCGAATGCATAATCGAGTTGGTACGAAAATTGGCCAACTTTTGGTCCAAAAAGTTGGCCAATTTTTGGCCAGTTTGACCAAAATTGGCCAACTTTTTGGACCAAAAATTGGCCAATTTTGGTACTGCTTTGGATCTCAATTTTTTAACAATTTTGTACAATTTTGGACCATTTTGGTCCAGTTTTATTTATTTACCAGCTTGTTAAAAAATATACACAATTTCACTGAAAATGCGAAACGCTCGACATAAAAGAAGACTAAATTGATAGTTGGCAGAGTCAACTGGCTAACTTAAAATATTGTTTTTCAGAATTTTTTTTGAAGGGGGACCGTTAAATTGAGAGTTGACTGTCTATATATGTTATATTTTATTTATATAAATTCAAGATGTAAGAAAGTAACAGATGTCATTTAGACAGTTCATTTTTTTGTATTTTTATGTATTTGAAAAAATCCTCTTTTAACCGCTTGTTTAAATATCTTTCAAAGCAAGTGAAATTTAATTGCTGTTTAAATATTGAATATATATCAATATATATATATTAAATATATATATATTTAAATATTTGCTCAAGGCTGAGATATGAGATCAATAGGGTGGGGAGTTATTAGAGTGTGGGGATTAATAAAAAAGTACAAAAGGTACAATTTTTTGTGTGGAAAAGTGTTAGAAAACAGCTTTTTATCGTTTTAAGCACATAAAAATTACTTAAGAGTCGTTTATACACGATTTACAAAAATTACAAAATGCAAACAAGATATCATTTATTGCATCATCTCTAAAAAATTTAACACAAAAAGGGGAAAGTATAAAGCAAATCAGAACAACGATTTGCTTCATACTTTTACCTTTTGTGTTGAATTTTTAAAAATTTGAAAAATTTAATTGGCGCCTTTTGAATTTTAAAGGGAATAAGGGCTGTATTGGGAGGGGAAGGGAATAAAAGGGGGCCACTTTTATGGCAGAACGTTAAAAATTCAAAATTTTGTATTCTTCGGCTGCCTCACCATGTTTTTCAACTGGGCCGTGGCAAAAAAGACTCTATATGCATTTTATGGTCAAGAGTACTTCTCGGAATCATGTCTAAGGTAAGTGCCCTTCGGGGGCGCAGGGGGCTTGGGGCTTGGAGTTGAGATGCGCACACACACATACCTTAGACACAAATCACTAATAAACTCCGTCAAATTTACCCCCTATATAACGTACCCCTCGATTTAACGTACCCCTAGAGCCGGTCCCAGGGGTACGTTAAAACAAGACTCGACTGTATCTACAATATTAATAATTATAATTGTTAAATTAAGAATCTTCAAATATCTTTTTCGGCTAAATTTACCGATAGTCCACCACTCAATTAACCTTGACCCCCACCAGTGAATCAGCTTAGGAGACCAAGGCATTTTTTTTTTCAATTTAAAATCTTAAAGTAATTCTTAAAAACAGTATATTCACACTTTTAAATTATTATTATTATTATTCAAATTGAAATCAACTGTAAGTTTTGTATTTGAATGGTATTTAAATGTTTGCTTCATTTGGCAAAAACTTTTGATTTTAGAGAAGACAATTGACAGCGTTTAAATGTTGCTGACATTCTGAGCTTTTCAACGGTATATATCATGCTAAATACATTGACGCTGCTTGGTGACTAGTAAACAAAAATAGTCAAAATCACTTTGTTGCTAACAAAAGTGAGTAAAAAAGTATGGGCAGTATCTTCCGACTTCGACATCCGACTTCCACATACTACATCCATTGGAGGCGAGCTATAAGAGAGTTGCTTTTAAATATAGGCGAGTGATAAAACCAAATTGACAAAGGGCTGCGTGGCCTAGTGGTTAGCTCGCTTGGGTTACGGTTTTGGTCAATGGTTCGGTTCTCCGCCAAAACGTCCTATTTAAAAGTTGGCCAAAAACAGGACCAAAAGTTGGCCAGAAATTGGTCAAAAAATTGGCCAAAAATTGGTACGATTTTTGGCCAATTTCCGAAATTTCTGATTATGCATTCGAGCACAGTACTTTGACTCCGCCAAAAAGTCAAGTCAAATTTGGCCTTTTGATGAAAATTTTAATTTTTCTGACATACCACAGCTATGTTCGGTTTTCGCATGCTTATTGCCAAAAAGATTTGGCTGTAGGAACTTTCGTAACAAGACAATTTCGTAAGAGCGAATTTTCGTAAGAAATTTTTTCATAAGAGCGAATTTTCGTAAGAAACTTTTTCGTAACAGCGAATTTTCGTAACAAGCTTTTTCGTAACGCGGTTTTCAGTAACATTAGTGATATGTTAAGTTGCTTTTTTTGCTTTTTGATCCTCCTTTGATGTTTCTTATAGCTTCTGTGATGTTTTGACCAAAAATAGTCAAGAAAAAAATGAAACAGTCAGAGGTGGAATCGAAACACTGGTGAAAAAAGTTCATTCCATCAACTTACCTACTGCACTATACATGCCACTAACGGGAAATAGCTATGTGTAGTATATAAT
The DNA here is from genome assembly GCA_004194705.1 of Ditylenchus dipsaci. Taxonomy (NCBI): domain Eukaryota; kingdom Metazoa; phylum Nematoda; class Chromadorea; order Rhabditida; family Anguinidae; genus Ditylenchus; species Ditylenchus dipsaci. Next base: position 53,708 of record SADC01001343.1, read on the forward strand.
ATATAAATTCTAGCTCGGAGTTTTTCACCATGCTTTTGGGTATTTCTGCTGGTCTCCTAATGGATGAAAAATCTGGGGGTCAACTAATTATCAAAATTTTCAGTCATCTGACCTACGCTTACCAACTTTTGTGCTCCTACAGTTAATAGTCATATAATTAACTGTTCGAAGTGTCAAACAGTGGCAGAAAGCCCAAAACAAATGAATCAGATGAAATCCTGAATTAGAAAAATTGATTAAAAGTGAAAAAAATTTCGATTATTTCCTCTTACGAAAGAAATTCGTTACGAAAATTCGCTGTTACGAAAAAGTTTCTTACGAAAATTCGCTCTTACGAAAATCTTTCTTACGAATTTCGCTGTTACGAAAATGTTTCTTACGAAAGTTCGCTCTTACGAAAGTTCGCTCTTACGAAATTGTCTTGTTACGAAAGTTCCTACAGCCAAAGATTTCTCACAGTAGGGGCTTTCGAATAAGCGGCGCTAGTAGCGAATACCCCCCCCCAAGCATCCGACCTTTAAAAATTGCTGTAACTACCCTTGCAAACAACAAGTTTAGGCTTAGCCTTAGGCTTGGGGGTAGGCCAGCGTACAGAAGTTGTGACTAATGAAGAGTTTGCGCACATTTTCCGGGGTCTGGGACATAAATTTGGGTACTTTTTACTAAAGTAAAAAAAGTGAAAATCGTTGGGGGGGGTATTCGCTACTAGCGTCGATAAAGCCATCACTTGTCCATAAAACACGAGAGACATCAAGGCCCAAAAACTGTCTGTGTGTACAATAGGGCCCTGCCGCATCAAGGTTTTATTCTTTTACGATCTGACAACTCCGCTCATTATTATTTTTTTATTAAAACTTTCATCTGGCATTGACGATTGACATTGAGCATATTTATGTGATTTCTTCAATCGGTCTGCTTATCAGTCTTCAGGAGGCTGCAAACAGGTGTTTTGGAGTGTTTGCAAGTCAGGACAGCCAAACACGTTGATGGCCAGCATGTTGTATAGGTCGCCCATGGAGTCTCGCAAAGACTGGAGCACTGTCTGGATAGCTTCATCTTCTTGCATTAGCAAACACTAAACCACTTCAAGATTACTCAAGATATTGTAAAAACAAAATACACTACTCTAACTATGTCATATGGTGAATAAAGTTTCAATGCCCTCCCTCAAAGTGTTTCATAGTAAATTAGAGACCGCGAAATTATTTCAGTGAGTCAGTTAAGGGCCTTAACTTAAGGCATGTGGACAAAGCTTTTTTCTGCTGCAAATGTTGTTGCTGCAAAAAGATTCTTTTGCTGCAATTCTGCTTTTTTTTTGCTGCAAAAAAATATTTTTATGCAGCAAAGTTGCATGAATCTTCACTTGGATCTAGGAGCTAGGTATCCAGGATGAAATTACCCATTATGGCCTAGTAGGAGGAAAGGCAGGAGAGAGGTACCCAGGAGGAGGGTAGCCAAGAGGGCGGTTAACCAGAAAGAGGGAAGCCAGGTAAGGGTATGTGATCGATTATTATTTATGTAATTTTTAAAATACGATAGTGGCACCGATAGGCGCCTGTTGTCCCTAACTGTAACATAATACTGGTCATTCCTGTCATCCCATAATTTTGCACATTTAAGTCAAAGAAGTCGTCTAGTAAAAATGACACATTTGTTTCTTTTGGCCACAAATTTAACATTTAGTAATCATAAACCCATTAACAATATGTCATTGGAAAGCTTATTTCCTGTGCTTCTTATGCGCTGAAAACGATAAAAGGTGTTTTCGGGCATTTTCTGACCTAAAAAGTTGATTTTTTTTTTAAATTTTGACCAAAATTTGACTTTTTGAGCTAGGCAAAAGAGTCTCCATATGCATTTATGATCAAGAGTCCTGCTCGGAATTATGTCTAAGGTAAGTGAGGGCGCGCATCTCTAACTCTCAAGGGGGCTTGGGGGCTTGGAGTTGAGATGCGCACACCCACATACCTTAGACACAAATCACTCGAAAGTGACTCTGGATGCATGAAAAAAGCATGCATACCAAGTTTCTTTATGCGGTAGGCCCAGCTAACAAAACTATGTTCAAATCCCATCTTTTTTAGGACTCTAGGTACCATTTTCAGGTGGTTTAACTTGGTCCCCAAGGTAAAAAGTCGAATTTGGGTCAAAAATTTTTTTTTCTAAAAATCAACTTTTTAGGTCAGAAATGCCCGAAAACACTTTTTTTTTATCGTTTTCAGCGCATAAGAACTACTTAGAAATGGTTAAAACCTGATTCTAAAAAAAAAATTCGTTGGGGGGGGAGGGGGGTATTCGCTACTAGCGCCCAATTCTGCTTTTTTTGCTGCAAAAATATTTTTATGCAGCAAAGTTGCATGAATCTTCACTTGGATCCTACTCGGAATCCTCACTCGGCGAGATTTCCCAATGAGGGGTCAGCAAAAAATCCTCATTCATTTTGAACGTGCCTTTAGATGTCATGGTGTTCCAAATCTAATAGCTAAATTTATCAATTTCGATAAAATGGATTTTGGGGCAGGAGTAAGATGCGGCAATCACATTACGACAAATCAAATTGCGGCAAAATCAGATTGCGGTAAATCAGATTGCGACAATTCAAATTGCGGCAAAATGAAATTGCGGCAAAATCAAATTGCGACAATTCAAATTGCGGCAAAATCAATTGCGGCATAAGTGGGAGGGTCACATTGGGCTGCTATTTGGGTTGATCGTTATTTTAGGTGTTGTATACATGGTTAGCTATGTTCTAAATGTTGAATTTAGTAGATTTAGTAGAGCAATTATGGTGCTGGTCAAGATTCGACACTTTTGCTGTCAAACAGCACATTATGCTGTTTGATTATTTGCTGATTTTTGTACAGCTAGTCAATTTTTTGGTTTCCAGCAAAATCTCATCTCACAAACAAGCCTGTTTAGACGGCAGCTTATTGAGACCACATAGTGGTGGCAGATTAAGCATTACTTGGAAGTTTCAAATTTGATTACCCAATTTAAATTGTCGCAATTTGATTTTGCCGCAATTTGAATTGTCGCAATTCGATTTTGCCGCAATTTGAATTGTCGCAATTTGAATTGTCGCAATCTGATTTGCCGCAATCTGATTTTGCCGCAATTTGATTTGTCGCAATGTGATTTGCCGCATCTTACTCCTGCCCGGATTTTGACGTTTTGTACTAAAAAAATCAATAAAAATCGAATTTTTTTGAATAATTCTCGTTCGAATCGATTTTACCGAAATCGATAAATTTATTGATTTGGAACACCATGAAGTTATTGTTTTGGGTTAGTGATTAAACAAAGTCCATCAAGTCTAATTAGAAGTTCTACCCATAAGCTTATTATTCCCAGATAAATTCCTAACAAAGTCTATTTATTGACTTTTGTATGAGTTTAGTAATTTTATAATTCACTCACATAATTAGCAGCCTGCTGATCAATGTTGTTAGTAGTGGCATCAGCTAGTTGACAAGCCTGCTGAATGGCCTGTTTGAGTCTGTCAGCCCTTGTTGTTTATAAAATGTGGCATCATTGCCGAAACTGAGCAAGTTTAGCAGCAAATCACACAATACACACTGGCTCAGACTGATGCTCACACTGTTGGTGGGCTCCCTCACCACACTTACTGGCATTTTGGTAATAGAAAAAAGTCCAATTTTACCGAGCTTTTCAGGATAATTTTTGGCAACCACTTTCTGAGAATCACTGGTCTGATTGAGACTGGATGGATGAACACAACCTTGGCCTAGCTGACTGCAATTGATGTTGCTAGAGGTGCTGTTAAGTGACATTCCAGACATTCTTTTGTAATTTGTTTGTAAAGTTAGAGTTAACTAAAGTATTTTTTCAGTTATTGACTTGGTTGGAATGTATAAGGAATGAGTAAAAGGTATCAAAAAGATGTAGGTAGAGAAGTGTGATAATAGTAATATAGGAGTGGAAACATCATTTCAAATAAAACATTACTTATTTTCGATTAATTAAAATGGTTGTTTAAGTGATAAGAGAAAGTGACTGGAAATATACGCACAATTTTGAGAAAGCGAGTAGCATAGTAGAGGGTCTTTCTCTTTTAGGTCTGAACACGAAATCAGCGAGCGGTTGGTATCTCTATGTAGTGTTTGGCATGTGTGGTTGGGTGAGTGGATGGTTCGCCACTTTTGTATTCAAGCCCAATTTTCTGCCAATTTCTGGCAACTTATGCCGAATATATTTCCGGAACCCTAAAATTCTACATCTCAGCTCTCTTTCAAGCACATAACCAGAAAATTGAGGCAGCTTAAAAAAAGTTTTTAAGTCCGTCAAAATCGGAGAGGGTGGATTATGGCCTGGATTTTGGTGGATGTTCAAGCCTAGGAAGGGGGTACCTAGAAGGAAGGTAGCCAGCAAGAGGTAATCAGGAGAAGGCACCCAGGAGAAGGGTAGTCAGGAGTAGAGTTCCAAGAAGGAGAGTAGCCAAGAGGAGGGTACGCAGGAGAAGGATAGCCAGGAGAAGAGTGACCGAGAGGAGGGCAGTCGGAAGGGGGTATCCGTGAGCAGGTGCTATGAGGTGGGTATCCAGGATGAAATTACCCATTATGCCTAGTAGGAGGAAAGGCAGGAGAGAGGTACCCAGGAGGAGGGTAGCCAAGAGGGCGGTTAACCAGAAAGAGGGAAGCCAGGTAAGGGTATGTGATCGATTATTATTTATGTAATTTTTAAAATACGATAGTGGCACCGATAGGCGCCTGTTGTCCCTAACTGTAACATAATACTGGTAAAACAGTTGACCAGACGTGGTTACCATATTTTCTGTATTAAGTCCTCCGGTGAGTTATTGTTTAATCCCTAAAAACCTCGCAAATTTCGAGGACGATTCTGACATTTCGGGTGCCCAACTAAAATCTGAAAAGTGGATTCACGAGAGCTCATAGAACGCCTCAGAGAAACAGTGGGTAAACTATAAATATAGAATAAGTGCTTTTGATGTTTAAAGGTTGTTTCAACAATGTTAGGTGGAAAATTAGAAGCGATCAGAGGATGGCGTAAAAAATTATGACTCAAATTTTTTCCGCGCCTTCGGCGCGGCGAGTTCAAAAAATAAAAGCCAACCCCCCCTCTAATACAAGCCCCCCTCGAATATAAGCCCCCCCTTGGAGGGCATCCATAAAATAGAAGCCCCAGGGCTTCTATTAGAGGAAATACGGTATTTGACTCATGTTCCGGACTTACTGGATACGCTTGGATCAATCTTCCAAAATTCGTCGTCAGTCTTTGAAAATGCAAACCGCTTTCTTGAGCTAAGTTTAAATAAACAAATTACTCGAGGATTTTTGGAAGCAATGGCAACCAGGTTAATTTTGAGTAATAATGCTAAATACAAGAAAAACGTTATTGCCACTGGAAGTCCAGGGAAATGCCAGTGGAAATCCACGAATTACCCAAATCGCCACTGGTACGCCACCAAATTGCCAGTGGCACAGCACAAATTGCCAGACGCAGGCGATGGGACGCTACTGGTAATTTGGTGGACTGCCACTGGCAATTAGCTGGACACCCACTGGATTAAAATTTTCTGTGTGGGCACAGGGTTACAATGCGTATGCACGGCATTTCAACGTAGTCAAAAATGCACGTTCGCCCAAATTTGAATCTCAGTACATTGAAAAAATTGACCAAAATTACGATTTTGACCACTCGAACGCCGAAACATGGTGTAGGTACCCTGGGCTTACGTGGATATCAACCTGGAGAACCTGAAATAAATATCTTGAAAATTCGAAACAATTTTTTTAACCCGAAATCATGTAATTAATTGAGTTTGATAAGACCGCAATTGTGAAATCCCAAATTTCAAAACCCGGGTTGGTACCACCTGGTCAGGTGATCCACATGGATTCGCTTGTTTTCGGGAATCGTAACCAAATTATACACACAATTCTAGGCTACAAAAATTGTTTGCTTTTTATTACAATTATTTTTTATTTATCGACAGTTAACGGTTAATTGTATGCTGTGACGACGGACAGTAAATTGGGATTGATGGATGAAAAGTTTGCAAACGGCCAGTTTTTTGAAAGAACGAGTTTATGAAAAGGCAGTTAGCGGAATGTCATTTTGTGAGAAGGCAGATTTGTGAAATGGCAAGTTTTTGAAATGCCAGTTTTTGAAACAGCAGTTTTTGAAATATGATATTTCAAATATCAGTTTGTGAAAAGGCATTTTTTTCAAATCGCAAGTTTTTGGGATTGCCGGTTTTCTAAATGAAATTTTTTGAACTTAATTTTTTGTGTAAATGGCGTTTTGTAAAGAGGCATTTTTGCGAAGTGCGATACACCTACATTTACATATTTTGACGGGAGATTTACACATTCACACATACTAATTTACTTCTTTTTATACCAAATTTTCTTCTTTCTGTACCAAGCCTAATTTTCTATCCAAGACCAACCAAATTTTGCATAATTTTGCAATGATTCAAATTTTATAGTCTGTAAATGACTTGGATTGCCCAGAATTCCACCCCGGAATGGTCAGAAGCCCCTGAAAGTTGGTTTTTTGGTGCTTACTGAAAGGGGGTCTACTTTTTCTGAAAAATTGATTGAGCGGATCAGAATTCCAGTTCTATTGGCTGAATTTCTCAGAATTCCACCCTAAACCACTTGAAACCACCATGAACCTGCAATTCTAAGCGATTCAGCCAATCGGACCGGAATTCTGATCCGCCCAATCGAATTTTCGCAAAAAGTTCACTCCCCCTTAGTAACCCCCAAAAAAACCAACTTTCAGGGGATTCTGGCCATTCCGGGGTGGGATTCTGCGCAATCCAAGTCATTTACAGACTATAAAATTTGAATTCTTGCAAAATTTTGCGAAATTTGGTTGTTCTTAGACAGAAAATTAAACTTGGTACAGAAAAAAGGAAATTTGGTAAAAAAAGAAGTAAATTCGGTACAAATGAGATTTGGTACAAAAAAATTATATTTGGTAGAAAAACAGTAAATTTGGTACAAAAAAAATATTGCCAAAAAATGACTGAATTCATAAGACAAATATTTTGATCACACAGCTGAGCAACTCGAATGGGGAACAATGGTGAGAGACGGTTTAAATTAGCTTATTTTTTGCTCCCCAATTCCTTTTCGCAACCATCTTTTTAGATGGCTTCTTCTTGGGGTTCTTTTTTGCTTCTGCTTCTGCTTCAGCTAGCTTCTTCTTCAGCAATGCATCCTGCTGTTCAATGTATGCGTTGTACTGAAAAAGGGAGTATCACAGAAAATTAAACCACATATGAAAATAGCTAACCTGCACTTCCAGATGCCAATCCTCCTGCTCGATGAATTTCATGAGATGGAACACAGTTTCTTTCTGCTCACTCTTCTTCAGCTTGTAATGTCGGATGGAGAGAATCGTGATGTAGACCGCCAGCTGAGCCATTAGCAAGAAGATGATAATTGCGGAACAAGCCCCCTTCCTCGTGTAATGCACGCCATCCCACAGCTCCACCAACGGCACACTTTACTTCGATAGTCTATCATTGTAGGAATCTGAAAAAAATATATAAAACAAAGTGCAAAGTTTAAAAAAATGAGTAGTTGGTCTAGTGCAGAAGCGGTTGCCAAAATTTGCCTTGGTCCCCCCTGTTGTTTTTACACATTACACATTTTTATATTTAATTTGATATGTGGAAATCAATAGACACAGCAATACAAATAACAATAATGTGTGTAATAGAGCTTGTGGAACATTAAATTTCGTAATTATCAATGCGATGTATCATTGATATACGCTCAAAGAAAATTTCCAAAACATTCTTTTTTTTCGGCGCTGCAATTTTGTCTGAATACAGCTTCTGCGACATAAGATTCTTTTAGCTCTTCACTAGTTTCCCGTAGCGTTTTGATTTTATGTTTGAGATGAGACCAGAATCCTTCAATCTTGTTGGTATGTAGACGAAGCCTGTTGCTTTGCTGGTTCTCATCGATAATAGTCCTAATAAATCATGTCAAGTGGTGGAATGTTAATAAAGATATTATCAAATTCTGTACCTGGCAAATTCTTTTCTTGTGACATATTGTAAAGTGTTTGTATCCTACGGCTTTTCCATCTGTTTTCCTAGCTTTTTATATGCTGGCCATTCATCGGACAATATTGTTGTTCCTCGCTTGATCTTCTTCCGGATTATTTTGAGCAAAGTTGACTTCGTTCTGTCCGGAACTCGGAATGAAAATGCTTTTCCACCTGGACCACGTTCAATCCCTCCGAAGATCCATTGCTTATAACTGCGCCGCTTTCTTTCCCGGTTATACTTGCGCTTGGCAAAGCAAGTCTCATCAATTTCGATTATTGTGGAAAATCCTCCGATTGATTGAGCGCTGTTGCAATGACTAAAAGTAACGGAAATATTTTTATTGATTGCCAATAAAAGTTACTTTGAGCAAACTTTCCTGCACATATTCAGCCAATCCACCACAGTATGCTTAGATAGTTTGAGTTCCCTGCACACATGTTTATTATCAAAGTCCATGACCACATGTAGCAGATAAGCAGAAGCGAAGACAAGGGAAGGTGTGACAGCTGGAAGAACGAGCCGGACCTAAGGGACTTTGTGGAACAGAAAACGCCCTTCGACTTGCAAATCCACTGAGAAAAATAAATTGAAAAAGCTTGATTTTCAAATTGTACCTGAGCGTATCCTGACGTTGTGAACGTTTCACTATCCGCATTTGATTGTTACACTTTTCACACACCATAAAATTCTTCAGCAAATTCAGACCGACCAGTGCCGAAATCACATCGAAGTTGGTCATCGAAAAGAGGTCACGAAGAGTTATGGCATTGAAGTCGAGCGATTGCTTGAGACATGACTGTTCAATCAGAAAATGTTTTGGTTTCATTTGCTGCAAGAAAAAACATTGACAAAATAGTTTTTCCGCAGAATAAATTAAAAGCAAAAGCCAATCTACAAACAAATGATTGATCGCAAATATTCAATTCAAAGCAAATTAAAAGACAACAGGGGGGACCAAGGCAATTTTGGCAACCGCTTCTGCACTAGGGCCAACGCCTAGTTTATTGGGTGTACCGAAGAATTAAAAATATATTTGCTAAAAGGCACATTTGTTAAAAAAAACTTTTGCTAAAAAAATATTGCTAAATGCACATTTGCTAAAAAAAATTTGCTAAAGGCACATTTGCTAAAATTTTTTTGTTAAAGGCACACTTGGTAAAAATTTTTTTTATTAAAGGCCTTTTCTGGTTCCTTTGTGTCACAGACCCTAAGGTATTTTGAAAAATGCAGGTGATGGAATTGAACCTGTGACCTAAAAACGGACCCAATCACACTCACCACTGCATTACCGTAAAACCCCAAGTGCGCTTCCCACCCCCCCCCCCTAAGTGCACCACCTGGATAGTATCCAACCAATTGAATAGTGCTCACATTATCCAGATCGGCTATAACCACCTCATGGTACCTAAACCAAATAGATACTGCTCCAACCATCTATATGGTACCCCAACCCCTTGTAGGGTACTCAAACTACCTGAAATGGTATTTTTTCAAGAATCGAGAAAAAAACATGCAGGCTGATGGAATCGAACCTGTGACATGAAAAAGTAAAAAAGAAATTTTAATTTTTTAAGCTACGTTCACATACTGCGACTCCCTCTCCGACTCCGACTACCTATGTGAACACGAAAAGTCGGAGGCAGAGGCGCAGGTGTTCACATATGTGACTACGCCTCCGACTGCGCCTCCGACTACTACTTCGCCTCCGACTCCGACTACTTATGTGACACTCGTGTTCACATACTCCGACTTTAACCGAGAGCTGAAAAAAAGGAACAAAAGAGAGAAGATACCTAAGGCTTTTGGGTTTTCACATACCCTCCTCCGCCTCCTACTGCGCCTCCGACTCCGCCTCCGACTCTTGCGTGTTCACATACAGTAGTCGGAGTCGGAGGCGCGCCTCCGACTACTCGATTCTTGCATATCAAACATGTTTGATTTTTCGTGTGCTAAAAATTTTTTTTTGCACAGTTTCATAATCCTAAGGCAAATTGGAGTGAGAAACTCAATTTTTTGACCTAAGCAGAGTCTTTTGCGAGTTTTACGAGTACACACAGCCATTTTTAAAATGAGTGTCACTTTTACACCAAACTATTCCAAACGTTTTAAATCACCATAAATCATCCAAAACTACCTTAAAATATTTTAAAATACCCCTAAAATTGCAAAGAGTCTTAAATCACGCAAGGCCACCCCAAACACATTGAAATTGTTTAAATCAACCTATAAACTAATTTTAAGTCGTTTAGGTAATTAAAGAGGTAATTAAAGGCATTTTTTAGAAATTAAGGCCAGGTTGGTGCAGTCTCGGATGTTTGATTAATGGTGTGGGAGAAGACGGTTGTTTAGTGGGTTAAAATACCAACTCGTATAGATTTTTGAACGAACTTTTAAACTTTCCATTCAAAATCGTCCATTTTCAAGACAAAAGTTTTCGGAAAGTGACTCATAATACTAAAAATTCTTCCAGAATCTGTATCATTTGAGATAAGTTCAAAATAATTTCTGTGAGTTGAAATTCATACTAAAGTAGGTGAGTTTTCTGATTGATCTACTCAGAGTGGCTATTTATCGACTTCTAGAAAATATTTCGATCTGATCTTAACGTATTCAGTTTCTGGAAAAGTTTGTTCAAAATATATACGAGTTGAGTCTCGTCCGTTTAGTGGTAGGTTTTGGGTGGATTGAGGTGATAAAACTATTAAAATTGGCGAAAAAAACTTCACTTAGGTCAACAATTACTCAACCTTTTAGAAAAATAAGTAAAGTAAGCACAAAAGTAACTTGTGATCCAGAACTCTACTTGGGTGTCTAAACAAGTTGATTGGGTACAAAGCAATTCGGTCAAGCAACTCACTCTTTACATTTTCATCTGAAACTGTAATGATCCACTTAAAAACGGCCCAAATGCTTTTGATATGGCATTAAATTTGTATATCTATTCAGTAAAAAAAAGTTAATATGAAACTTAAGAAAAATGGAAAATTTTAAAAATTTGATGTTCACATACTGCGACTCCATTGTGAACAAAGGACCGAAAACGGAGTCGGAGTCGCAGTGTGTTCACAATGGTGTCGAAGTCGGAGTCGCAGTATATGAACACTTCGCAAAAATGGAGTCGGAGTCGCAGAGTGTTCACAATGACGTCGGAGTCGGAGTCACAGTGTGTGAACAGTTAACTGATTTAACTGATTAACTGAAAAAACTGATTCTTGTCACCGAAAAACTGATTCTTGTCACCGAAAAACTGATTCTTGTCACCGAAAAACTGATTCTTGTCATCGGTTTCTTTTATCTCCTATTCTTGTTCATGATTAATATTTTTTGTTCTCTTCTCTACTTGCAATATAGTGGGGTACCAAGGTAAACTACTTAATATTAGGGTATTCTACCGCGTTTTGGTCACTGGAGCTTGGCAAAAAGAGTCTCTTTATGCATTTTTGATTAAGAGTCTTGCTCGGAATCATGTCTAAAATGTCCCTTCGGGGGCGCAGGGGGCTTGGTTGCTTGGAGTTGAGATGCGCACACCCACATACCTTAGACACAAATCACTCGAAAGTGACTCTGATGCATAAAAATGTATGCATACCAGAGTTTCTTTATGCGGTAGGCCCCAGTTAACAAAACATTCCATCTTTTAGTGACTTAGGGGTATTCAAGTACCCTTTTCTGGTGGCTTCCTTGGTCCCCAAGTCAAAAAAGCAGATTTTGGTCAAATTTTTTTTTTCAAAAATCGATTTTTTATGTGGTAAAGTGTCACAAAATAGCTTTCTTATCCTTTTAGCACATTGGGGGAGTTCGGTTAAGATGCGAACACACGCGTAAAAGCCCAAGTGCAGGGAAGGGAATAAAGGGGGTCACTAATCATAGAGGGCCCAATAACAAGAAGATGTTGAACATAGTTTTGAATACTGGGCCTACTGCATAAATAAACTCTGGTTCTTTTTTACGCATCCAGAGTCACTTTCGAGTGATTTGTGTCTAAGGCATGTTGATGCTGTCTTCCTTTGCTCTGGCCTCTGGTATCTTCTCTGTTTTGTTCCTTTTTTTCAGCCTTCGGTGGGTGTGCGCATCTCAACTCCAAGTCCCCAGCCCCGAAGGGGCATACGAAAGTTTTTTTATGCGGTAGTTTCTATTTCCGCATCTCTGACTCTCAAGCCGCGAAGAGGGTGCAGGGGCTTGGTTGGTTAGAGATGCGCGCACTCACTTACCTTAGACATAATTCCGACATGTAGGCTTGATCATCAATGCATATAAAGTCTATTTTTTGCCACGGCCCGAGTTGAAAAACATGGTAAGAGTCAAAGAATACAAACATTTACTTTTTTTTATTATTTTGCCATAAATTGGCTTTTTGTTTTTTTTTCCTTAAAAAAATTCGAAAGGCGCCAATTTAAATTTTGAAATTTTAAATTAAATTGAAAAAATTGTCGGGCTTTCTCAAGAAATCAAGGTTGATAAACATTTATATGAGGTTATCTCCTATATATTTTAATTTTTCAATCTTGTCAAAAAAACTAAAGGAGGATCTGTGAAATGAAAAGCAATTCCAAATATTTCTGAACTTGTGACCGTGGTGCGGTGAATTTTCACTTGATTATCCACTTTTTTCATGTCGCAGATTCGATATCATCTGCCGCATGTTTTACTTTTTCTAGATTCTTGAAAAAATACTATCCAGGTCGTTTGAGTACCCTTCAGAGGGCTTAAAGCACCATCCTGATAGTTAGAGCAGCATACAAGTGGTTTGGGTACCATCCAGGTGGTTAGAGCCTATCCGGATAATGTGAGCAATATTTGGATGGTTTTGTATGGCACTAGAGGGGGTGCACTTAGGGGGGGTGCACTTGGTATACTGTCCCTAACACTCTGCCGACAACAATAAATGTTAAAACAAAACATGAATAATTTCCAAAAGTGTAGGTGATCAACGGGTAAGCCCTATGCAGTTTGGCAAGCGTCACTTTGATTTGACGAAAATCGAGGCACCTCCACCAGCCAAGACTAGTCCTTGAAAACAGGATGTCATGGCCGAATTACTGGCAGAAGGCTGGCTACAGAGCCATTCACCTCGACTGAGCGCTCCAAGGAGCCGATTCTCTCAATCGCAGGTCCAGGGACTTTCCTCACAGCAGATTCAGTCATTCCCAATAACCGGGCAACTGTTTTGTGGCTGCGAAAACTTTTCCTGTCATCACCAACTCAATTTTCTGAATTTTCACTTTATATAGCGCACATTTATTGAGACTTTAACTTGATGCTGGGGTTGAGCAGATGCTCGACGGTTAGAGAAATAATACTCTATCGTGTCTTTGAATCCTTGTAAAAGCAAGGAAAAACAGGTTCAAACTAGTGTGCTGGAATTATTATTTGGCGTTTTGTTAATTTTTCTTTGATGAGATTCTCATCATGAGAACACTTTTTGCTGAAACGGCCAGCCATAATCTTTTCGGGAATATTGCCGGCCCTAATTATATTTTGGCCACATTCTTTCAAAAATATACAAAAAACATAGGCTCAAATTGAATTTACCCCTTAAAAGTCTGAATTTCCCCTCTAATTACTGAAATTCCCCCTCTAATTTTATATTATTTTTTTACGTTTTCATTGTAACTTTTTTTAAGGTTTTGCATTAGCTTGTAGCCCTGGATCTTAGCTTTCTAATAAGCTATAAAACTCTGCTGAATTATTTCAAGAAACGTAGGGGTCTAACAATCTTGAAAATTCTTAGATTCTTGTGTTCCTTAAATCATTCAGCAGAGTTTTATAGCTTACTAGAAAGCCAAGATCCAGAGCTGCAAGCTAATGCAAAACTATGAAAAAAATCACAATGAAAATGCCGATAAAAGTTAGAATATAAAATAAGAGGTGGAATTTCAGTAATTAGAGGGGGAATTCAGACTTTTGAGGGTGCATTTCAGTTACAGCCAAAAACATATTTATGAATAAATTTAAAAAATTACATACCGTATTTCCTCTAATAGAAGCCCCGGGGCTTCTATTTTATGGATGCCCTCCAGGGGGGGGCTTATATTAGAGGGGCGGGGGCTTGTATTAGAGGGGGGGGCTTTTATTTTTTGAATTCGCCGCGCGAAACAACTCGAAGGCGCGTAAAAAATTTTGAGTCATAATTTTTTTACGCCATCTTCTGATCGCTTCTAATTTTTCACATAACATTGTTGAAGCAGCGTTTAAATATCAAAAGCACTTACCGTATTTCCTCTAATAGACGCCCTCCCCTTATTTAAAATCGAGTTTGTGGAAATGCGTTTTGACCTTTTTTTTTAAACTGCTAACAGGCAAGTCACGGCTCATTTTGTAGCCAGTGAGATAAGCTACAAAATGAGTGGTGACTTGCTAAAGAGCAGTCTTCAAAAAACAAGTCGAAAACACAATGCCAAGAACACGATTTTGGATAGGGCGGGCTTCTATTACAGGAAATACGGTATCCTATATTCATAGTTTACCCACTGTTTCTCTGGGAGGCGTTCTACCTGAATTTATTTTGGGTTATGTTAAGTTGTGGCCTATCAAAAGTGTTCTAATTTCTTGACTCACCCTGTACTTTTTTAAAAAAGGTTAGAAATCAAAAAGAAAAAAGCGAGACAGAAATTTGCCGCGAAATCAATATTATTTTCTGCGAAATATCGTTGTGCCTTTTTTTAGCTGACCTATGCTGCCAACTTATTTTCTTGTTCCTGAACGTAAACCGACGTCACTTATATTTATATTTTGATGACCTCTAGGGGGGGGCTTATATTAGAGGGGGGGGCTTATAATAGGAGGGGGGCTTCTATTAGAGGAAATACGGTAATCATCTAATCTTTTACCGTATTTCCTTTAATAGAAGCGCCCCTCCTATTATAAGCCCCCCCCCTCACAGTGGGTATCCTAAAAATATAAGCCCCCTCCTTTTATATAGACCCAGAATCAATTTTTTCGGTAAATAGGTATTGCTAAAGGTTTTAAAAGATGCAAATAAGGTCTTTATGTATTTGCCAAGCATATCTTTCAATGTGGCCGTTGGAATACTTGTGAATGAGTGAATCTCAAAGCAAACTACATCGAGGCAGGTACTATTTTAGCGGGTACTTTGTTGGTTGAAAAGTTGCTTTAGGGTAATCATCGGCAGAAAATCAGCAATAAAGGATAAGAAGTTATGTCGGTTTATCTAACCTTTTTTAAAAAGTACAGGGTGAGTCAATAATTTGAACGGGCGACGGTGAAGTCGCCGACAGTAAATTCGGCGACAGTAAATTTGCCGACAACTCTTGAATATTAAAGAGAAGCGTCTCGTTATAGTGGTTGATTAGAGATGCGCGCACTCACTTACCTCAGAGATGAATCCGAGCAAGACTCTTGAACAAATAGTCAAAGTAATCAAATTTAAGAGTTGTCGGCGAATTTAGCTAGTGTCAATTTGAACACTTTTAATAGGCCATAACTTTTTGTATAGGCCAAATTCCGAAATTCTGTGAACGAAGAATGACTCAATTTTTCATAGGAATTTGTTTGGTATATAATGTGAAAAACGATTTTTGCTTGGTCCCCCTCTGGTTTGGCCTTGGCCATCCGGAGGCTATCCTCAGACATGTGCTTGGCTTTGCTGCAAAATTAAGATAATTTGCTGTGAAATTGCAATACGCACAAAATAAATGCATGAAGAACGCCTCCGAGATAAACGGTGTTTATAGGAAAAAATGTTTTGATGTTTAAACGCTGTTTAACAATGTTATGTGAAAATTAGAAGCGATCATAGGATGGCGAAAAAAAATTATGACTCGAAATTTTCTCCGCGCCTTCGGCGCGGCGGAAAGCCACCCCTCCCTTAAGCCCCCCCCCCCCTAGAGGGCATCCATAAATAGAAACCCCGGGCTTTAATTAGAGGAAATACGGTATGTATATTATCGGCTATATTCTGGAATATCTACATATTAGGGTTGGCCTCCCTCCCTCCCCCGCGAAAAAAATTTGGCCACCTCCCCCCGTTTCTCCCCCCCGCTCCCAAAATGACCCCCCGTCACCCCCCAAAAAATCCCAGTCAAAAAAAACTCTCGGATGGGGTCATTTTCAGAACGGCAGCCGAGAAGGATCAAGATTTATCGAACCAGAGGAGTGGTAATATCGTAGCTTTGACTTCAGAAGTGTTTCGAAAGCCTTTAGATTCATTCTAGACTGCTGTTTCAAAAATTTTCAGTCCCGAGGCTTGTAAATTAATCACGCACCCCCCGCCACTGCCCCCCGCTCACAGCTTGCTCCCCCCGCTCCTCCCCCCCGCAAAAAATTGGCCACCTCCCCCCGCTTCTCCCCCCCCCCCCCCCCGCAAAATTTTTTAGTCTAATCTCCCCCCGCACCCCAAAAAGCGGGGGGGGGGGGGAGGCCAACCCTACTACATATAGTATTTTTATCGGTCTGTCCGTCACGTTTTTC
The DNA here is from genome assembly GCA_004194705.1 of Ditylenchus dipsaci. NCBI lineage: Eukaryota > Metazoa > Nematoda > Chromadorea > Rhabditida > Anguinidae > Ditylenchus > Ditylenchus dipsaci. The sequence goes on from SADC01001343.1 coordinate 70,188, forward strand.
GTGTTCGGAACGCTGGCTAACCCACTTCCGTATTGTTTTATATTTTGTTATCAACACATCCACGGGTAAATCGGGGTTGCTGAGCACGCTGATTCTTTCAGATTTGACATCCAATATAGTAAAACAAAAGTTTACCTTAAAGATGGTAAAAATAAGACTGCCAAAAAAGGGACTGAACCTATCCTTCAAAATTGCGCGAAACAAATTTCATCGTCACAAAACGTTTTCAAATTCGAAAAGTTGGAAAAACAGGTATGCTCAAAGGGCTTCGTCGAACCTGAGTCCCCAAAAATTGTCAAAATTAATGTTTTAGGCGCCAAACGGCGCCTCTTCGGCTTGTATATACGTAAATTTTCGGCCATATTCTCGAGAATTTCTCATCCAGCAATTATATTTTTTGTAAAACTAACAAACAGCGATACTTTATGAAAAAAAATCCAATTTACACAGTCATAGAAACTATTGCAACTAATATACAAACGAAAAGCTGCTTCTTTTTTGTATGAAATTTATTTTTTGTCACCAAAAAAAATCAGCCTATAAAATTTCATTATTTTCTTCTATTTGGCCTCTAGATCAATGTTGTGGACTTCGTTGATCAACCCATCAAACTGGATTATATTGAAGATGTGGCTGAGTTCAAATCGCTCGTGGGTCACCGATTTCAATGACTAAAATTGTAGAAATTAAACCAATAAATATTTTGTTCTGAAAAAACCCACCGAAATGACAGAAACCAGGGCCAAAATGCTGGATATCCTTTCAAAGGATGACGCAGACGGAGTCCGTTTTGTATACGTTCCGATCCATCTATTTTCGTCAGAATTTTGAGTGTTCTCTTTTTCTCTGCGGATGTACTTGAAGAGGGCTCTCAAATACTTAGTCCTGGCTTCTCTTACTTGAGCCATCCCTGTGGGTGACAGCCCAACTTCTAAAAATAGTGTATTTTAGTCATGGATCGAATTGAAATGAACCTATTTTTTCAACTTCTTCAAAATTAGCAAAATTTCAGTCGACCTCAAAATTTTGATATTATTAGAGCTCCTGGTCATTGAGAAAACGTCGATGTCAAAATTTAGGAGGTGATATAAAACACCTCCAAATAAACTTTTAAAAGTTGAGTGTATACTTGGCACGGGAACGGAAAATTTTTGGCGTTTTTCGACATCTGAATCACAGTTGACCACCAATACAGCGTTTTTTCGGAAAAAGGTAAATGTCAAATATGGGTTTTTACACACCATTTTTTACATAAATGCCATAAAAATTAATGGGTTACCGTTAAAAGCGGCGAAAAAAGTTTTGGACCAAAAACAGAATGGGGGGGGCCCAAAGCAGTTTTTTAGAATTTTTGCCTGCAATCTAAAAAAAACTGCCTCGGTCCCCCCTGTTGTGTTTTGGTCAAAAACCTTTTGATCGGTAACCGCAATTTTCGTTGCATTTTGTAAGGCTCCATTCATACTCCCGCGCGACACGGGTCAACTGCTCGGAAAGCCACGGGAAACACACATTTTTCAATTCTGGCGACAGATATCAGGGTAAATCGACCCTGCTCTACACGATAGAACTAATATATCTGTTGTATACTAATGTAATGTATACTGTTTAGACAAATTGACGCGTGAATTGACATGTGAATCAGATTAACGCGTAAATTGGACATCTGAGTTTGACATGCGAAAGTTACGTCTACATTCGACTTGTGAAGTTTACATGTGAATTTTACACGTATGAATCATACCTCTAATGGCATACCTCTCAATTTTACAACCAAAAATTGAAAATATCTTGATTTTGTATTCCCTTTAATAAAAAAGCCGTAGACAATGTCAAATTCGTGCTTAGCGTCTTTAAGTTACCATAGTTAGTATCATGTGTATATGGCTTACGGTAATAATTTCAACTTTCTCCCGAAAAGGGAAAATTTCAAAATTATCATTTTTCATAGAATGTAATCAAAAAATATATAATACAGTCAACTCTCGATACAGTGTACCCTCGATATAGTGTAGATCTCGATATAGTGTATATTTTTTCAACCTCATTTAGTCGGCTCTAAGCCAAACTGGCTATTAGTGTACCCTCGATATAGTGTAACCCTCGATATAGTGTGGATTTTTTCTGGTCCCCAGCCTACACTATATCGAGAGTTGACTGTATACAGTCGACGCTCGATATAACGAACACACTGGGGACCAGCCGCAGGGTTCGTTAAATCGAGCGTCCTCGACCAAAAAACTTCTAGGAGTTCGTTATATCGAGAGTTTTCTAACAGCTACATTTATTCAATAAATATTCAGCATTAAAGAGTACATCAATTAGCAGGAAGGAAAACTGGATTGTTTTATTTCTTCAAAGGCCCTTGACTAAAAAAATAATTAAGCTGATGAAATTTTTTGAAGGAGTTCTGAGTCAATGACATGCCTTTTTCTAGAAAAATGACGCGACGGGCTTTATATGTGTTCGAGGGTACACCTGAAAAACATGCCTTAGTGCACCCTGTTTTTCTTTACAAAATTTTTTCCTCAAGTCTCAGAAACTCTTTATAAACACTTTGGCTCTACATGCATACGCGCCCACCCTGAACAAAGTATGCCTTGGTCCACCTTTTTTAAACATTTTTTTCTACAAAAAGTGTTTATTCACATTTTTTGACTGTGCGAGAAAAATTTTCTGAAAATTTTTTGCCTTGGTCTCCAAGTTAATTTTGGCCGGAGTACACAATGTGTGTGTCGCCCGAAAACGCTTATAATCATCTCAATCGTGCTTCTTTTCATCTTTAACGTGCAGAAAACATGTTTTTAGGATTGGGAAAGCACTTTTTCTCGAGAAAGAAAATTTAAAAAAAGATCAACTCTTGATCGAAAAATGCATATAGAGTCTATTTTTGCCACGTCCCATGTTTAAAACATGGTAAGACAGTCAACTTAACACAAATATTTACCTTCAACATTTTTCTATGAAAGTGGCCCCTTTATTTCGTCCCCTCCCTATACAGCCCTTATTCCCTTTGAAAATGTTAGGCGCCAATTCAAAAAAAATTTTTTTGAATATTTTTCACATTTTTCGCCTTGGGGACCAAGGCAAAAAAAAATTTCTGAAATTTTTTCCTCGGAAAAAGTGCTTTCCCAATCCTAAAAACGTGTTTTCTGTACGTTAAAGATGGAAAGAAGCACGATTGAGACGATTTTTGGTGTTTACGGGCGACACACACATTGTGTACTTTAGCCTTAATTTTTTTTCAGAATCGGTTTTATAAATCAGCTTGGGACCAAGGCACAAATAGTTTTACAAAATTTTTCCACTAAAAATATTTCATGCTTAAAATGACTAAAAAGTGTAAGTAAACACTTTTTGAGACTTTTGGGGAGAAAAAAAATTAAACCAAAATCAACAGGGTGGACCAAGGCATACTTTTTTCGGGTGGACGCGAATGCATATAGAGCCAGGGGACAACACTTTTACTATTTTCAAGACAAAAAAAATTGTTGAAAAATGTCAAAAAAAATTTGCCTTAGTCCCCCAAGCTGATTTGGGCTTAGGCAAGGGTAGGCCAGGATATGTTAGGACGAACTCAAATATGTTTTTCTTACTTCTTCAAGATTCTAAAAGCATGTTTGAGTTTGTCTTAACATACGCTGGCCTACCTTGCCGAAGCCTAAAGCCTAAAAAATAACAATGATTTAAGATAAAAAAAAAGTTTGCCAAAAAAAAGCAACAGAGGCACCAAGGCATATTTTTTGGGTGTACCCTCGAACACATATAGAGCCACGCGGGCATATTAAGGGGCTCATGACCGATATGTCAAAGATTAAAAAATAAAGACAACACAAAACTTAGAAACAAAACGACTGTTTTGATTTTGATCCTAGTCTGTAGATGGCTCCTAGACGGGCAAGGCATAACCACAAGGATCAAATTTTGACATTATACAGTAAAAATATTGTCGTGAGCAAAATAGATTATTGAACTGGAAAGAAATCACGGCCATTTGAAAACGCCAGATTTTTTTGACGATGCCTCGACGTTACCTACCTTTTGTCCCATTCTGTCGCAAATCTCTTTTTTTATAAAACCTCGTAAAAGCAACCGAATATTAGTCCCAGTCCCAGATTACCCTGGAAAAAGTGCGTAAGGCATTTATTAGTCCGTACTAACATACGCTGGTCTACCCCTAACTCCAACGTTTACATAGTTAGAACAAAGGGTAGTTCCAGAATGGGACAAAAAGTTACGGTTGCAGTTTACAATCACCACCCCCCCCCCCCCCCACAGGGACTGCTCGGATGGAGGAGATAACATCATATTCGTGTTTCTCGACCCCGATTTCATGAGAAAGCCGCGTGTTTTTTTAATTTTTCGAAAAAAATTTTTTTCAATCCACAGGGGGTATCATGGTTTTTTAGTCAAAATTTGAAAAATTTAAATTGGCGCCTTTTGAATTTAAAAGGGAATAAGGGCTGTATTGGAGGGGAAGGGAATAAAAGGGGCCACTTTTATGGCAGAACATTATAAATTTGAATATCTATGTTCTTCGACTGCCTCACCATGTTTTTCAACTGGGCCGTGGCAAAAAAAGACTCTATATGCATTTTATGGTCAAGAGTACTTCTCGGAATCATGTCTAAGGTAAGTGTGTGCGCGCATCTCTAACTCTCAAGCCCCCTGCGCCCCTTCGGGGCGCAGGGGCTTGGGGCTTGGAGTTGAGATGCGCACACCCACATACCTTAGACACAAATCACTCGAAAGTGACTCTGGATGCATAAAAATGTATGCATACCAGAGTTTATTTATGCGGTAGGCCCCAGTATTCAAAACTATGTTCAACATCTTCTTGTTAGTGCCCTTGTGTGATTAGTGGCCCCCTTTTATTCCTTCCCCTCTTAATACAGCCCTTATTCCCTTTTAAATTCAAAAGGCGCCAATTTAAATTTTTCAAATTTTGACTAAAAAACCATGATACCCCCCTGTGGATTGAAAAAAAATTTTTTTCGAAAAATTAAAAAAACACGCGCTTTCTCATGAAATCGGGGTCGAGAAACACGAATATGATGTTATCTCCTCCATCCGAGCAGTCCCTGTGGGGGGGGATTGTAAACTCAGCCAAAGTTACATAAAATTACTGACAAAAAGTTACTCGATCCCCTTTTTGACACACCTTGAATATTGAATGAAGTAAATAAAAGGCCTAGATCTGTAAAAAATTTTCGGGAATTCGAAAACAAAACACAATTTTGTATTGGAATTTTTGAAAGTTCGTTCTATCGAGCGTGATTTTATGAGTAAGTGTTCGTTATATCGGGGGTCCGCTATATCAAGCGTCGACTGTATATAAAATAAGAATACGTATGAAATATATATATGAAAATGACTGAAGTGCACCCCTCTAAGTGCTTAGTAAAATTTAAAAGTAGACTCAGGTCATAAATATCAGATTTTCAACTTTTTCTATAAAATTTTGAGTACAGATCAAACAAAAGTGCAGACTTTACGTCACATACAACGCAAAAGTTTCATAAAATTTTATTTGTATTGAAAAGTATGAAATTTGGACGCTAGTGGAATATAACCCACTCAAAAAAAGGTACTGGAATATACGCCACCAATAATTTAGGCTTTGGGTTAGGCTTAGGCCCGTAGGCTTAGGCTCAGGGCCTGGCCATTACTAGCTAGGGCTTTTGTACAACTTTTTTTTCCGAAAATGGTGGTTTTAGGTACCCTCAAAAATTATTGGGGAGGGTATATCCAGTAGTTTTTTTGGGAGGGGTATATTCTAGTAGCGTCGAAATTTGTATTCTCAGCTATGAGTCATATATAGCCTTGGATCTGTCCTACAGAGTTGGAGCAAATCTTCACAATATCGAGTATCTCGAACACGGACAAAAGGCTACAACGGCCGAAAGGCTACAACAGGCCAAAGGCTACAACTCGAAAAAGGGGACAAAAGGCTACAGCTCGAAAGAAAGGGACAAAAGGCTACAACTCAGTAAAATTAGCACTTTTCAATATTTTCTGCAAAAAGCAACAACAGGGGGACCGAGGCATTTTTTTGGGTGTACCCTTGAACACATATAGAGCCAAATAAATTTTCGGAAAGAGATCAAACAAAGCTTCAATTTAAACAAATACCCCAAATCATGCCTATTTACCTTCTCTAAAGAAAATGATGGCTTTAAGTAGGACATATTCGGCATAATCCATCTTCAACTGCTTATAGGCACCAGCAAGCACTTGACAAGAGCATACAGCTGTTCACTGCAGAACTTCTCTATCTAAATGCGGTAGTAGTTTGTATAGTGGAGTAATTTAGTGTAATTGATTTACGTGGAGTCAGGAGTAACACTGTCCAGCGACCGACAATGGAAAGCCCCGTTGCTCCAACAAATAACGTCACCATATTCAGGGGCATGGTAGGCATGCATCAGCCAACCAACATCTGCAAACCTCTTTTTGGCCAGCACCATCTGAAATTTAAGCTTAAAATAATTAAATCGGATAAAAACACGGGTGAGTAAGCGTTTGGTCCCCTTTCCGATTTTTTGAATTCGCGCCTTTTTTGAATATCATTTCTTGCAGTCGGTAAAACATTTTTTAGTCCCGGATAATATTTGCTGGCCCCACCCTAAGCCTAAAGCTTCGCCTGAGTTTAAAAATTTTTTTTTGAAAAAGTGCAGAGAACGGCGAAAAAATAAGGCTAAAATGGGCCTAAGTCATCGCCATAACAATAACCCCCCCCTCACTTGAATTTGAGCTCTCCCAGTCAAATCAGCTTGGAAGGCCAAGGCATTTTTTTGAAAAATTTTTATACCACTGATTTCTTTGTATGAGCTTGATTAAAAATGCTTTTTGAGACTTTGGGTTAACAGTGCAGTCAAAAATTTCAACAAACACTTGCCTTGGTCCCCAAGCGGATTTGACGGGAGGGGGGCGTGGTCTTAGGTTCGAGTACTCCAAAAACAAAATTTAAAAGGCGCAAATTAAAAAATAGCAAAAGGGCCTAACAGGGTTGACCAACTTGCCACCTTTTGAAAAAAATCAGAGTGGCATTTTTGTCACTTTTTTGGCACCACGCAGCTTTTTCCAAAAAAATGGCTTACATTGCCCATTTTTGGAAGCTTTTGGCACCTTTTTTTTTAAATTTTGAGTTGGTCGCCCTGGGGCCAATGCCTCAACGCTAAATTTTTTGCTCAAAAGCTCTTTGTATTGAAAAAAATCGGGAAGAGTAGATTGCGCCCTTTCATTTTGCGCCCTTTCAATTTGCGCCAATTCAATTTGCGCCAATTCAATTTGCGCCACTTCAATTTGCGCCCTTTTCGATTTGCGCCCCTTCAATTTGCGCCCTTTTCGATTTGCGCCCTTCAATTTGCGCCATTTCAAATTGCGCCCATTTAGATTGCGCCCTTTATTCCAATAGGTTCTCATGTCAATATGTGTTTTTGTTTTGCCATCAATTGCTGTACTTCATACGTTTTAATCCATTTTTCAATTTGCAATTTTGACGCTTTTTAGATATTGCTATGGAAGATACAAGCTATACGAACAGAGGAAACGTGCTCGGCATCTCTGTAATCTCTTTTAGTGTCTTTTTTGAGCGTGTTTCTGTATTGATGATTATTCCATGTTGTTTGTAAATATAAGGAATAAGTAATAGAAAATCCTCTTTTACTTTGTTTATTATCTAAAAGGGTCGAAAGACCGACTATGATGCATTAGTCCATTACTTATCAAGCGTAGAAATTGATTATTTCAACGTGAAAACGAAAACACATGTTGGACGTATCAGTTGACATGAGAACCTATGGATAACAGGCGCAATCTAAATGGGCGCAATTTGAAATGGGCGCAATCTAAATGGGCGCAATTTGAAATGGGCGCAATCTAAATGGGCGCAATTTGAAAAGGGCGCAAATTGAAGTGGCGCAATCGAAAAGGGCGCAAATTGAAGTGGCGCAATTTGAAGGGGCGCAAATTGAATGGGCGCAAATTAAAAGGGCGCAATTGAATGGGCGCAAATCGAAATGGCGCAATCTACTCCTTCCCAAAAAATCAAACCCACCCTATCCTTGAAGGACATCTCTAAAAAGTCCTGAACAGTGCTTGTCCAGTCAGCATAGTAGGTGAATACCTTCTCCAGCCATCTATCAACAGGTCTGGGGTCAAAACTTTCTCTGCTCGGAAGTTCATCTGCAAAGTGATTGCTTAGTGAGCCATGAAAGCCATAATTAGTCAACCCTACCGATATCTATCACTGACTATGGTAGGGTTCTGGTAAGCAAATTCAAAGGCACATTCAGCTTGTCCAGAGCTCCTCTTAGTGAGGTCTGCAGCGGTCGAAAGGCAGAGAATCTTTCAGTTCCCAAACCGCTTCTCCGCCAATACCAGGGTCATAGTAGTTCTAGCTCGTCTAGATTTACTTTTTATCGGCGCTTGGTGAAGGAAGTTCCTGGAGTGAAATTTTTTAATTTTAAGAGTTGTCATCACTTTACGAAACATATTACCGTATTCTCTCTAATAGAACCACACCCCTGGTTCAAAATGGGCAAACCTTTTTCTTGCCGTAAAAATACTTCTTTTTGCCGCAAAAACACTTTTTTCTGCCGTACAAAACTTTTTTTGCCGCAAATTTTTTCTCGCTGTAAAACGACTTTCCACGGCAAAAGAAAATATGCGTTGCGCAGAAAAAAGTATTTTAGCGGCAACAAGAAGCTTTTTTACGGCAGAAAAAGTATTTTTACGGCAAGAAAAGGTTTACCCGTTCAAAATCGTGTTTGTGGCATTGTATTTTGACCCACTTTTTGAAAGCTGCTTTCATGCAAGTTACCACCTATTTTGTAGGCACTGAAATAAGCGCTGAAATAAAAATTAAGGGTAACTTGCATAAGAGCAGTTTTTAAAAAGTGGGTCAAAAACACAATGCCAAACAGACGATTTTGAATTGGGGGGAGGGGTAGTTGGAAGGTGGTTGGTTGTGTTTCTATTAGAGAGAATACGGTAGCTGGGTTCCATCTGGCCCAAGCTCCTATCAGGGATCTACTACCTGAATTTCAGTTTTGATGTAGCTGTAAAAGATGGGTGAGTAGTCGGAGCAGGTGGTTGTGGAGGTGGATGGAGCATTGGAGCAGGGCGCTTCACATTTTGCTGTCGTTCCAGCCATGCTCAGGGCTGTCTGCAACGAAAAAGTGTATTACAAAATTCATGATTACAGCTGTTTCGCAAGTTTTTCAAAAAAGTAATTTTTTTTGTTTTTTTTAACTTTTTTTTCCGGGGACCGATTTTCACTGACCTCCGCCGTTTGACCACTGCTCTACTTACCCTGATAAGATAGATACGTGCAGGATTGCTTAAGCGCCGGCTACCCGGCGGAGCGCCGGCGCTGTAAGCGCCAGGGCTTTTAAGGCGCCGAAAATTATTCCAAAACTCGATGATCATTAGCTGATTTTCACAATTTTTTACTCTTAAAAGACCCAAAAAGCATCCAAATGTCACAGTGTGACACAGTGATACAAAAATTGTGCTCACTTTTCGTGTTTGAAGTATAACAAATATGAAGCCGGCCTTAACTTTGCGCCGGCGCTAAGCCTGGTACTGGCGGAGCGCCGGCAAAGCGTCGGCGCTCGAACAATCCTGGATATGTGTTTTGCTTTAGTTATTTTTAAGAGGGTGCCCCACCAACCTTCTTTCACTATGTCAGTCTGTCCCCAAACTCCCAAATGGGGTGAGTTCTTAGGGCGCTAGTGGATAATCGGTTCTCACTTTTTTCTTCATAAAAATCAACAAGTGGACCAAGGCGAAAATGGGAACCGATTCTCCACCAGTGCCGTTCTTAGTATTTGGCTAATTTTGTCCAAGAAGTGCTGATTTTTTATGTTAAAAAAAAAACAAAAAACACAATAACAAAATCAGCACTTTTTACTTATTTCGACCCAATGTTATGTTTTTTCTTGGGAACTCTGGTCTAACTATTAGAATTTATTTCTAATTGGTGCTCTTGACTTTAATTGCCCAGTTTGTGATTTATTGTAACACAAATTATGAAAAAGGCGATAAAAAATTATACGGACAAATATTTATATTATATATAGTTATATGATCAATTTTTGGAAAATAATTTCCAAAATGCTCTAACTATAATCAATATAGTTCCTTGAATATTTTTAGTGGGGCATACCTGGGTGTGGAAGTCTCTGGTAGTAGTTGTGGAGGTAGAATGGATGTTAGAGGAGAACATGCTCAACGGCTTCAACTCCACAAACGAAGAGGAGCAGTCGATGGATGTCGGTGGCGCTGCTGCTGGTTTGATACTCGGAGTAGTGGGGTTGACATTTGTCGGATTGCCATATCGCCAGTTTCTGTCCCTCTCGTGCTGCACTGAGTCGGGGTTCATGCCCACCTGGATAATAGTCAGGTTAGAAGGGTGTTAAACCAAATTTTGATTCTACCTCAAAACACTTCCTGAGTCGGCAGGCTCTGCACACATTCCTGTGCTCTGCAAATCCAGAAATCATTAGAAGCAAATTAGAATATCCCGAAGAAACTTCTAGAACGGAAGTCATCTGTTTTTAAGGTAAAAAAAAACAAGTACAAGAAAAGTTTTTGAGGGGTAGGGTGTTAGTAAATAGTCCTCCTAATACCACCTACCCTGTTTACCCCTAATTTGACAGGAAATATGGGCTATACAAATCTCAGAAAAATAACTTCAGCGGATTTTTGACTTTTAACGTTCCTGCCAGACAAAAGCCAAATTCTGAAACCGGATTTGTGTTTAGCATTGTCGATTGCATACCTAAAGAACCAAAGGGCTTCTTGTAAATTTAAAAATTAATTTCAAATTCCTCTCGACACAACAAACATTCGAAAAAATGCAATATCTTAAATTTGACGCCTAGATTTAAATTTTAAAGATCTCTTATTGTGCAATCGGCCATGCTGAACATTTATCCGGTGTTTTTCAGTTTGTTTTTTGACTATCGCAAACGTCAAAATAAAAATTTCGCTGAATTTCTGCCGTACCAAATTGCCCGCTCCCTATAAATTTTGGAGCAGCTTTTCTCAGGAGAAATAGTACCTTTGACTACAATACAATCCCCTCCGAACCGACAACTGTACTGTCTACGAGACCAGACTGAGCGCCGAAAAAATCCTGAAAAAGACTTTTTTTTTAATATTAATCTTGGCTAAAATTGCAGCTTGAAGTTGGCCCTGGTTAAGAATGAGTACCGATTTCCCGCCTTGGTCCCCCTCTGGTTTTTTCGAATTTTTCGAAATTTTGCCTTAGTCCTCCCTGTTGTTTCAAAATTTTATTTTTTCAATTTTTTTATCAACCTTTTTTTTTGCGTTTAAAGAAATTTGATAGGAAAAAATATCTCTATTGCAACAAATTTTATGAAAAATAACGTATGTATTCATTTCATACATAATAGACATAGTTGGTACTATAGAAAAAGCATTGAATCAACTATACCGTATATTCTCTATTAATGCCCACTCTCTAATAAAACCCCACTATCTAATAATCCCCACCCTACCGATCTCATATCTCAGCCTAGAGCAAATATTACACAAATCTGTTTTTCGCGTTTTCTTAATAAGCATGAGCTCTCTTGATTCCACTTTTCAGATTTTGGTCGACTGCCCAGAAATCTCAAAATCGAATTCCAATTTTTTTCGATTTTTAAGGGGTTGAAAAATAATCCCCCATGGAGGATTAATAGAGAATATACGGTAAGCCTATCATTTTCAGTTAATCACATTGTAAAAAACTCGAAAAAAACAACGGGGGGACCAGGGCACGAAACCGGTACCCATTCTTAACTAGGACCTTGAGGTTCTTGCCTTTGCAGCCATTACAAGCGTTGATACCTGCAAAATTTTTGGTTGCAGCTGGTTTGAGAATAGTTTGTAGGGGTGATTAAAATTACCATAGTGCTTGCCAAAAGCCAGGTCATTGCACACTCCACACCTGATCGGCGCTCGATCCACACCTGGGCATAAATGCCTTTATTTTGTTTGCTAAAAACCGAATTTACCCACCAGATCTTTGGCTTTTGGTGGACTCCACGTCCAGATGAGTGGTGGTGTTTGAGGGTAGAGCATGTTCAACTGATGGTTGTACACTGGCTGCTGGTCAAATGCTAGAGATGAGGTGCCAGCCTGACTATAGGTGTGGTTTGGCAGCGAGAAAGCGGAACTCGACGGGTCACACAGACCAGCAAACACAGGAAACTCGGCCATCCAAAACACCTGCTTTAAGTATTAGGTAATTACTAATGCAGCTGACAAACAGTCAATAACATGAAACAAATAAATTACGTCAATTACAAAAATATTTTGATGTTATTGCAATATAATTGAAGTAAGCAAAAGTTTCTCAAATTGAAAAAATTCTCCTATTTTTGAAACAAAATTGATTAAAAATGGGAGAATCCAGAATTCAAAAAAATCGGGAAATTTTGGGGGTCGATTTTGAAATATATATTATTTGGGCCATTCAAATTTAGTATTTTTTAAAGGAGCACTTGAACCTGAGACCTTCGCCTCCCCACTCACTTGAAACTGAGACAACCTACCGTCCGCCCACCCCAGTCAAATCAGCTTGGGGCACCAAGGAAATTTTTTCGTGAAATTTTTGACTGCTCTATTTTTTATCCTAAAGTAATAAAAAATATTTTTTAATCATGATTATACAAAAAAATTAATGGTATATAAAGTTTTCAAAAAAATTTGCCTCGGTCCCCAAGCTAATTTGGTTGGGGAGCTCAGGCTCAAGTGCGTGGGGGAGGGGACTCAGGTTCAATTTAGCCTTTTTAAATGTCATTTAGAGGCATATTCCTGACAAAGCGGTGCTGCAGTCAAGAAAACTTGTGTAAAAATTAAAAGATTGGAAACATTAATATAAAAATTTCAAAATTTCTTCAAAAAACCGAAGGTTTTAGAGCATTTTTCGCATAAAAATTGGAAAATAAAAGTCAATCGAAAGAAGGAGATCAGTGTTCTATTGAAGGAGCGTGCCCGTCGCCGATGGAATATTTTGAAAGGCGGGTACCAGGTCAATTCAAAAAAGAATTGTTGGCTAAGCATTTTTGTTGAGTACCCTGCGGGGAATAAGTTATCAAATCGGGTGGAGGAGATAACTTCATATTCGTGTTTCTCGACCCCGATTTCAGTAGAAAGCCGCGCGTTTTTTTGACTCTGAGAAAAATTTTTTTTTCGAACCACAGCGGGGGTATCATGGTTTTCAGTCGAAATTTGAAAATTTAAACTGGCGCCTTTTGATTTTAAAGGGAATAAGGGCTGTATTGGGGGGTGTCCAGAAAAAAGCGCCGCAGAAGAAAGCGCCGGTAAGAAAGCGCCGCAGAAAAAAGCGCCGCGGCAAAAAGCGCCGCGGCAAAAAGCGCCGTGGTAAAAAGCGCCGCGGCGAAAAGCGCCGATTATTATTTTTTATTTCGTTGCTAAGAATTGCTTGCTCTATTTATTTTTGCTGTTGGTCCGTTAAATTTTGATATTTTCGTTTTTTAAGAACGCAAATGGATACGCTATCAAACAAGAACAAGCCGATGCCGTCGTGTGGTGGATATCTAATGCGAAAGGCTGATAAAAATGGCGATGGAACACTGCAGTTCTGGAGATGTGCCAAAAAGGGATGCAACGGAAGAGCTCAATCGGCTTTGGATCAACAAGCAATTTGGTGGAAAAGGAAGCCTCACAATTCTGCTATTTGCGTGCCAAGTCCAACCGCTATTGTGGTTCGTCTTTTCCATTTTTGTTTGAAGTTTAACCACCATCAAGCAAAGGATGGCTGTGGTAAAGCGAATCGCCAAAGATAATCCTGCGCTATCCTCCCAATCAATCTTGGTTGCTTCAAAGCTTGATCTCACGGATCTGCAGACAGAATTATTTCCGGAGGTTAGTTTGTGAGTTTATACTTTTTTATTAGCATATTTTAGGACGTCAATATCAAAAAGCGCATCACAAATGCTTGTAGACCACTGGGAGCCGCTGAAGCCAATTCTGAACCTATGGTGCTGGTCTTGAGCAATGAATTCAAAACTACTCTTCGTGAGGTATTTATTAAAATTTAGAAATTATTTCGAACTGTAGGTGTGTTTAGGTGTGTTCCTGATCTTCGACTCACGAGTGACTCAACCGGGCAAGCCAGTGATCCTGACTTTCTCATCTGAATATGGACTTCATTTTCTTGAGCAGCGCAAAAAGTGGAGCGGTGACGGCACGTTCTTTTTGTCCAAAGTACTTTAAACAGCTCTATTCTATCAATGTCTTCGAAGGAGAATCATCGTTGCCAGCCGCCTTCTTCTTGTTGCCAGGTTATTCTTGTTGCCAGGTCTACTGTATTTCAACTTATGTGTGTTTAGGAAAATCGGAAGAGATCTACAAGCGCGCGTTTGATGGAATATATTTGGCCGGTCATCCAATGCTTGTCCTGACTCGTTTAATGTCGGTTATTTCCATTATTTGGGCTAAGTGTTCACACTTATTTTTTCAGACTTTGAAATCGCATCATCAAACATCTTGAAACAACGTTCCCGCGCTGATGGTCGTCGATTTCTGTATTCTTTCTTTTGGTCAAAGCTTCTTCAAGAAGTACAAGAACAAAATCTCATGTCGCTCTATCAAAATCCAGAGGTCAAGTGCTTGCCTGAGAAGTCTAAATGCTTTGCCGTTCTTGCCTCAGAAGAAGTTGGACTTGGGTTGATGAAGTCTGTGCTGAGCTCCAAATCAAGATGGATGAGGAAATAGAGCTAGATTTCATGGCCGTTGGATGGTGCGACTTTAACTTCGTTATTTAACTTCGGCACCGAATGTATTAATTCTTAAGATTACCTCAAGTACATTGGCTGCACTTATGTTCGTCGGTTTGATGTCAACAATTTCGAAGTTCGCTATTTCCAATCGCTTTGTGGAATTGCAATCAGTCTGTCCGAACAATGTTCCGCGAACCAACAACGCTATTGAAGGGTGGCATTACCAATTAACAAAGATTTCCGAAAAGCAGCATGCCACTTAGCTATTTTATTGTACAACTGAAAGAAGAAGAACACTTGACCAGGCAATTGGATGTGCGGTATGTTTTCATATTTCCGTATTGATTTCTGTTAAAAAATCTAATCTATTTGTGTAAGACATGAAGCCAATCCCGCTGATGCGATTTCGAAACGCAAGAAAGAAGGCTGTTATCAAAGCGGACAATCAAATCAAAGGAATCGTAGATCGTTATTCAGAAGTCGACCAGATGCACGCAATCGTCTTCAATTTCTTCGCCGTGTGCAAATCCATCTTGCCAAGACTTACATCGTTGTGCCTGAGGACGTGAGCCAGTTGCAGTTGTGGATACAATCGATGAAGAAGTCGATAGGGACATTTTCGATGCACGAATAAATGTAAAATCCTATGCCAACCTCGTTATGTTATGATTTGGTGTTTTATGTTCTTCTCTGTTATGTTAATGTTGTTGGTTTGAATAAATAAATGTGTTATGAAAAGTTGAATCGGTGGATAATACTTAACTTTAAGCTTGAGAAGAAACTAAAGTTGAATAAATATTTGTCGAAATGGTGCTTCAACTCTGTCAATAATTATTAAGGTGTGCACTTTTTCCTACTGCGCTTTGTTTCCGCGGCGCTTTAAGAACGGCGCTTTTTGCCGCGGCGCTTTTTTCCGCGGCGCTTTTTTCCACGGCGCTTTTT